>CM040121.1:39921202-40328436 GCA_022559845.1 Amorphophallus konjac
GTAGCTGTTTCTCGTGTCGAGGGTGTGTTTCCTCGGTGGGCGAGATGGTGACAGCGATGCCATGATTAGTTTTTGTGGTGTCTGAGGTGACGCCAGACAGCGTTTGTTGGTGTACCTGCTCTGATGGCCAGTGTGCATGGCCCGCGGAGCGAGGTGTTGTTTGTGATTGTAAGTCTGGCTGCGTCCCTCAGGTCCGGAGCTTCTCGTGCGAATCGAGGTTTTCTGTGTTGGGGCTTTGACGGCATTGTCAGTTGGTTCAGTGTTCTTCCCCTGTGTCTTGGTGCTAGTCTTGAATTTCGAGGATGAAATTTCTTTAAGGGGGGGGGGGGCTGTAATGTCCCAGGTTTTTTTTTCAGATTTTTAGCGGGTCTCGGAGTGTATTTTGTACTTTACACGTGTTTTTCCCTGATGTGTCTTCGGAACTCTGTGCAGGGTGAACCGTGCCGTTCTCCAACTCCGGGATAGTACCACTGCGTTGTGCTCTTCCCGAGGATCACGAAGATAATTTTTCGTCATTTTCTGAATTTTCGTAATTTTTGGGCTTTTCTATATATTAACCCCTTTTCTCTTTCCCCCTCTCATTCTCTCTTTCTCACTCTCTCTCATCTCTTTCTCTCCCCCTCTCCCCAGGCAGCCAACGGTGGCGGAGGAGGGCGAGGCGGCGATGGCGGGAGGCGAGGAACGGGCAACGGGTCGAGGATCGAGGGCCGGTGGTGCGTGGAAGCTCGGCCGCGGGTTCGTGGAACGGCGAGGGTTTCACGGCGTTTTCTTCGTGGATCGGCGTCCATGGCGCGTCGTTCCTTCGGTGGAGGTAGGGAGATGGACCCCCAGCTCGTGCTTTCCCTTTCCCGTGAGTTTTGTAGGCCGTGGAGAGCCGAGCGGGTTTATTTCTGCATTTTGGGGAAAATCCATATTTTGAGGAGTGGTCGCCCGATCTACCGTTTCATCGCATTTTTGGCCGATCCGAGGCCATAGATGTGTGCTAGGGACTATTTGGGGGCTTCCCCCTTATTTTTCCCCTCTCCCGTGGAGGTATGGGGGCGTGGGACGATTTTTGGGTCGTTTCTCATCGTAGCATTCTCGAGACGGTGTGACGGTCCTTCCAGTGACCGTCATAGTCTGTAACGCCCCAGGGTGGGTGCGTTATGTGCTGTGACGCGCCAAGGAGGGTGCGTCCTGTTTTGTCAGTAGGGCGTCGGTCGCTCTGACGGTCCCACGATAAACCGCCAGAGGGTGTGACGTGCCTGGGTTCGACCGCTACGTCCATTCTCGTGTTTTTAGACCGTTGGGGGTCACGAGTCCTCTAACGCGGCTAGGTAGGACCGTCAGAGCACTGTGACGCCCTTGAATGGGAGCGTCAGAGCTGACGCAGCCCATTCTTCTGACACGCCTAGCTAGGACCGTTAGAGGCTGTGACGCCCCGAGGGGTGTGCGTCACAACCTGTTTCATTCTGTCTTCTAACGCACCAGGCTTGGTCCGTTAGAGACTGTGACGTCCCAGGGTGGGTGCGTCACAGCCGGTGTTGCTCCTATCGCGTAACGCTCCTGTGTTGGACCGTTACAGTGTTGTGACAGCCTAGCTTTGAACCGTTACAGTTGTGACGGCCCAAAGATAGACCGCCAGGCACTGTGTTGTGCCGAAGTGGTTCTTCGTGCTTGCCGCGATCGTTTCGCGTGGTGTAGATCCCCGGTCGACACGGTTGTGACCCAGTGGTCGACTTGCGGTCTCGTGAATGTCGTAGGCACCCCGAGGGTTTTGTGTCCGTATTTTGAGGGTGTCGGGAGGACCGTGCTACCTCGTTAAGCGTGCCCATGGGTTTGAGAGTTCGGGTGACTCCTCGTGTCCCGGGCTTTTATGTTACGCTTAACCGAGTCACAGTGTATCGGTGTGTGTGCGGTGGGGTCTCCCCCGCATGTCGTGAGTTTTCCTGGAAGATGATTCCCGAGTGGGCCATGTGTTTGGCCTTGGATTGCGAGTCCAGTTATCGGTGTGACAACTTGTACGTTACTTTGGGAATCGTGCTTCTGTGCTTTCCGTGTGGGCCATGTGTGTGGCCTTGGGCCGCGAGTCCAGTTGTCCAACCTAGAGCTGGAGCTTTCCCATTGTTCCCTGAGAGTGGGATTCGGTTTGGCGGCCTGTGAGCTGCCTTGGGAACCATACTTCTGCGTTTCCTTGTGGACTATGAGCCCCGTTTCTTCTCCGACTGTGGTCACCGTGCGATGATGCTGGTACGTGGGACGGTCCCCGTACTTCATCGGGTTCGGACATTGTTTTCCGTTGACTTGAGAGTCTACTCTCTCAGTGACCCTCCACTAGTCGTAGCCTGCTTACACGCGTGTGGTCCCACGTGGGAGTGGTAGAGACGCTACCTTTAGAGATGGTTTGTGGACCGATTTCCGTCGGGTCCCGCGTCTAGTAGCCAGAGTCCGGCTGAGGGGAAAATCGGTCAGAAGGCCAGACCAGGGACGGACGGTCTGTGTGTGCACACGTGGTTGGGGGCGGTTGGACCCACGTCGACGTGTGTGACCCCAGCTAGTCACTTGCTTGTGGTTACTTGTACGGTGTCTCAGTTCCCGCTGGGCTGGAGGGAGACACCTGAGGCGTGGACTAAGACGTCAGTGGACGCATTCGGCCTTGCTTCTAGTAGGAGGTACTCCTGTTATGGGCAGAGAGTGACAGACTGTCAGTTTCCGTGACTTTGACCTTCGGGTTTTCGGTCGTGTTGACCGTTGAGGTTCGGTTGTTTCATCGTGGCACGTGTGTCGGTTTTCATGCCGCGAGACTGATGCTAGTAGCTTTACCGAGGTTGCGTTTTGTAGTGCGGTACCCGTGACCAGGTGGTCTGGGTTGCACCTTGGGCAGCGTGTCCAGGTTGGCCGTGTCCTGGGAGACAGTCCTCTACGACATGATTACAGTGGGTTTTTACTTCGGTAAGCGGTACTACTGTAGTTCGGTAGCCCCCGACCGTGAGATCGGGGTGTGTTCTGGTACAGTAGGAGTAGTTGTAGTGCCGAGTTTTGACCGGCCACCCGTTCGATGTTCATGCTGTCGTTGTAGCCTTCCTTTCTGCTACTGTCGTTGTTTCCGGTTGGGGTTCCGCGGGATCCCTGCTGAGTCTCTGTTTTGGAGACTCATTCCCTGGTTTTCAGGTGTGGCGATTCTTCCTCCTCGAGGTTCGAGGGTGCGGTGCGGAGGTCCTCAGTTGCCAGCTCGCCGGGCCGAGTGTTCACTTGGCATGTGGTACATTTTTACTGCTTTAGAATGTACTTTTTGTTGGACTGGACTCTGTTGTAGCAGTAGTTATTTATTCATTTCTGTTAATTGTTGAATTATCCTGCTTTATTTCCTATTTCTTTGTGCCTCCACACTCCTTTCAGCCCTTCCGAGCCCTCCCGACTCGTGGGCGGCGGTTTGAGTCTCGGGTTATCGGGTCTTTCCCGGTAATCGGATTTTCGGGTCGTTACACAGTGGCTGAGGCAGGCAGGCCCAAGGGGGTGGCGACGGGAGAGAGAGCAAGGGGGGCAGGAGGGCAGAAGGGATAGAGGGGGGGAGGAGAAGCCTGGTCCAAGGGGGTTGGCGACGAAGGTGGAGCAGGAGGGAACAAGAGAAGGGGGGCTGGGGTAGAGGGAGGGAGATGGGGGGGCTGGGGAAGAGGAATGCAGCTCCAGGGGGGGCTGGGGAAGAGGGGGATCTGCAAGTGAGGGTGGCCGAGGGAGGGTGCCGAGGGTGGGATAAGGGGCCAGGGGGGGGCAAGGGGAGAAGCAAACGGAGGGGGGGGAGAAGAGTGAGCAGGAGGATAACGGGGGGAGGGGCAAGAGAGGGGCTGGTGAAGCAAGAAGAGGTGGGGGAGGGGCAAGAGAAAGGGAAGCAGGAGGGTTAGAGGGGAGGAGGGGGATGGCAGGGGAGAGAGATGGAGCAACTGCAGTAGGAGCACGGTGGGGCGGAGGCAGAACGGCGGTAGATGGCGGGGAGACCACGGGGTTGGTGGGCAGCTGAAGCGAAAATAGGGGACCGTAATAGGGAGGTGTCCCATCAGGGCCAGGCAGAAATCGGCGGAAGGAAAGCAAGGGCAACGGTGACCGACTGAGTGGGAGAAGGGGGGGCCAAATGAGGGAGACCAGAGGAGGGGGCAAAGGGCATCAACAGGGGAGGAGCAGTAGGAATGCTGGAAAGTAGGGGCAGCCAAGGCAGGGGAGGAGGGCAGACCAACCGTAGCAAGAGTGGAGGGAGCGGTGGCACGGTCGAGGGCACAGGTGGGCGAAGGCACAGCACCGTCAGATGGAGAGGCAACAGGCACAGGGGATTGGTGGAGAGCAGTGGAGGGAGAGGGAAGGGAGCAACCGTCGACAGCAGCGCCACCGGCCGGTGGAGTGAAGGAAGGCAAGGCAGTAGGGGCTGCAGGAAGGGGCAAGAGAGCCCGCCAGAGGTGGCGTACTAAGGTGACCAAAGACGTGTCCAATGTAGGGGCAAGGGGCACTACGGCGGATGGCCCAAAAGTAGAAACGGGCGGTGGCGTGTTGGAGGGGAGAAGGATGTGTCGGGCAGCAGGAAGATGATGCCTGCCCAGGGAGGCGAGGGGGTCACCGGAGAGGGTGAAGGGGGGACGATAGGGGGCCTGGCACAGACGACGGTAGGCCGCCGGAGCGACGGCATGAACCTCCAGAAAGAGCACTGACGCCGCTCGGTGCAGCCGGAGCCAGGCTGCCCAAGTCCATACAAGGAGAACCGTGAGGAGGGACACAGCCGAACAGCTGGAGCCGAGAACGAGGGCCGCAGAGGAGACGCCACCGCAGGGACCTATAGAGGACGACGGAGGGCCAGGGGGGAGCCCGACGGCAGTCGAAGGCCCTGCTACGCCATCGTCACCCACTGCAGGAGGAGGGGAGGTGCCGTCTGTACGACCGAGCCCACCCACGGAGGAGCAAGAACCCGCAGTGGCGACGGAGACAGCGCCGGCGACGGGGTGGAAGGGAACACCGGCAGAGGAGGACGGGGGAAGGTCAGGGAGACCAGGAAGGGGAGGGTAGGCAGGAGTCCCCCCCCCCCCCCCCCCCCAAGCTGGCGATGGCTGGAGGGGGGGCTGACGCGAGCGGGTTATTAGATCAACTTCAAATATGATTTCCCAACTTGGATTAGTTGCTTGAATTAGGTCTCTTGCCATAGATATAGTCCCCTTTGATCAAAACATGAAATGATAACAACAATGACTTCAAAGAGACCTTCCCATTTCTACTTCAAACTCTGGCGAAAATGACAACTTGGGTGCTGTGCGCAAATTAAAATAGGGACTGCTTACGAGGTCGCCCATTCTTTATTTCCTATTTTTGATATTTTTCTTATTTTCGTAAATCCAAGAAATGGCGACTTTTCAAAGAGTCGCTAATTCTTTTTCCATTTTTCTTCATTTTCTCTTATTTTCTGTATAAATGAATAGGCACCCTCTTGAACAGTCGCAGATTCTTTTCCCCAAGAAATAGCGCCTTCGTGAGTAGTCGCACATTCCTCTTATTTTCTAACTTTTCTTCTTTTTTCTATTTTCATAAATGAATGTGCGCCTCCTTACACAGTAGTGAATTCTTCATTTCTTTTTTTCTCTTTTTCCAATAAAATAAATTGGCGCCCTTTCAGTGAGTCGTTATTTCCTATTTTCAGAAATATTTTCCAAATTGGCGTCTGATCCCCCGGTCGCTATTTCCTGAAAATTCAAAATATCAACATATTTCGTCCCAAAATAGCTTTCAAATAATTGTGCAAATTCTTGAATATTTCTCACATGATCATTTTGGCTCAAAAAGATAATAAAATGCATGCAGACTCAAATAATGGTGAGAATGAGATTTGCCCATATTAATGCACAACTTTATTCATTTTAATGCTCAAAGATGATGAATGTCATGTAACTTATGATATAAAATATAACACTTATCACATCCCCCAACTTACTCATTGCTATTCCCTTTCATAGAATAAACTAAAATTTAGGACTAACAAGTGTTTACGAAATCTATACTTTTATATACAGCTTTCCTTTCATAGAATCAACCAAAGATTAGGAATCTGGAAGCATTATACACACTAGCCTGATGTAGGAAATTTAGGTACATGATCAAGAATTCAAATCCAAATTCAATAGCACTTGTGCATGTGTAACTACCAAATCCACAGTATAGACAATTACGTCCCTCATTCGCTATTCCAAATAAGTGCCTTTCAACCCTGCACCTCCTAGATCATAGCATTAAGTATACTAGCTTTTTATCTACCTTATTTCATTGTCCCTTTTGAGATCTTTTTTTTTTTCTACACATGATGCTACACTACCCTTCACTGTTTTATATGAACCTCGACTCTTGTCTTAGGAGAAGCAGGCCCAGTTACACAGATCAATGTTCCATTTTTCATTTTACGCGAACCTCAACACGTCTTAGGTGCAGTTGGCCCGGTTACTAACACTAGGGGCATTTTTCATGGTGCACTTTTTCATTTTTTTTTCATTGTGCTATTTACACTTATTTAATAGATAACTTGACAGAAAGCTTGAAAAATATCTCTTTTTCAAGAAGTATAGAGTATCAGACAACATATCCAAAATAGCAGAAGGCTTGTCTTGCTTGTATCATTTGCGTGTAAAGTGATTTTTCATTCTTTTACTAAAGTGCATATGAACTTTAAAAAGATTCTTATCTCAGTTTTCTATGGCTAGATCGAAGAAATTTTCCATCATCCTTTTCTCTAGTCTTTTTTAATTCAGAATTACTTTCAATAAAAAATCTAAATTAATAAAACTCAATTGGGGATTTCATCTTTTTACTTTTATGCAAAAATTTCTATCAGGTTGCACTATATGGAAATTTTTATCTCCCCCCAACTTGAATGACATTGTCCTCAATGACATATATAAGCAATAAAAGTAACAGAACAATGTAACAATAAAAATTACTGAGAAGGAAAGAGACAACCTGATATGCGGGGTGAACTACTTCTTTATGATAGCGGCAACAACGTCAGCTTATTCTTCTTGACCTGTCTACTAACAAACACACTAAAACATCAAATAACAAAAAACTTGGGTTGCCTCCCAGAAACGCTAAGTTTTTCTTCATCAGCAAGATGAATGCATAGAAGGTGCAAGCTTTCATAACCAACATGTCGATTTAAGAATGAGCCACCACGTTATCTCATCTTTATTGAAAAATCAAGTATTATACCACAACAAGATGAGATTGAGCATGGTAGCGTAGTGGCTAGAGTGATTGTTATGACAATTAGATTGATCATGCAATGCATGGGTTAACAACCTTACTTTTAACGGGATGGCCTGAGGTAAATATCATGACAGATCAGTTAGGCCAAACGGATTCTCCCGATTAATAATCAGACAATTTACTTCCCACTTGTGATCTTTGTAAGTGTTGAAAATATTAATGAAGTATTATCAAGCAAAATTTCTTGCGCTTCCTCACTTTTCGAGATTTCATAAACATTAGTGAGGTGAGACGAGATCAAAGGGAGAGGAATTTCAAGTAAAGGATCAGTGTCAAGGAGCTTAGGAGAATCAACAGTGAAAGCAACATACTCCTCAACACCATGAAGCTTGGAAGGTTCAATGGGATCAGACAAATCAGCTAGATGTAGAGCAAGATTAGGCCAATCAGGTAGAAGAATGTCAGAAGAATCACCGGGGTCATGAATTGGCAAAAGCTCTACCCTCTCCTCCAGATTAAAGATATAAAAATTATCATGCGGCAAATTTAATTCCTCATTATCCCCAATTTTCTTGTTCAAATAAATGTTCAATTCTTGTTCCATCTTTACTTCTTCTTCATGTCCATCTTCAAAGAGAACCTCGTTAAATTCAGGGAGAACCAGCAAAAGAGTTTGATCTTGAATTTGCACATTACTAGCTTCTCCTCTTCCCCCCAACTTGAGGTCATAGACTTCTCTAGCACTCTCCTCATAAGGGCAATCAAGCACAAGTTCCTCGATTTCAAATTCAGGGGGGGAATATGATCATTCACTAATTCGTCACCTTCCTTTATTTCTTTTCCAACAAATTCCTCAATCCCCTCAAATTCCCTAAATTCCAACTAATTCGATCTCTCCATAATCCCCTCATCTTCTGAATCACAGCAGATCTGAGTGTAATGATATTGAGGAATCATAGATTGATCACAATCAATATCAGGAATTTGATGAGAAGGAACAAACCTAGAGTAGTCAAAGAATTGATCTCCCTTCATGCTCTTGACTTCCTCAGTCAGCTTATTGATTCGCTCTTGGAGGGATTGACCTTGGAGAATTAATTGATTGAATTGATCCTCCGGGTCGATATTTGAGGACAGAGGAGATGAATACCAAGGAGAAGAGTGATCATGTGGAGGTGGTGGAGGAGATGTGGGCCATCCTCCAACATGCTGGGCTAGATAATAATGGTTATCATAAGTTGGAGAGCAAATTTGAGTTTCATTATTCTCTTCTTCTCCCCCCAAATCAGTCTGGTACTGAGATGGATGGGAATAGATGGGTTGTCCTTGATATTGGGCTTGATTGTAAGGAGCATTTGAGTAAGAAGCCCAATTTGAAAAGTGTGAGTTCGAAGGACTTTACATGGGGGTTTGATAAGATGCCCAAGAAGATGATTACTGATTTTCCCACCCAGGATATGGATGTGTGAGAATATGGAGAGGAAAAATCCAGTGGTCATTGGTATTGTTCTTGAGTAAGAGCTGAATTGTAAACCTCATTATGGAAAAATGAAGGATTTTAATGATATTAGGTAAATGAGGAATGTAAGTTCAAGTGGCCCACATAGTTTAGCATGAATTAACCTCTCAATTTTACAAATGGGCCCTAACAAATGTGGATGTAGGGATCTCCTATCTTACATGCAATGCAAAAGGGCCCAAAGAAAGATACTTATTTTTTAAAAATTTTAAATATTTTTTTAAAATGATGCAAATGCACACTAACTATATGAATTATGTATTTAAAAATGATTTTTTTTCAAAAAAAATTTACGCAAATGAATTTGAAAAATAATGTAATGAATCAAACACTATATGAATGTAAAATGATGATATTTTTTTAGTTTTTTTTTTAAAGAAGAATTGTTACTCACTACCAAATTGATCAACCGGTCAGGTAAGAGGTGGAGTTGTGGGAGGCTCCCCCTACTTTCGTAGGATCTTAATTAAATAACCACAATCTCGCTTGGGCGTTTGCCACAAAACCTCTAACCTTAGACATCAATTTTTTAAAATAGTAATAAATTCTAACACTCTTATATATATATATATATATATATATATATATATATATATATATATATATATATATATATATATATATATATATATATATATATATGAAACCTTCTAAGGGTAATCTACCTTCAAGGTACTTCTTGGTACAACCAGTCCGGCGTCCATGAGGGAATTCACGGGTGCGGGGACTTTTGGAGGTCTTAGAAAAGGAAATTCCAATCTAAAGAGACGGAATACTCAATAGAAGGTCTTTCCAATATCAAGAAGGGTGTAAGGAATCCTACCTTGCCCTTGAGAAGGGGAAAGAGAAGAGAAAAGAAAGATTTTTTTTCAAATGATAATGTAAATAAATAAGAAATCAACTAAAATGCACAATGCATGAAAATAATACAACTAAGATGAAAACATGCTAACATGATGATATTTTTTATTTTTTAAGAAATTTTTATTTTTATTATTTCTATTTTTTTTCAAAAGAAAGAGATATGGATAAAAGATTACTAACAACTAAAAATACAAAACAATACGCAAAGCTACTGTAAAATAAGACTTAAAATCATATTTTTTGGTGTTTTCAGGTTTCTGATTTTTTTTTATTTTTTTAAAAATTCTTCAGATTTTTTTTAGATTTTTTCAGAATAGGACATTTTCCTACGTTTACTGACCTTTTAACGACGCTTGAATTTCTTGGATTTTTTGAATTTCTGATTTCTGCTACAATTTCAGACGTCAGCGACGTTTTCTATGACAGTTTAATTCCTGGGATTTTCAGATCCAAATTTTAATGAATTTTTTGATTTTTTTTATTTTTCTTACAAAATAAAAATAAAAAAATTAGTAAAACTATATACAAATCAAACACAAGAATTTCTAACCATTAAAAATAATTTCTTCCCCGACAACGGCGTCAAAAAATGATAGCCACAAACTCTCATCGTTAAAAAGTCGTGCCACAATTTAAAAATAACCGAACTCACTCACTTAAAAAGATTGTAATTAGAGTAAAGTGGTAAGAACGGGTCGATCCCACGGAGAAGAAATATTTTCAATTAAGCATGAGATAGAAAGTTATAATATTTGAGAAATCAATTTTGAGTGAGATTTAAACTAATGAAAAAAAAATTGCATGGAAATAAACCTATCTAAAGAATATGAGAGAGTTAAGGATAGAAATTGGAAAGAGAGGAAGAAAATTAAGAAGACAGTTTGTAAAAATATGAACTTTATTGTTAAGAGGAAAGATTACAATGCATATGAAAATAAAATTACAACTTGACTGAAAATAAAAGGGTGAAAGAAGAAGTGGAGCCAAGATGATGAAGAGTGCCGCCGTCTCCTTGCCGTGCTGAGCCTTGGAATTTCATCCTGACGTGAAAGTAGACGCCGCCTAGAGGACCAAAGGAAGAAGATCCGCCTTCAGATGTGTGAAGAAATATAAAAGAGAGAAAGAGGAGATAGATAGAAGAAGAGAGAGGGGGCAGTGGAAGTTTGGAAAAATAGTAAAAACGTATTGAAAATAGAGGGTGATTACAAAGTAAATAACTTTAAAATTAAAGAGAATTGGTAGATGTGGAAGAAGAGAAAGTTGTAGAGGATGAAAAGGGGAAGAAAGTTGATGAAGAACACAGAGACAGAAGATGAGAGGAAGAGGGTGAAAAATATGGAAGAATAGAAGGTGATGTGTGGATAAACAGTGAAAAGCCTAAAAAGAATTGAACTTTAGAAAATAGATTATAACTTGAAAACGAGTAAGAATTGCAAGAAGATGTAGAAGAAAAAGTTGAAGAACACCAAAAAATGAACAACTTTTGTGAAGAAAGTAAGAGGGAAAGAAGATCAGAAGGGGGAGAAAAATGAGAAAGAGCAGAGTTATAAAAATTGACCGAACAGTAAAATTACAGAACCGTGCTTTGAAAAATTGAAAATAAGTTGAAAACGGGAGAGAATTGGAGGAAGAGGAAGAAGAGTGATTGGAAGAACACTTAAAAAGGTAGAAGTTTGCAAAAGGAATAAAATTGAAAGGACGAACAGAAGTGCATGAAAACCTAAGCAAAAAATTACTTGGCGAACTCCCTCCCATGGTGGCTCTCAGGTGTCTTTATATAGTATGCAGATGAAGCTTCACGATCAAGCTTATTGGATCAACTTCAAATCCGATTTCCCAATTTGGATTAGTTGCTTGAATTAGGTCTCTTGCCATAGATAGAGTCCCCTTTGATCAAAATATGGAAGGATAACAACAATGGCTTCAAAGAGACCTTCTCGTTTCTGCTTCAAACTCTCACGAAAATAGCGACTGGGGTGCTAGGCGCAAATTAAAATAGCGGCTGCTTACGAGGTCGCCCATTCTTTATTTCCTCTTTTTGATATTTTTCTTGTTTTCATAAATCCAGGAAATGGCGACTTTTGAGAGAGTCGCTAATTCTTTTTCTATTTTTTTCTCATTTTCCTCTGATTTTTCGTATAAATGAATAGGTGCCTCTTGAATAGTCACAGATTCTTTTCCCCAAGAAATAGTGCCTTCGTGAGTAGTCGCACATTCCTCTTATTTTCCAGCTTTTCTTCTTTTTTCTGTTTTCATAAATGAATGTGCGCCTCCTTACATAGTCGCGAATTCTTCATTTCTTTTTTTCTCTTTTTTCAGCAAAATAAATTGGCTCCCTTTCAGTCAATCCCTATTTCCTATTTTCAGAAATATGTTTCAAATTGGCATGTGATCCTCCGGTCGCTATTTCCTGAAAATTTAGAAAATTCAAAATATCAATATATTTCATCCCAAAATAGCTTTCAAATAATTGTGCAAATTTTTGAATATTTCTCACATGATCATTTTGGCTCAAAAAGATGATAAAATGTATGCAGACTCAAATAATGGTGAGAATGAGATTTGTCCATATTAATGCACATTTTAATGCTCAAAGATGATGAATGTGATGTAACTTATGATATAAAATATAGCACTTATCAGTACCCAAGTAGCAATTGTAATAAAAAAATTAAAATTATAGTATATCTCTCAAATGGATACATCCATCAAAATTGTACTGGCCCTCTGACTTTAGCCTCGTACGACAAATGGATAATTTAGTACTCCATTAAATCAAAGAATGCGGGAGAAAATACCTTCTCTAACTTGTAAATCATTCTGACCATATTCTGTTCAATAGTTTGCACATCTCAAAGTCTGAGTTATGATACACATAAAATATTAAAAAACTAACTCAACTCGGTCAGTGCTCTCCATATAGACTTCGGTAACAAGTCACGGAATGCAATGGGCACCAATCTCTACATGAACACATGGTAGCCATAACTCTTCATTCCATATAGTTTCCCCTTATTTAGATTCACACAACGGACAATGTTGGACACATATCCACCTGAGAATCTCAACTGTTTCAGCCACTGGCACACTTCCTTGATCTGTCTATCCCCAAGCACATAAGTTACTTTAGGTTGTACAACTCTTTCATTTATGTGCTATAGTTCCAACTCTGGACATTTACAAAACATTTTTAGGTCAATATGTGGTTTGGCATTGTTCTTTATTTTACCTTTTATTTTCATGATCGTGTGGAACATATTATCAAAGGCATTCTTCTCGACATGCATGACGTCCAAGTTATGCTGTACAAGAAGGGTTCACTAGTAAGGTAATTCCCAAAAGATACTTTTCTTCACCCAATTGTGATTCTTTCCAAATCCAAGGAGTTGTCATGTGCTATCGGACAGTTGTGCTATATCTGGTAAGTTATTGCACCCGTGCCGCCATATGTCGACCAGACACCGGTTCCAAATTTGCTTCATCTATTTCATTTTTGTTATTTTGGAATGCGATATTTTACCTTCAGAAAGGATAGTCACTTGGTAGAAACCACCGATGACAATGAAACCAGTAATATTTCCCACCATATTTCTGTGCAAATGATTTGGTATCATCCATACATTAAGGACATGTCCACTTCCCATGTGTACTCCAGCTAGATAGCATTCCACATGCAGGGAAGTCACTTATTACCCACATTAGTGCAGGCTTCATAATAAAATTTTACTTTATGGATGCATCATAAGTAACAACTCCATCAGTCCATTATAATTTCAGCTCATCAATCATAGGTTTGAGATATATATCCAATTTTTTTCCCGAACCTTTTGGACCAGGAATCACTATGGATAAAAGTAGATTCCCTCGCTTCATGCACATGCCTGGCGAAAGGTTATGCAGTGTCATGAACACTGGCCAACAAGAGTAAGTAGCCACTGAACCACCAAATAGATTGAAGCCATGTGTGCGTATACTCAGTCTAACATTACGCAACTCCCTTGAGAAAGCAAAATGAGCACGGGTGAAGTGAGTCCAAGTTTTACCATCGGCAGGAAGACTGATTATATCATCAGCACGATGTACTCTTTCCGCGTGCCATCTCATATGCTGAGTTATCTTTGAGGACATATACATCCACAGCAGTTTGGGCGAGAGAGAGAAGTATCGCAATGACTTGTAAGGTACAACCTTTTACTTTAAATTACCCTCCTCTCTTATGTTTGAATCTATCATGATGACAAATAGAGCATGATCTCTTATTTGCATCCTCTTTGTAATATAACATACAGTGATAATGTCATGCATCTATTTTCACATATTCAAACCCTAGCTCATTGACCATGTTCTTTCTGCGATAAAATTTTTCAAGCAGCTTCTCATCTTGAGGTAACATACTCTTGATGAGGAGGAGAAGACAGTCAAAACAACTCTCACTGATGTGAAATTTAGATTTCAAGTTCAGCAACTGTGAGACCGCAGACAACCAAGTGTGTTGTTGACAACCATCCCACAGTGGCTCATCAGCATCCCTTAGTAATTGATAAAATCTTTCAGCTATCTTGTTCGGCGCCTCTTCGTTGTATACATGTTCCTCGTTAACATTAAAACTGGGACCAGTAGCATCTACAACTATATCCACATACTTGTGCTTGCAACATTGGTGGGATCATACGACCAGACATCCTCACCATGACACGTCGGTTGACACCCGTTTTATGCCGATAAGTTGAGTCGTTTCTCTTACTCCCATTTGTTGATGCCTCGAGTTGTCCATCACTCGCTGGGCGTTTTATGGTAGGTCATGGGCCAATTTTATGGGTAGCCTCCCTCCTTGGTTGGGACCGTATCGATTCAGGGGTTAATGGGCCTTGGTTTTTGGTTAATTGAACATGTTTATAAAAATCAAGTGTCCAGGAACATGTACGGGTCATCCCTGGCCGTTCAACCCTTGAGCAGTTATTTATGGGCCGTTCATACATTAAAAATATTTCTGATGATTTTCTGAATTTCCACCGACAAGGGCTTATGCGGTTTATTCCTGGCCGTTTAACATGATGAACGGTCTGGAGTGCACCGTTCTTCTTCCAGAGTCCTAAAGCATAAATATCTCTCAGATAATTATCCATTTTTCCATTTATCACTGATAAGAGTTAAACGGTTGGACCTTGGCCGCTCGTTCTATTGGACGGTCCCATAATAGCCGTTCAAGTATAAGAGTCCAACGGCGATATCTTCGGTTGGTTAATGGATAATTTGTTGGTATTTATCCTATTTTTGGAATTTTCACCGACAGGGATGGACGGTCCGTTGTTGACCGCCCAACCAGTTGAGCGGTCTACCGTTAGACCGTTTAACCCTGCGAACTCTGAAGAAATCAAGGATTTTCTCTCTCTATCCGTAGACGTGTCCCCATGCTTTATCCGGAGATTTCTTCTCGAATATGGAGTCTTTTTCGATGCCGTTTCTTCTGGATGAGAGATAACTCGATTATCTCCAACTTTTGTGATAATATCTCGTCCTAAAAATGAATGGAACCCTATTTTTGAGCTAGGCTCTCTAGGCTCTATAAATAGACCCTAAAGGCCGGGTTGGAAGAGGGGGGGAAGATTTTGGTCGACGGCGAAGCCCTGTCGAATCCTGGAGCGATCTAGCACCAAGGAGGGAGGCCTTCTACGTCCATACAGGCCTCCGGTCCAGGGAGTAACCTATATTTTGAGTCTTTTTTCTATCTTTGAGAATCCATCATTCCCTTTTGTGTTGCATGCATCATTCCCCTTGCTTTCTTCACTTTCATTATCACTCACACATCCTCCCACGTTTTTTGACGCCCCCAGGGGTTTAAAATTCCCCAGGTATCCCCCACTTCATTTAGTTATGATCATTCATCTTTGTTTTAGCATGTACTACACTTGTCAGTTCTAATTTGGGTTATTTCTTTATGTTTTCACGTTGTTTTTGCAGGTCAGCAATCCCTAGCACGAGGCCCATCCCCTATGGCCGGCTGGTGAGGGTGGAGGTTGGACCCCTTTGCGACTTCTGGCTTGGTGGTCTTGTGCGGTTCTACACAGTCCGTTCAAGAAGACGTGCGATGCAGACTGGACCGTCCATCTTCTTCCTGCGATCGAGAAAGAGCCGTTCAACAGCCAAGAGTCCTTCATCCCGCACCTTCTGCAGCGCCCTTAGGCGGTCTATCGTAAGACCGTGCATCCTATAGGCGGTTCTCCTTGAACCGTTCATCTTCCCAGCGCTGCAACTCAGGCGAGTGTCTCTCCCTCTTTCCAAGGCACGGCGTGTTCATCGCGTACGGCGTCTTGGTGGCGATCACGGTTCTTTACTCTCTTCTATTCTCCTTCTACTGTCTATTTTATTTTACATATCGATTTATTAGAAGGAGATGAGAGATCTTTCAAGCCAGTACCTTGAAGAAAGAGAAAGAGAGTAGAAAGAAACAAATATGTCAACAACTCATTTTTTTTTGCGATCACGGTGGGACACCTAGTGCCCATCGTGCTTGTGATTTGCTGACCCCTCTTTCGTTGTGTTAGTCCCCTTTTGGAGTGATTGCAGGTTAAGTTGCATCTTCTGCCTTCTGGAACGTGAGCGGTTCTCACAGAGCCGTTCACGCTTTGGGCAGCTGATCATCCACCGTCCTTCCCTGCGAACAGCGCCAGTTCTCCTGCGAGCGTCTTGTCATAGACGGCCCCCCACCGACCGTCCAAATCGCAGAACGGTCTATTCCTGACCGTCCATATTTCTGGCACAGGTATGCTTCTGGGTGTTCTGACTGTAGGTACACGGTTTGTGAGGATCCGTTCCATAGCTTACGCGGCTATATACAGACCGCTCTTCTTGGTATGTTTCTCATCTCTGCCGTCCTTCATTTCCCGCACTCTGTTATTCTTTTACAGTTATTTTGTAGTTATGTTGCTCCCTGGATTATGCGGTCCACCCCAGACCGTTTATCTTATTGTTCGGTCTCCCACAGACCGTCCTTCTGATGCCACAGTGCACCCGAGGTTGCTTTGATTGCCATATCTATATTGTCTTTGTTCTCCTTGGTGCCATCCATTGATCTTCCCCTGCTTATATGTTATTGCTGCCTACTTGTTTTCATCCTCGCATGTTTATTTTGGTCATTGGTTGTTAGTTTCTAGGTTAGATTTTGCATGCACTCCGGTGCACATAGGACTCATGCATTTCATTCACATCTTGCTGCATTCCTACCGAGGTAGGGTTTCCTCTCGTCTCCATACTCCTTGGAGCCGACTAGGGGACCTTGCTGAGGACCTCCCTAAGCCCCCGTGAGCCGTGGATTCCCACACGGACGCCGGACAGGTTGTACCATACCACCCCCCAGTCTAGGGTCTGCATTCGTGCGAGAGAGAGTCCTTTAGAGTCTGCCAGTTCTCCATTCTCACCCTATTTAGGTACCTTGTGGTTGAGTGAACTCACATTTTAATTAATCCACTAAGGTCCTAAGAGAACTTATAAAAATCTTCGCGCATCATTTGGAATTTGTTTGGCTAATTGGTTGATTCTTTTCTCATCTCTCTTCTCCATTGTATGTTGCATAGTGTCGTCATTCGCATCTTTTGGTCAGATTAGGCTCATTAGGTCTAGTTCATCTTTGTGTGTCTCCATTTAGCTACATTTATCTTAGGTTCATTCACATCCTTATATTCATTTGAAATTCACTGTATAAAGTCTTCACTTTCCCCATGGAGCATTTCTCCCCTGTACCTTATTCCTGCACCTCTCCATCTTCTTACCCCCGCATGGATTCCTCTTCCCATGCGGGCCCGTCTCCTTATTCCTTCATTGGACCCCAGTCTTTAAACGGGCCTTCTTACCCCACCCGTGCTGCTGCTATCCCAATCCATCCTCATTCTTACATACGTGATTCTTCCAGGCCCGCGCATTCCTCCCTTCCTGGAATGGGCTTTCCTTCTTCTCAGGTTGGGTTCCCTTATCCGGCCCCTCATCATTACCCTGGTTTAAATTCACCATCCCTTGCTCATGCTGGCTCATATCCTTCTCGGACTTTTCCTACCGAGGAGATGTTCACTCAGGCCCAACGTCAGCTTGATGAATTACAACGCCGAATCAATCCTCAGACTTCTTTGGATATCCCACTGACCTTTCGAGGTCTTCAACTCCCACCGCGCTCACAAATTCCTGCATATCGCCGCTATGGTGGAGTTGGTGACCCCTATGCCCATTTGAAGGAGTTCTTATATGAGTCGGCCCAGTTCCAGCATGATCCACGCTTGATGGCCTATTTGTTTGGCCTATCTTTAGAGGGCTCGGTCAAGGATTGGTTCTTCACATTACCGCAGGAGCAGATGATGAATTTTCAAGCCGTCCAAGCAAGGTTTATTCAGCAGTACCGAGACCAGGTGGGGCCCAGATATTCTATGGTTGATCTGGCCCAAGAGATGATGAAGTCCGGCGAGGAATTCTCCACGTTTGCCGACCGCTGGCGTCGCCTAGTCACGCAAGTCCCGGAGCATATTTCGGAGGGCGAGCAGATCAAGATGGTTATTTCTAATGCAACGCCCGAGCTCAGGTGCATTTTAGCCCTGAATGATATTACATCCTGGCAACAACTTTACAATAGAGCCTGCTTTGTTAACCAACAACTCCTACTTTCCTTTGACCATCAGCCTCCTCCACCGTCACCTTCTACATACACTTTCCCTCCGCCCTCCACCGCAAGTCAGCCCTCCACTACATATCCCTCCACGAGTCGACCTTCCGCCCCCACACACCTCTATACCTCCATGTGCTCCACCTTACATACCTCCATGAGTCAGCCCTCCGCTATTTCATCTCACCACACCCCTCCACCTCCGGTCAAGGAAACACTACACCTAGAACGGGTAGATGTCGTTCATTACATTCCCACTCCCTCCACGCATCCACATCATTATAACCCTCCGCCTTTGCCTACGCAACCCCCGCTACCATCTCCATTACATTTGCACACCCCTCGGCATCCACCTTGCCCGAAGCGGGCTTATCACTCTTCGTTGCCGGAATCTTTTACAGACATTTTCAGGGCTTTGATGGCCACCCATGCGTTGCAGCTCCCTCTGGTTATGCCTTGCCGACCTGCGGTCGAGAATTTGCTCCATTTATGTGAATTCCATCGTCAACAGGGGCATGTGGTCGAGAATTACCCCGAGTTCTAGGAACTTATTTACAGTTTAGAAGATAAGAAGATGATTGATTGGGCTATCATGCACAATGTTATTTCAGATCTCAGCAGCAAGCAGCAGCAGCAAGCCGTGCCGCCTAGGCAACCATCTCCACTTCAAGACCAGGGGCACCCTGGTGTTTCTCTAGTTGATAAGGTACCTGCTCCGTTACCCGCTTCTTCCTCTATCCCATCTCCTCCACCACCTTCGCCTACTCCAGCCTCCGCTTAGGCAACTTCTCCTTCACCCTCCGGTTCCATCACCACACCTGTCCCCAACACCTCTCGACGTGTTGTAAAGATACGCCGAAGAGCACCACCACCCGCCACTTCCTCCACTACGCCACTACCTCCTTCTCCTCCTTCTTCCCCTTCACCATCTCCACCAACCATATCACCCCCTTTGCCACCACGTTCTCCACCTCCACCTTTGCCGCCTCCATTGGCCACATCTCCATCATCACCTTCTCCATTATCCCCATTACCGTCACCACTGTCTTCATCACCTACCCTTGCAATAATCCCTGTTCCGTCACCTTCACCGATGCCACTTCTTTCGCCATCATCCTCTGAGTCCAAGCGGGCCGACCCTAAACCCATACCTCCACTTTTGCCTTTACCTCCACCCATGCCCATCATCATCAGTATTTCCCAATCGCTTGCACCATCGCCACCCGCGCCCTTCAAACCTCTTCCTTCTAACCTCCCTCTGCCACTTCCCACTTCGCGAAGCAGGTACACGCTACCTTTGGTGCCCCTCGGGTCTAGTCCCCAGGGAGAAAAGGAGCCGAGCCAGGCTTTGATTATGCATTACAAGCCTCAAAATTTCATTAGCCGCATGCCGGTCCAAGTCCTGGTTCCTGGCCATTTTAGGGGTAATGAGCTTTCCTTTACTACGAGAACGGTTGCAAAGAAGAGTTCCCTTATGTTGGTGCCAGTTTCTTCAAAGGCGAGGCTGGTAACAATCTCTTTGCTTGCCAGGAAGTTCATCATTAATGCTGTTATTACCTCGTGCTCGATTGTTGTTCAGTTCACTGGCCGAGAGGGGTTCTCTACTCGGATTATGCTAACACATATGGCCGCCCGGAGCCTGATGGATTCCCTATTCAAGGGGCAATTGGCTGCATTTTCTGCACTTTCCAAGGACATTATGCACTTGCTGTGCAACCTCCCTCAATTTATTAGCATGCCGGCCACGTCAACGCCGCGCATTGATCTCCCTTAGCTTTGTCCTGCTCTTCTAGTACGGGAGTTATGCTTCAAGCCTGATTGCCGAGTGGAGTTGCCGAACCTCTATGTTCTAGTGCCAAGAGACAAAACTCCGTGGCTTCATGATATTCATTCAGTTGAGAAGCTGTTTGCCCAATAATGTCTGCATCTTGTTAGCACTGGGGGTCTAGGGGCAGCCGCCCCATTGAAGCTGCATATTCATGACCGGGGCCAGGCCATCTGCCAGGTGGGCCCGCTATTTGAGAAGACATTACAGATTGAGGAGCCCGAGAAGCCGAGCCCGCGCCAAGCGGCGTTGTTTCAAGAAGATTGCGGCTAAGAAGAGGCGGCGACGTAAGTTCAAGGGCCGTCAGTTGTGCACTCGGGGGTCAACTGCCTCATCTCCTTCTTCCGTCCATTCGTCTTTTCAGTTGCTCAGTTCTTATCCGTGGGTGGTGTACCTTCCACCACCTGACCATATTTCCACCATCTTTTCCTATCCTCACCATTCTAGGCCTCGGCCTATGTCTTCCTCTTCCCCTGAGTCAGGGGCATCTTCTAGTTTTTCTTCCCAGACAAGTCTGGATTTCACTGCTCGTCTCTTTCCCCCGACCTTGTTGGGAATCTCTTGCGCTCGTTCCCTGACCTTGTCGGGTGATTTTATGATCCTTCCCCGATTTTGTCGGGTGGTTTCCATTTCTTTTCCCCGACCTTATCAGGTGTTCATACATTCTCTTCCCCGCCTCTGTCGGGTGATCGCTATTCCTTTTCTCTGACCACGTCGGATGATCATTATCCTTCTTCCTTGTCTTCACAGTTATCTTTTTGTCATCTTTCTGTTCTTTCTGTCTCACCCTTTCGGGGTTCTCACCCTTTTTCTTGTTGTTTTCGAGGCTTTAGCCCACCTTGATCTCAGTTAATCCATGTTTATTCTGTATCTGGTTCCTTGTAATCAGGGCCTCAGTACCTTAACGAGGGAGTTCTAGCCCTCGTCTCTCTTCCTTTTTATCCCTTCTTCATCCAGTATGATGTCTGCCACTCCTCTGTGTCGAGGAATCTAATCCTTTGCTCTCCTTTCATCCTTTATCCTGGCAAGCAAGGAATGCAAAGCTACTCGCGCTCCTCAAAGCTCGATGATCAAAATCGCTTCAGGATGCTGGTTTCCACGCCATGGATCTGCAAAGGTATCTTTATTTTGTGCAAGAACGTGCTTTCATTTCCATTATTTCTATTATTTCTTCACATGATTCCTTAACATGATTGAGTGACTTTAGGAGTCTTTGTTTAATTAGATCTTAACTTTGTGTCAAATAAAAAAGTTAGCTTTTACAGCATCATTAGGCTGGTGATAGCTCCACGCTGGGAGTCTAGTTTCTTTCCTCGATTGTTGAGGGTGACCTATGAGTATGGGTTTTTCACACACTACACGGCAAGCCATAGCCGATCTCTCTGAGGCGCACCGTTGCTACTTTGGCCATACTTTGGGTATGCACAAAGGTCTTTTCTTTTCTCTGCTCGGCCAAGTGCAGGGGCAAGAGATGGATGGATGAGATGACCAACCTAGGCGCTCCCTAATACGGGAGAGGTCTCAAATAGGGGCAGTCTTGACCAAAAGTGAGCTTTCATGCTATATCTGGCCAATAAGGGCTACCAAAATGAGAAAATGAATCAATGCAAAATTATGAATCAAATGTATGGCAAGGGTGGCAGTACAGTTCCCCGCAGGACGTCATGAGCCCGGTCGCATGCGTGCCTGATAAATATGGGTCTAAAAATCAAAGACACAAAGTCCCAGCGCAACAGACCTACTCTTTGAGGGGTAGTGCCCTGGAAGGAATTCGAGCCTTGATATCTCCCATCATGCACGAAGTTTGTCTCCAATTTTTCTTCTACTTCTCCCTCATAGGCTGGGCTGTATCCCGGGTATGGCCTTAGTAGGGGCACCATTTTTTAGAAGCGGTTGGTTGTGGTAAGACACCCTCACATGCACGCCCTGCTTAAGGGAAGCCTTTAATGAAAGGGGTAGGAACGACGATCCCTGGGCAGTAGTTTGAGCCCGTCTTTAGGTGTTGCAGATTGCTATGTCAAAATCAAAATTTCTAAAAAAAAGCAAACATTGTCAAAAATCCAAAAAAATCAAATACTTCAAAATTTCAAAAAAATTTAAATATTTCAAAAACCTAAAAAATTAAATACTTCAAAAAATCCAAAAAAATTAAATACTATTGAAAATAAAAAAGATCACAAAAATTCAAAAAAATATGTCTTTTTCATGTATTTGCATTTGTTTTAAGGATAGATACGTAATTTGTTTGCTAAGTGTGCAGGTTGCAAGTACTCAAACTTTCCTTGCTCCATATTTTGTTCTATCTGTCTCATATTCACGTCTTTAATCTGTTCCCTTCTTCAATCCACTCTCTCGATCTGTTCTGAAGCTCATGTCCTTCCTCAGCTTTTGTTTGTAATGATCATATCTTTATGAGAGGGCTTTGCCTCACGATTATGAACCTGGCGATTCTGCTTCATTCTGATATCGAGTTTTGATTGAAGTACGTATTTGTTCATGTCTTTTGTCCCACCGTGTCCTTATCTCACGTCTATGTCCCACCGTGTCGTCCCATGCTTGTTGTTTTGTTCCTCACCACGTGTTGTTAGTCGTCTCTCTATGTTCCATATGTTGTCCCAACCATGTGATCCATCATGTTTCTTATCCCAACCGTGTGTTGTCCCGCCGATTGTTGTCTCGTCACATCATGTTCATGCATACGCATTGTCCGTTTATGCCATTGCCTATGTGGTTGTTCGTCTTGTTGTGTTATTTTCCATTCGTCATGTTATGTCATGTTGTTTGTCATTATGTTGATTGCTATGCTTACCTTGTTTGTCTTATTCATAAAAATCCATAAAAACCCGGAAAAGAAAATCCAAAAAAACTTGCCGTTTCACCTGCACAGGTAAGTCAGGTATGGCCTTTTATCCTTATCACCCTTATTGCATTATTATATGGTACTATAATATATTATCTCGAGAACCAGTTGGTTATCTACGTGTTCCAGGATCTGATGTTCCCCTTTAACAAAAACGATGATGATCCAGGTTCACGTGTTTAATTTTGGATAGGCCATTAGGTTGGGATATCACGGGGAGGATAGTTCTATCCTGTACACTGTGATTGTGGATAGTGTCTTGACTCTGATTCTCCCAGCTTAGTAATATTATTCTCGAGTATTTTATATTTTAATCTTTCTTCGCATTTGTTTTAATGATTTCTTTTATTTTAGCCCAGCATGCATCATACGCATCTTTTGAGTTTTCATGACCCATGGTTTTCTTGCAGAATGTCCCATCAGTAATGGTTAGCTGTGCGTTCAGTGTTTTAGTAAGAGGAACTAATTCCACTCTGAGTTGGAAGGTTCTCTTTGGTCGATTCGCTTGGTTTGGTTGATTAAGAGGCCCCTGTCTGGAGCTTTAGCCGGTTTCCTTTACTTTTGCTGCCTGCTTTTGGCCTCCTCATTGGATTGCGGGATTGTGTCCCCCATGAGGTTGGTCTTGTTGATTTATTCCATTTAGTTTAGTTCCTCCAGACTGGTGTCGCTTTTGGTTTTATCATTCCTTGCGTTTGGGTCAGAGTTTTTCGGAAGATTCTTGTCACTTGTTGGTAAAAACGGGTGTCATTTTGTCTTAACGCCCGCTTTTCCGGTCCACTCCGCTGCATTTCCGCTCCATCTCCATGTTCCATGTCACTTCCGCTTCACCTCCGCTCGCTCCCCTGCAAAGATGACGTTAAGGACGGGCATCTGTTTACACCCGTTTTATGCCAATAAGTTAAGTCGTTTCTCTTACTCCCATTTGTTGATGCCTCGAGTTGTCCATCACTCGCTGGGCGTTTTCTGGTAAGTCATGGGCCAATTTTATGGGTAGCCTCCCTCCTTGGTTGGGACCGTATCGATTCAGGGCTTAATGGGCCTTGGTTTTTGGTTAATTGAACATGTTTATAAAAATCAAGTGTCCAGGAACATGTACGGGTCATCCCTAGCCGTTCAACCCTTGAGCAGTTATTTATGGGTTGTTCATACATTAAAAATATTTCTGATGATTTTCTGAATTTCCACCGACAAGGGCTTATGCGGTTTATTCCTGGCCGTTTAACATGATGAACGGTCTGGAGTGCACCGTTCTTCTTCCAGAGTCCTAAAGCATAAATATCTCTCAGATAATTATCCATTTTTTCCATTTATCACCGACAAGAGTTAAACGGTTGGACCTTGGCCGCTCGTTCTATTGGACGGTCCCATAATAGCCGTTCAAGTATAAGAGTCCAACGGCGATATCTTCGGTTGGTTAATGGATAATTTGTTGGTATTTATCCTATTTTTGGAATTTTCACCGACAGGGATGGACGGTCCGTTGTTGACCGCCCAACCAGTTGAGCGGTCTATCGTGAGACCGTTTAACCCTGCGAACTCTGAAGAAATCAAGGATTTTCTCTCTCTATCCGTAGACGTCCCCCAGGCTTTATCCGGAGATTTCTTCTCGAATATGGAGTCTTTTTCGATGCCGTTTCCTCTGGATGAGAAATAACTCGATTACCTCCAACTTTTGTGATAATATCTCGTCCTAAAAATGAATGAAACCCTATTTTTGAGCTAGGCTCTCTAGGCTCTATAAATAGACCCTAAAGGCCGGGTTGGAAGAGGGGGGAAGATTTTGGTTGACGGTGAAGCCCTGCCGAATCCTGGAGCGATCTAGCACCAAGGAGGGAGGCCTTCTACGTCTATACAGGCCTCCGGTCTAGGGAGTAACCTATATTTTGAGTCTTTTTTCTATCTTTGATAATCCATCATTCCCTTTTGTGTTGCATGTATCATTCTCCTTGCTTTCTTCACTTTCATTATCACTCACACATCCTCCCACATTTTTTGACGCCCCCAGGGGTTTAAAACTCCCCAGGTATCCCCCACTTCATTTAGTTATGATCATTCATCTTTGTTAGCATGTACTACACTTGTCAGTTCTAATTTGGGTTATTTCTTTATGTTTTCACGTTATTTTTGCATGTCAGCAATCCCTAGCACGAGGCCCATCCCCTCTGGCCGGCTGGAGAAGGTGGAGGTTGGACCCCTTTGCGACTTCTGGCTTGGTGGTCTTGCGCGGTTCTACATAGTCCGTTCAAGAAGACGTGCGGTGCAGACTGGACCATCCATCTTCTTCCTGCGGTCGAGAAAGAGCCGTTCAACAGCCAGGAGTTCTTCATCCCGCACCTTCTACAGCGCCCTTAGGCGGTCTATCGTAAGACCGTGCATCTTATAGGCGGTTCTCCTTGAACTGTTCATCTTCCTAGCGCTGCAACTCAGGCGAGTGTCTCTCCCTCTTTCCAAGGCACGGCGTGTTCATCGCGTACGACGTCTTGGTGGCGATCACAGTTCTTTACTCTCTTCTATTCTCCTTCTACTGTCTATTTTATTTTACATATCGATTTATTAGAAGGAGATGAGAGATCTTTCAAGCCAGTATCTTGAAGAAAGAGAAAGAGAGTAGAAAGAAACAAATATGTCAACAACGTCCAATTCATATAACATTCCAAAAACTCTTTCCTATACAAATGATGTTGCACCTCCTATGGTGAAATCAATTTCAAGCTTCTACAAACTAAACAAGGACATCATATGTGACCCTTATTGTCTACTGTTGCACTTGGATTCCCTAATACAAAATGAATGAACCTCTCAACTCCATCTCTAAACTCCACCGACACCACCCAGTCAACTACTCCATGATACATCAATGAACGATCTATAAACATTTTTCATGCATCCACTAAATGTTAACACATAAGCAACTTTGAAATTCTTACTTTAGTAAATAAACTCAACCCTTTCCTCACATCGTTTGATGGAGATAATTTGAATAGGAAGGTGTGAATGTCACATAAGAGAAGAAGAGAATAAAAAGAGTGGAGAAATGACCGCGGGAGTTGTTCTCATGGGTTTTAACGGAAAAGTAAATCACGCGTGACTGTGTGTGTGATACATGGAGTGTAATCGCCAGAGGTCGAAGACCCCAAAATCAAAAATAAAAATGATCGTGCGTTCCTTCTTTCTCTTCTCTTAGCCAGTCGAAGAAGAGAGTTTTATTTTTTATTACCCCTTGCAAAAATGGACATACATCAAAGGTGGATTTTAAACAAAAGTAGTGTAGTATCAATCCATTGTGATGCAAGAACAATGAAATCATGAACAACTACACACCTTATTGGTGTTGTTTTAAACCCCTTTTGAGTGCAAAGGGTAGAGAATGTAATGGTGAAACGTGATTTGTGTAGAAATGCACGAATACAGAGTTCTCTTAGGAAGAGAAACGAAACACAAAAGAAAATGACAAATGATACATGCAGCTAATAAAAATAACAAAAACAAGAAGAGTAAGAGGAAGAAAGGCTTATTGCGATGCCGTTGGTGGGCTTCCAGTGGTTCAGGTAGCACAAGGATGTCGTGCATGAGTAGAGGATGAGGAGATCACACTTCTCTCAAATGATCGGGCACTCGAAAATTTGGCAGAACCTTCCCTCAATCCAAAGGAAATCTGACGCGGACGGCGTCGGGGGACGGATCGACGGTAACTCCGGGGACGCGAGCGGGATGGGATAACTTGCTACCTCACGCAGTTCGGCCTCACGCCGGACGGTCTCACACCGGGTGACACTTGGATCTCACAAAAATGAGAAAGGAGGGAAGGGGGATGAACAAAGGGGCAAGGCTCCTTCAACTCAATTCTTTCATTCATATAACATATCATACGTAACACCCTTAGCCCCCTATTTATAGGGAAAGTCATAACATACATACCCTCACACTTTCATTTATTGTGTTTATACCCAAGCCTAATAAAATAAATGTCACCAGCCTAACTTTGACTCTTGGGTTTAAGAAAATATAAAATACAATAACTTTTGACTATGACTAGTCTAATAAAATAAAAGTAAATACATGTAGTAAAACATATATTTTACACACGTACAAATACTCAATACTCAAAGACGTACAAATACACACAAGTATCTACTCAAGATGTCGAGTTTTCGAGTGAGTCTATGAGCCACAAGCTCGGTGCAGTCGGGGTGGTGCGGCGTCGGCTCCGAGTAGTGGGCCCAGTAGTGGACCCGGTGGTGTCCCCACCAACCCTCCCGGGACGGCTGGAACTCGACTCCGTCGAGTAAGGGGGGACACTGCTGTAGTAGTGCTCCAGCAGATCTGGATCGAGGCGCTAGAGATCATCCCCGCTGATCCAGGAATCATCAGAAGGTGGACGGTCCCGCCAGCGTGAATACCCTTGTTCGTGAAGCCACAACCCTCAGGACCACATCCATCATTTGAGGGAAGTCTGCAAGACTTTGAGTAGAGAAACCATGTATGTCAATCTCAAGAAATGTGAATTCATGACAGACCGGGTCGCTTTCCTCAGATTTGTGGTGTCGAGTCAAGGAGTGTCTGTGGACCAATCCAAGGTCCAAGCCTTAGAAGATTGGCCGGAGCCCCAGAACGTCCATGACGTTCGAAGTTTCCACGGGCTAGCCACTTTCTACAGACACTTCATTCAAGGTTTTAGCACCATTATGGCACCCGTTACGGATTGTATCTGTAAAGGGAATTTTGAGTGGACTAAAGCCGCCACCCAGGCTTTTCGTGCCATAAAGGAGCTCATGACCAAAGCCCCTGTCCTTCACCTGCCAGACTTTTTCAAAGTCTTCGAGATATCATGTGATGCATCGGTTGTAGGAATAGGAGGAGTGCTTAGCCAGGAAAGCCACCCTGTGGCTTACTTTAGTGATAAGCTTTCTGATGTAAAGTTTCATTACTTCACCTATGATAAGGAGTTTTATGCCATGGTCCAAGCCCTCAAACACTGGAGACACTATCTCTTACTACAAGAGCTTATCTTATACTCGAACCACGAGGCTTTGAAATTCCTTAGCTCACAGAAGGGCTTAAACCCTAGGCATGGTCGGTGGGTAGAATTCCTCCAGTCCTTCACATTTGTCCTAAAACATAAGGCGGGAAAAGAAAATAAGGTGGCCGACGCCTTGAGTCGAAGGGTCACCATTCTTTCCACTGTTCGGGTAGAGGTCACTAGATTTAACTGCATGAAGGAACTCTATGGAGAGTGTCCCGATTTTGGCCCTGCCTACTCTGCTCTGTCTGCTGGATCCTCGACCACCTTTGGTGATGCGGGACGGACACGGGGACTGACTCTACGTGGTATGGACCTCGGACTCTAGATGCGGACACGACCAGCAACACATGATAGGAGAGACACTAAGCCCGACACGGAGAGCTCCTATCGGCTATACGTCGCTAACAGAAACGCAAGCTCACTCGTCGTCCCAAGCAAGGGAAACACGGATCGTGCGCGGTTGAAGAACCGGCAGAGTTCACGGGTAGTCGACTCACTTCCGGACTCGGATCGAGTCACGGGATGGGTCACTCTCACACTCACAGCGGTGACATGGACACACGGGCTAGTACCTATCACTCTCGACAGTGGCAAAAGACCATATACTAGCTAAGCAAATGAACGCCAAGAGGTTCGGACCATTACCTCCAAGCACCCGGCGTGGCGAAGACAACCCCGGCCGAATAACGGACTCCCGGTTAACAATTATTACAGCAATACACTAAGTCGACCCACTCCACGCAGGGAGGTAAAAGGTCACATGTGGGGTCCGGGAATCACGCAACTCGGGTTGACGGGCAGCATCTTGATGTCGCCCGGCGGTGCCGAACTCCGCATTTTCGTGCTTTCCGAACGGCGGCTTCTACGGGCCCGTGGGGCCCACGGACGGCGCTGTCCTCCGGATCTGCGGGGGTGGGACCCACTGTGATGGGGACCCCTGGTGGCGCGCCTCCACGGACGGCGGTCGGCCGGGAACGCCGATCGGGGGTCGATCGGCCCCGATTCCCAATTCTTGAACTAACTTCCCACGGATTTTGATTGCTGTTTTCCGGCGCGCGTTCCGACGAAAACGACCGCTGCGATCAATCCCGATGTCGGATCGGGACGCATGAGCTATCGTTGGAAAGCTCTATTCAAATGCTTCAATCTAGACCCAGAGAGATCTGCTGGATCTGGTCGGATCAGAACTTTATTGAATTTGACAAGTTCCTGTTGTACAGTAACCGAAACCTCACATCTACAGGTGAGTTGTCTGAAGAATGCCTTTGACCGCGAGGAAGATGGCCGATTAAGCTCTTGAGCTCTTCATCAAACTTGTGGGATTTTGAACAAGGAGAACGGGGATTTTTTTTGTGGACTGATTGGAGGTGGCTGTGATTTGTTATGATTTGTTTACTGGAGGGTGGTCGGATCTGGGAGCAGGTGGACAACACTGTAGCTATCTCTGAGATCGATTTTTTAAAAATATGGGATGGCCTCACAAAAATTTAAGCAAATTTGGGGACGGTGGGGTTGATGGAAAGAACTCACAGTAAAATTGGGAGCTCTAACAAAAATCGGAAAGGGATCCGAACAATTGAAACACAGGGCGGGTGGAAATTGAAACAGCAAGCAGACCGATCTTAGAAAAGAGGTTGGACGAAAATGAAAAATTACCAAATGGAAGATTCATGACCAACCAATTTTTGTGGATCGTGAGGAACACCTCTCAAACATCCCCTCAAAATCCCAGCTCAAAAACACAACGGGGTGGAGAGCGAGAATTCGGAGAAGACACCTCTATCCTAGATGGACAGAACACCGGCGGTGATGGTGGAGGCACGATGGCGGCATGTGGCGGCGGCGGCGGCGACCGGAACTGATAGGGGTGGAGTCACACCACCAGAATACAGCCTTCCCAGCTGCAAGGAGGAGAGAGGGGCGGCCTAGGCCTTGCTCAAGGGGATTTTCTTCGAATTCAAATGCATTAATTCAACTAAAATGAGAATTACATGGTATTTGTATGAATTGCAAAATGACATAAAATACCCCTAGATCTAGATTTGGGAGGGGCATACTTGGGAGTCAACAAAAGTATTTCTCCCATGTGGTTTGGAACAAATAAAATAAGATTCAAAACCTATTAAACTAATACAAAAGGAGGGGGACACTCCCTTAAATTAAGGAGAGATCTAGGAGATGCTCCCCCCTTTGTCCCCTCCTTTGGTCCCACCTTCTAGAAGCCCACAATGGAAGGTTTGACTGACCCCACATGGGCCCCAGTGATGAGGTGGATCAATGGGAGGTGGGATGGGGGGCCCGTGGGACCCGGGTGGTCCCAAATTACAAATAAACCCCTATTACAATCCAAATTACAATCTAAATAAAATACACACAACATACAAACAAAATACGAAAAATACCGAGACTCAAGGGGGAGTCTCTAGACCGTCTCCGAGCCATATGGATGCCGAAGTGGCTCGAGTGGTGCTCCGCGTACGGTACCGGTGGCTCGCCGGCTCGTGCCTCTCGCGTGCTCTGGTGTCCGCACCAATTCTCCCCGGGTGGGAGAAACTCGACCCTGTCGAGTAAGGGTCTATATCGCTCTGGTAGCACTCCAGAAGGTCCGGATCGATTTGCTGCAACTCTCCATGGGTGATCCAAGTATCCTCGGTGGCGGGCCGTCCTCTCCATCGCACTAGGTAGCGTGGGTAAGATCCACTCCTGGTAACTGTCACCTGCTCATCCAGTATATGATCTATATGCTCTCGCTGCCGTGGAAAAGGGGCTGAAGGTGGACACTCAGGTGTGGGATCACTCTCAATGGGAGGGGATGGCTCGAAAGACTCACTGGGGATCACCGCTGGGTCCCTATATGCAACTAGATCCGACACATTGAAAGTTGAGCTTATACCATATTCCTCGGGCAGGTCCACAACATACGCATTGGATCAAACACGTTTCAACACTCTAAATGGACCGGCTCCGCGAGCTTGCAACTTCTTAACGGTTCCAGAGGGAAACCGTTCAGGTCTTACCCTGATCATGACATATTCGCCCTCTTGGAACTCTCGGTGGTGTCGGTGAGCATCGGCTAGCTCTTTGTAACGTGCATTGCTGGACTCAATGTGACGACGGACGTCGTCATGCAGACTCCTAACATGCTTAGCAAAAGAAAAAAAAAACACACGGATGCACACACAACCCTAAACAAACCTAATGTTAGTTCGACCCAATCATATGCAAGGTGGTCCAGGACATCCGAAGGTGTGCCATGCATACCCTAAGTGTGACTGAATGTCGGTACAACCATAAGACGGTCCTTTGGATTTGGGAGGTTTGGGTGGAACAGGAGGGTCGGGTGTCTCTCGCCCGTGAACGGACTCGGTGGGTGCCGATGGCCCGGTCCATGGGGGAGGGGTATAATGGTGACCTCCCCTAAAGAAGTGGAATGGAGATTGTGGACCAAGGGGCCCACTAAGAAAGGGATCGAAGGGATCAAAGAATGTGTGACCCCTCGATATGGATTCCCTCATCTCAAGATCCCATGTGTGGAAGTCTAGAAGGTGTTGTTGATCTCCTTCATCCATGAAGGGAGATGAGACGGTGGGGGTATGATGGTGGACTCTCTCGAAAAGGTGGAGTAAATATGGTGGGTCACGGGGTCCACAAGAGAATGGGTCGAAGGGATCAAAGAAGGTATGACCCCTCGACTAGGCTTCCACAAATCACTGTCCCACATTTGGAAATCTTGGAGGTGTAAATGATCACCTTCATTCATTGTGAGAGATGGGACGACAGTCATAGGTAGAAAGTAAGATTCCTCCCTTGGGCAAAGGGGAATGAAGTCGGACTCGGCCGGCATAGGGAGGAGTAGAAGAACCTCCGTGGTAACATGACCCACGGTGTACACGGAGGTGATGGACCCTAAAGCGGGATGAGTGAAACTACGACCTGTGGGTCGGTCGAAGCCTGGAGCCAACAAGTGCGTAAATGTCAATTGCCGGTCTAATCCGTTAAGAAGGTCATCCAATGTATCCACATGGTGACTAGACCGGAAAGTGGTATGGAATGAGTTGATTGGCACCAGAGGTAGGATAGGGTCCATAGATTGGAAGGGAAGTGGGACCAAGCTATCCTTGAGCCAACTAAGTAGTGGCTCGGCTATGTAAAGTGTACCCGTTAGAAATACGGGTGGCTCGGGCTTGGGTGGCTCCAAATGAGATGGTTCCGAATAGAGTTCGGAAGTAGAGGGTGGTAGCATGGGAGCTCTCGTGGGTGGGGAAGACCATGGGGTAGGCTGTCCGACCGGCTCGGGAATCGACTGAGAGGTAGAGGCTTGCCGAAGGGCGGCATCTGCTCGCCGAATGGCGGCATCAAATCGGGCCTCGAAAGGCTCGACCTCGAGAGCGACCTGATAACACTGCGCCAGAGAGAACGCGTCACGGATAAGACATTCATACCGGAAATGAAGCCGCAAACCTCTCCGGAACTGGGAGGCAGTCGTGGTGCTCTCATTTCCAAACCGGTACACTTCGAAGTCCCTAATGTACTCGGACACGGACTTGTCGCCTTGGACGGGTTGGCATGGGTTGGCCATAGTTGCCAAAGGATGGGAACGGATCCCTAGGAATGGACATGCAAGGCCATTTGAACATGACACGAGACCGACTATGCAAGGTTGGGATGCATGCACACTAAGGACAAGACACCAAGACTCAGTACGGGGCGGAGTTAATCGATCCGAAGATCACTCGCGCAAGTGTGCGGCCTTCCCGATAGGCGTAGCCTAACGTTCGGACAACACCTTTTTATATACCGGGTTATTGGGATGAAATGCAAATTTGAAGCACTTTTTTTTGTTTTGAAAGTAATGATGGTCCTAGACTCGACTTAGACCATGATGCATGCAAGACTTATGCAATGACTACCCTAGACTCAACTCGCTCTGATACCAAACTGATGCGGGACGGACACGGGGACGACTCTACGTGGTATGGACCTCGGACTCTAGATGCGGACACGACCAGCAACACATGATAGGAGAGACACTAAGCCCGACACGGAGAGCTCCTATGGGCTATACGTCGCTAACAGAAACGCAAGCTCACTCGTCGTCCCAAGCGAGGGAAACGCGGATCGTGCGCGGTTGAAGAACCGGCAGAGTTCACGGGTAGTCGACTCACTTCCGGACTCGGATCGAGTCACGGGACGGGTCACTCTCACACTCACAGCGGTGACATGGACACACGGGCTAGTACCTATCGCTCTCGGCAGTGGCAAAAGACCATATACTAGCTAAGCAAATGAACGCCAAGAGGTTCGGACCATTACCTCCACGCACCCGGCGTGGCGAAGACAACCCCGGCCGAATCACGGACTCCCGGTTAACAATTATTACAGCAATACACTAAGTCGACCCACTCCACGCAGGGAGGTAAAAGGTCACATGTGGGGTCCGGGAATCACGCAACTCGGGTTGACGGGCAGCATCTTGATGTCGCCCGGCGGTGCCGAACTCCGCGTTTTCGTGCTTTTCGAACGGCGGCTTCTACGGGCCCGTGGGGCCCACGGACGGCGCTGTCCTCCGGATCTGCGGGGGTGGGACCCACTGTGATGGGGACCCCTGGTGGCGCGCCTCCACGGACGGCGGTCGGCCGGGAACACCGATCGGGAGTCGATCGGCCCCGATTCCCAATTCTTGAACTAACTTCCCACGGATTTTGATTGCTGTTTTCCGGCGCGCGTTCCGACGAAAACGACCGCTGCGATCAATCCCGATGTCGGATCGGGACGCATGAGCTATCGTTGGAAAGCTCTCTTCAAATGCTTCAATCTAGACCCAGAGAGATCTGCTGGATCTGGTCGAATCAGAACTTTATTGAATTGACAAGCCCTTGTTGTATAGTAACCGAAACCTCAGATCTACAGGTGAGTTGTCGGAAGACTGCCTTTGACCGCGAGGAAGCTGCCCGATTCAGCTCCTGAGCTCTTCATCAAACTTGTGGGATTTTGAACAAGGAGAACGGGGATATTTTTTGTGGACTGATTGGAGGTGGCTGTGATTTGTTATGATTTGTTTACTGGAGGGTTGTCGGATCTGGGAACAGGTGGACAGCACTGTAGCTATCTCTGAGATTGATTTTTTAAAAATATGGGATGGCCTCACAAAAATTCAAGAGCATTTGGGGATGGTGGGGTTGATGGAAAGAACTCACAGTAAAATTGGGAGCTCTAACAAAAATCGAAAAGGGGTCCTAACATTTGAACCACAGGGCGGGTGGAAATTGAAACAGCAAGCAGACAGATCTTGGAAAAGAGGTTGGACGAAAATGAAAAATTATCAAATGGAAGATTCATGACCAACCAATTTTTGTGGATCGTGAGGAACACCTCTGAAACATCCCCTCAAAATCCCAGCTCAAAAGCACGACGGGGTGGAGAGCAAGAATTCGGAGAAGACACCTCTGTCCTGGATGGACAGAACACCGGCGGTGATGGTGGAGGCGCGATGGCGGCACGTGGCGGCGGCGACCGGAACTGATAGGGGTGGAGTCACACCACCAGAATACAGCCTTCCCAGCTGCAAGGAGGAGAGAGGGGCGGCCTAGGCCTTGATCAAGGGGATTTTCTTCGAATTCAAATGCATTAATTCAACTAAAATGAGAATTACATGGTATTTGTATGAATTGCAAAATGACATAAAATACCCCTAGATCTAGATTTGGGAGGGGCATACTTGGGAGTCAACAAAAGTATTTCTCCCATGTGGTTTGGAACAAATAAAATAAGATTCAAAACCTATTAAACTAATACAAAAGGAGGGGGACACTCCCTTAAATTAAGGAGAGATCTAGGAGATGCTCCCCCCTTTGTCCCCTCCTTTGGTCCCACCTTCTAGAAGCCCACAATGGAAGGTTTGACTGGCCCCACATGGGCCCCAGTGATGAGGTGGATCAATGGGAGGTGGGATGGGGGGCCCGTGGGACCCGGGTGGTCCCAAATTACAAATAAACCCCTATTACAATCCAAATTACAGTCTAAATAAAATACACACAACATACAAACAAAATACGAAAAATACCGAGACTCAAGGGGGAGTCTCTAGACCGTCTCCGAGCCATATGGATGCCGAAGTGGCTCGAGTGGTGCTCCGCGTACGGTACCGGTGGCTCGCCGGCTCGTGCCTCTCGCGTGCTCTGGTGTCCGCACCATTTGGTGTCCCCACCAATTCTCCCCGGGTTGGAGAAGCTCGACCCCATCGAGTAAGGGTCCGGGTCGCTCTGGTACCGATCCAGCAAATATGGATCTATCCTCTGTAGCTCATCCCGGGTGATCCAAGTGTCGTCGGACGCGGGTCATCCCCTCCAACGCACCAAATAGCGCTGGTACACTCCGCCTCGAGTAGTCGTCACTTGCGCGTGTAGTATACATTCTATCCGCTCTCGCTGCTGAGGTAACAAGGATGGAGGTGGACACTCTAGGGTGGTGTCACTCACAAGGGGTGGAGACGGCTCAAAGGGCTCACTGGGTATCACTGTTGGGTCCCTATAAGCGACGAGATCTGAGACGTTGAAAGTGGAGCTGACCCCATAATCCTCTGGCAAGTCCACAACATATGCATTTGATCTGACTTGCCTCACTACCCGAAAGGGACTGGCACCGCGAGCATGTAACTTCTTCACTGCTCCCGAGGGAAACCGTTCAGGTCTGACCCTGATCATGACAGAATCGCCCTGCTGAAACTCACGGTGGTGCCTATGGGCATCAGCCAATTCTTTGTATCATGCGTTACTGGACTCAATGTGACTACGTATATGCTCATGCAATTGCCTAATATGACTGGCAAAAGACTCGGCTGACTTGGACACATGGGACTGGATGGGAGATGGGACTAGATATATGGGTCCTACAGCCTCGAGAGCACTTAGTCCATGCCGACCAAACTATCTGCGCACCCGGACACCCCCGCGGCCACCCTGCCAAGCCACCGCGCCGGCCAACTCTCCACCGGCCGCAGCCATCGAGGCCCCCGTCGAACCTCCCGCCACTGCAGCTTCCCACCGCGGCCTTCTCCTACCTCCCCGTGACCACCCACGCCGCTGCCATAGCCCACGCCTCACCCCATCTCCCACCAGACACCCCTCCACAATCTCCCCATACCGCCGTAGCCCCTCCGTCGACTCTGCAACTCCCCCTCCGGCCAGAACCGCCCTCACCACTGCAACACCCTCCACTAGCAGTTGTCGAGCCCCTCTCTCTCTCATCACTGCGCATCTCCCCTCTCTCCTTCTCTCTCCATCGGCCACTCTCCAACCGCCCGCCACCCTCCTCCGCGCGAACCTCCCCACCCAGCCGGTCCCCCCCCGATGGTGCCCCCCACACCGCTGGGATGTCTGGATCCCATTCATGTTAGTTTCGTGTCGATCGGTCGTCATTTGAGGCCGGTAGGAGTCCGGGAACCTTGGTGACTCGTTTAGGGTCGATTTGTCCAAATCGCCCCGATCTTGCATTTTAGTGCGTGCATGTGGGCTTTTTAGCCTCCCGAAGTTATTTTTCATCGTTTAGCTTTGTTTCCCCTGCGCTTCGGCTTGAATGGGGTGTGGAACGGGCCGATTCTGTGTTTCCACCTTTTTCCCGCCGCGACCGGTGTAGCGGTCGTTGCAGAGACCGTCACAGTCTCTGACGGCCCTACGATAGACCGCCACAGCATTTTAACGTTTTAAACTTTTCGTGGCTGTGGGAGTGTGACGGTCCAGTATTGGTGCGTCACAGCCCTCTGACGCATCCAGGTAGGTGCGTCACGGCCATTTCATCTTCTTGAGATTTGGGTAAGTCGGTTCCTCTGACGGCCCTTCCATGGTGAGTCAGAGCCTTGTAACGTGCCTGTACTAGGCCGTTACGTTCTGTTTGACCAGATTTGACCGTTTAAGTCGGTTCGTGTAGCGGTCATACCCTCATGCGTCACAGTGCTGAAACGCGTCCATCTTGGACCGTTACATGATGTTCGTCTGAGTTTTTAGGCTTGAGCCTGTTGGCCGTGACGGCCCTAGATGGGTGCGTCAAAGCTGTGTAACGCGCCTAGGTTAGGCCGTTACATGTCTTGTGCATTTTAGGTGTTGGATAGGGCGATGTATGTGACGGCTCATTCTTCGTCCGTCACGTCGCTGTAGCGCGTCTTTATTAGACCGCCACTGTGAGGCCCGTGCCTTAGTGGATCCTTAGTGGTTTGGATCTAGTATTTATTCTGGAATTTCTGACTATTTTTCTGGTATTTTCCGGATTTATTTAGGGTTAATTGAGGTTTTTGGGAAATAATAAGATTTTTATATATAATATAATTATTATATATATTAATTTTATTTTTTTTCCCTTAACCCTCACCCCTCTCTCTCCCTCGTCGATCTCATTCTCACCCCCTCTTTCTCTCTCCTCCGCGATCGTCTCTTCCCCTCTCCATGGGTTGCAGGCGTATCGACGGCGGATTGAGGCATGGTTGGCGCCGGTGGATTCCTCGCGTTGAGAGGAATGCGTGGGTACCCATCTTGGAGTGGTTCGGTGATCGTGGGAGCGGGATGGTGTGTGAAGGCCCGGTGACCCCTCCTCCTTGCATGCGACTTTTCCGACCGTTTCGGCTTGAACGAGGTAGGGGGATGGAATCCTGAACTTGCTAGGATCATTTCCTATAGCATGTTTTCATGTTTGAAACCCCGTGGCATGCATATTGGTTATTTTCCATTGTTAATGCCTAAGCTTTGATCTTCATGTTTAAGCTATTGTAGGCCTTGCATGTGATGTTTTTAGTTGGTATATTGTTGTTTAGGACTTGTTGTTTGATAGGAAACAGGTTTTTTCGACGTTACCCGACGATTTCTATCGTCCGGGAGGGAACCGGTTTTCAAACCTAACCCGTCCGTGGCCCAGGTGGTGTGACGGTCCTTCCAGGAACCGTCACAAGTCTAACGGTCCTTAGAGGACGCGTTACATCAATGTAACGGCCCTTTGAAGGGGCGTTACATTGAGAGTAACGGTGGGGCTCCCATCCGTTACTCGTCCGTTGATTTGCGTTGACCGGGTGAGGCGGTTAACCTGACGGCCAGTTGGCCGGCTGTCAGGGTGCCCCGATGCGCCTGGGCGAGCGCGTCATATCACCTGCAAACGGTTTTGGAGCGCTGTGTGTTGGTTTTGGGCTCGGGTGGATGTAACGGCCAGGGCCCAACGCGTTACAGTTGATATAACGCGCTGCGCCCCGACCGTTAGGTCCTGTGACGGCGTGGCCATGGGCCGTCACACCCCCTTCTCGCGGTTTGAGGCTGGAGCTCCGAAGGTTGTGACGGCTAGGGACGGACGCGTTACAATCGATGTAATGCGCCAGTCCACGACCGTCACTTACCTGTGACGCGGTGACAGCAGACCGCCACTTGCCTGTCAGATTCAAAAAGTCACCGGCTTATTCTTTACGCATTCCAGAATGTTTATATGCCATGCTTATGTTATCTTAGTATATAATGGCATGTTTGTGAATCCCAATAGAGTAGCTTTTCTTTCCTTGCAATGGAGCCACTGTTGTTGCCCTAAGGTCTGTTGAGTGCCGACCCGCTTGGGGATAGCGGAGGGGTGTTCCCGTACACAGTTTGTAAGCTAGTTCCGTGGGCTCCCGGCCAACGGTAGCGTCCTACCGAGGGAGAAAACTAGCTAGAGGGCCTGGCTCAGGCGAGAGTCAGTGTGTGCACACATGGTCAGAGGCTGTGGACTGACACTGACGGGTGTCACTCTGACTGGTCACTTGGTTTGGTACTGTTTACGCGCTCAGCTTGTCGTGTTGTCGACTGCGAGTGCTTGAGACGCAGTATAAGTCGTCAGTGGACGCATCTGGTTTCTTCTCCCAGTGGTTGTTCTACTCCTTGCTGCTTGGATTAGTTAAGGCATATTCTACTGGTAGATTTAGTTTCTGTCGCTTGCATTTATTTGTCGTTGGCATGTATTAGCTGTTATACCTGTTTAGTTAGAGTTTACAGCTTTACTGTGATTAGTTTATTCATGCCAATGCCTGTTAATTCATTTAAATGCATGCTCTAATTGTCTTTATTTATGCTTGTATGCATGTTTAGTGCGAGGTAGGGATCCGCGTAACCCCTACTGAGTCTGGCTGTGACTCACCCTTCTCTTTTCAGGTGAGCCGCGCCCGCCGTCTCCCGGTGTTTTGTGAGTTGCTCGGAGACCGTTCTTAGCCGCCAGCAGTAGACGGGTCACCTTTTTGGGCCTTTGTTGTACTTTTATCGGGGTATGCCCCGTGTAGTTGTACCTTTTGGACTAGTACTTTTGTATCTCTAGACTAGTTTATATATATACCACTCTGGTTATTTTGAATTGCTTCCGCACTTGTGTTAAACTTTATTGCTTAATCTAATATGCGCGCTTGTGATTGCAATTCGTTATACATCCCCTCGACAAACTTCACTAACCTCTGAGGGGCCTCATCAGCCTCTTGGGTGGCTTCCCCAGTTCCTGGTATCGATGTATCGATGTTATCGGTATATCGGTACCCGGCGCACTGGGTCGTCACAGATGGTATCAGAGCGGAGTTGAGGATTTGTATAAGGAATTGGAATTTACAACTTCTCCAGAGCTAGTCCTTCGTGTTGTCTATTGCTGGCTTAGGTTGTTTTCTACGTGATTGATGTGATTCCTGTTGCTTTCTGTTTTTCGATAGTGCAAGATGCCGCCTCGTCGAGGAAGACCTCCTCGAGTTCCTCGAGCTCCCCGAGATGCGCCTAGAGAAGAAAGTGGTTCTGCACCTCCTCCTGCAGTTCCTGTTGTTCCTCCTCCAGCGCCAGTCGTTGCTCCTCAGATTGAAGTGCCTGGTAGTCGAGGCAAGGCTTTGAAAGAATTTCTCCTATTCAATCCGCCTGCTTTCGATGGTCAAGCTGGTCCAGAGGTTGCGAGGCAGTGGCTTGATGCAATTGAGCGCGTATTCCTGTCTATGGAGTGCGCCAAGGATGAGAAGGTTATGCTTGCTACGTTTCAACTCCAAGGTACAGCCATTACGTGGTGGAAAGCCTAGTGGCAGATTGCGTTTCACTCTAGACCTCTTCGGCAGATCACATGGGCAGAGTTTGTTGCTGCTTTCGAGCGTGCCTACACTCCTGCCTGCTTGCAGATGGCTAAGATGTATCAATTTATGGAGCTGACTCAAGGCAGTATGACTGTGCTTTAGTATCGGAATAAGTTCATGGAGTTGGGTCAATATGCGCCCCATGTGCTGGCTAATGAAGCTTTGAAGACACAACAGTTCTTGCGTGGATTGAGGCCTGAACTTAAATTGCCTTTGATCGCGAGTCGTGTTGCTGATTTAGATGGTGCGTGCCAGGCAGCTGTGGCACTTGAGCTGGAGATGGCGAGACCAGGTGGATATCCGCAAGCGGGGTCAGTTCAGCCAACAGTTCAATTTCAACCGACTTACCGACCGCTAGTGTCAGGTATTCCCTCGGTCCAGTCAGATGTTAGCAGTGCTTCTTCCCTTTCCAAGCCCAAGTTTAAGAGGTTCAAGAAGAAGAAGAAGTTTTTCTAGCAGCCATCGTCGGGTACAGATTTTGTTCAGCAGCCGACAACGCGTTCTTCTCAAACTCGTCAGAGTTCTGCTGTCAGTCAGCCATGGACGTGTCGGAGATGCGGTGGTCACCATAAGGGTCAGCCGTGTTCTCTTCCAGTGGTCTGTTTTCGCTGTGACCAGCCTGGTCATGTGGTTCGAGATTGCCTGTTGAGGCCGAAGCAATTGCAAGCTCCTCGGTTCTCTCAGCCTCAGCAGTCGCAATTCAGACCTCCTCCTGTACCTCAAACTCAACAACAGTTCTATTCTCAAGCGTCGGCGTCTTCTCAGCAATCTTCAGCCGGATCGAAGAAGCAGAAAGGCAAGGTTTCTCATATGACTAGAGCTGAAGCGGTTGCATCCCATCTGGTGGAAGGTACGATTATGCTTTATGGTCATTCACCTCGTGTCTTATTTGATTCTGGTGCTTCTCACTCTTTTACTTCTTAGGATTTCGTGGCATGTATTGAGGAGCCGACATCAGAAATGACTTGTGAGCTATTTGTTGAATTGCCTTCAGGAGATTTCATGATTACACCTTTGTGTTTGGAGGAGCCTCCTGTAATGATTTATAATCATCGGTAGCCGGTGAGATTGTACGCGTTGCAGCTGGCAGATTATGATATTATTCTGGGAATGGATTTGTTGGAGCATTATGGAGCTGTGGTTGACTGCAGATCGAAGAAAGTCTATTTTCAGCCCCAGGGAAAATCAGCTTTTTATTTCCAAGGTATTCGATCTCGTTCTTCTCGCAAGATTATTTCTGCTATTCGAGCCTATAGGTTGCTTAGTGCAGGTTGCCAGGGATTCTTAGCTTCTGTGGTTACTGTTGAGAAACCACGACAGGATGTCGGTGATATTCCTGTTGTCTGTGAGTTCCCTGATATGTTTCCTGACGAGTTGCCAGGCTTGCCTCTAGAACGAGAGATTGAAATGGTGATTGAACTGATTCCTGGTACAGGCCCGTTAGCAAAGGCACCGAACCGAATGGCTCCAGCTGAACTTAAAGTACTGCAAGCACAGCTACTTGAATTGCTAGAAAAAGGCTATATTCGCCCCAGTTTTTCCCCGTGGAGTGCTCCAGTGTTATTTGTGAAAAAGAAAGATGGAAGCCTGAGGCTTTGTATTGATTATAGACAGCTGAATCAGGTGACTATCAAGAATAAATATCCGCTTCCCAGGATTGATGATTTGTTTGACCAGTTACAGTCTGCTACTGTCTTTTCACGGATTGACCTTCGGTCTGGCTACTTTCAGTTGCGAATCCGAGAATCTGATGTGGAGAAGACAGCTTTCAGTACTCGGTATGGTCACTTTGAATTTCTGGTAATGCCGTTTGGATTGACGAATGCCCCAGCAGCTTTCATGGACCTAATGCAGCGTATCTTTCGTCCATTTCTCGATCAGTTCGTGGTGATCTTTGTTGATGATATTCTGATCTACTCTGCTTCTGATGAAGATCATGTGCAGCATTTGAGGATCGTTCTACAGACTCTAAGAGATTACGAGCTTTATGTGAAGTTCAGTAAATGTGAATTCTGGCTTCGGGAAATTCATTTTCTTGGCCACGTGATTTCGGGTGATGGAGTAGCAGTGGACCCTGCAAAGATTGAAGCTGTTTTGAATTGGCAGAGACCGAGAACTGTAACAGAGATTAGAAGCTTCTTAGGTTTGGCTGGGTATTATCGAAGATTCATCCAGGATTTTGCAAAGATTGCAGCACCTATGACTACACTGACTCGTAAAGATGTGTCGTTTGTCTGGTCGGATCAGTGTGAGGAAAGCTTTGTTGAATTAAAAAGGCTCTTGACTTCTTCTCCAGTGTTGATTTTGCCTTCCGGCTCGGGTGGATTTATGGTTTTCACAGATGCTTCTCGAGTGGGTTTAGGTGCAGTGCTGATGCAACATGGTCAGGTTATTGCATATGCATCTCGGCAATTGAAACAGCATGAAGAAAATTATCCCACGCATGATCTGGAGCTAGCTGCAGTTGTGTTTGCCTTAAAGATCTGGAGACATTATCTGTATGGTGAGAAATTTCAAATTTTTACTGATCATCAGAGTTTACAGTATATATTCTCCCAGAAAGATCTGAATCTCAGGCAGAGGCGATGGATGGAATACATGAAAGATTATGACTTTACACTCTCCTATCAGCCGGGTAAAATGAATGTTGTGGTTGATGCTCTGAGCAGGAAGGTGCAAGTCAATCATCTATTGCTTCATGAATGGAAATTGTGGGAACAGCTTCCGAGCGAGGCATTCAGTGTAGAGATTCCTGCCGATCCGAGGATGGCGGTTTGTGCTAGCTTGGTTTTGGGTTCAGCTTTGTATCAGCAGATTCAAGAAGCCCAGCAAGCTGATTCTGATTTGGCCCGTGTTGTATCAAGATATGATGTGGAATTTGATGATGAGCTGGTTGTCAATTTCCAGGGCAGATTATATGTCCCCGCTGTTGATGCATTGAGACTTGAGGTTCTAAGTGAAGCCCATGGTTCCCGTTTTGCTATTCACCCAGGTGTCACCAAGATGTATCAGAATTTGAAAAAGCAGTTCTGGTGGCCAGGTATGAAGTCAGACGTGGCTGTGTTTGTTTCTAAGTGCTTGACTTGTCAGCAGGTTAAAGCGGAACATCAAAAGCTAGGTGGTTTGCTTCAGCCGTTAGAGATTCCTATGTAGAAATGGGACCATGTTACTACAGATTTTGTGGTGGGTTTGCCTCGGACTTCTCAAGGTTTTGATGGTATCTGGTTGCTTGTCGACAGATTGACTAAAACTGCCAGATTGTTGCCAATTAAGGTTGCTTGGAATGTGCAGAGGTTGGCCGAGCTTTATATGCAGAAGATAGTGCCACTGCATGGAATTCCAATTTCACTTGTGTCAGATCGTGATCCACGTTTTACCTCCGGCTTCTGGCGTAGTTTCCAGAAAGTTTTGGGCACTGAGTTAACCTTCAGTTCAGCGTATCACCCACAGTCAGATGGACAGTCAGAGAGGACTATTCAGACTCTGGAAGACATGCTGAGATCGTGTTGCCTTGACTGGCAAGGTTCGTGGAGTCAACATTTGCCACTTGTTGAATTTGCTTATAATAATAGTTTTCACTCCAGTATTGGCATGGCTCCTTGTGAGGCACTATATGGTCGTCCTTGTCGTACTCCTCTGAACTGGTTTGATGTTGGGGATAGACTTTTGACGGGACCTGACATGGTGCAGAAGTGTTCAGATGTGGTTCGTCTGATTCGACAGAGATTGTTGACGGCTCAGAGTCGACAGAAAAGTTATGCAGATCAGCGCAGACGTCCACTACAGTTTGAGCCAGGAGATATGGTGTTTGTTAAGGTACCTCCGATGAAAGGTGTTTCCAGGTTTGGGAAACGTGGAAAGCTGAGTCCGCGTTCTGTTGGCCCGTTTCCTATTGTTGAAGCTGTGGGTCAGGTAGCTTATCGTCTGCAACTACCAGCGGCTATGCATGCTATTCATGATGTGTTCCACGTCTCTCAGTTGAGGAAGTATGTGCCAGATGCTTCTCAAGTTCTCGATGATTCAGTTTGGCCCGAAGTGACTGCTGATTTGTCTACGCCAGAGTTTCCTATCAGGATTGAAGACCGTCGTGAGCAGCGGTTGAGAAATAAGGTTATCCGTCTGGTAAGAGTTGCTTGGCAGCGCCACTCTGGTAATGAGTCTACTTGGGAACGTGAAGATGAGATGCGTCAGCTTTTTCCTTTCTTATTCCAGTGGGGTATAATTCTTTTCTCAGTTTCCTCCTTATCCGTTGTTGTAAATTTCGAGGGCAAAATTCCTATAAGGAGGGAGGGACTGTGAGGCCCGTGCCTTAGTGGATCCTTAGTGGTTTGGATCTAGTATTTATTCTGGAATTTTTGGCTATTTTTCTGTATTTTTAGGAATTTTTCTGGTATTTTTCCGGATTTATTTGGGGTTAATTGAGGTTTTTGGGAAATAATAAGATTTTTATATATAATATAATTATTATATATATTAATTTTATTTTTTTTCCCTTAACCCTCACCCCTCTCTCTCCCTCGTCGATGTCATTCTCACCCCCTCTTTCTCTCTCCTCCGCGATCGTCTCTTCTCCTCTCCTTGGGTAGCAGGCGTATCGACGGCGGATTGAGGCGTGGTTGGCGCCGGTAGATTCCTCGCGTCGAGAGGAACGCGTGGGTACCCATCTTGGAGTGGTTCAGTGATCTTGGGAGCGGGACGGTGTGTGAAGGCCCGGTGAACCCTCCTCCTTGCATGCGGCTTTTCCGGCCGTTTCGGCTTGAACGAGGTAGGGGGATGGAATCCTGAACTTGCTAGGATCATTTCCTATAGCATGTTTTCATGTTTGAAACCCCGTGGCATGCATATTGGTTATTTTCCATTATTAATGCCTAAGCTTTGATCTTCATGTTTAAGCTATTGTAGGCCTTGCATGTGATGTTTTTAGTTGGTATATTGTTGTTTAGGACTTGTTGTTTGACAGAAAATAGGTTTTTTCGACGTTACCCGATGATTTCTATCGTCCGGGAGGGAACCAGTTTTCAAACCTAACCCGTCCGTGGCCCAGGTGGTGTGACGGTCCTTCCAGGGACCGTCACACGCCTAACGGTCCTTAGAGGACGTGTTACATCAATGTAACGGCCCTTTGAAGGGGCATTACATTGAGAGTAATGGTGGGGCTCCCATCCATTACTCGTCCGTTGATTTGCGTTGACCGGGTGAGGCGGTTAACCTGACGGCCAGTCGTCCGGCCGTCAGGGTGCCCCGACGCGCCTGGGCGAGCGCGTCATATCACCTGTAAACGGTTTTGGAGCGTTGTGCGTTGGTTTTGGCCTCGGGTGGATGTAATGGCCAGGGCCCAACGCGTTACAGTTGATATAACGCGCTGCGCCCCGACCGTTAGGTCCTATGACAGCGTGGCCATGGGCCGTCACACCCCCTTCTTGCGGTTTGAGGCTGGAGCTCCGAAGGTTGTGACGGCTAGGGACGGACGCATTACAATCGATGTAACGCGCCAGTCCACGACCGTCACTTACCTGTGACGCGGTGGCAGCAGACCGCCACTTGCCTGTCAGATTCAAAAAGTCACCGGCTTATTCTTTACGCATTCCAGAATGTTTATATGCCATGCTTATGTTATCTTAGTATATAATGGCATGTTTGTGAATCCCAATAGAGTAGCTTTTCTTTCCTTGCAATGGAGTCACTGTTGTTTCCCTAAGGTCTGTTGAGTGCCGACCCGCTTGAGGATAGCGGAGGGGTGTTCCCGTACACAGTTTGTAAGCTAGTTCCGTGGGCTCCCGGCCAACGGTAGCGTCCTACCGAGGGAGAAAACTAGCTAGAGGGCCTGACTCAGGCGAGAGTCAGTGTGTGCACACATGGTCAGAGGCTGTGGACTGACACTGACGGGTGTCACTCTGACTGGTCACATGGTTTGGTACTGTTTACGCGCTCAGCTTGTCGTGTTGTCGACTGCGAGTGCTTGAGACGCAGTATAAGTCGTCAGTGGACGCATCTGGTTTCTGCTCCCAGTGGTTGTTCTACTCCCTGCTGCTTGGATTAGTTAAGGCATATTCTACTGGTAGATTTAGTTTCTGTCGCTTGCATTTATTTATCGTTGGCATGTATTAGCTATTATACCTGTTTAGTTAGAGTTTACAGCTTTACTGTGATTAGTTTATTCATGCCAATTCCTATTAATTCATTTAAATGCATGCTCTAATTATCTTTATTTATGCATGTATGCCTGTTTAGTGCGAGGTAGGGATCCGCGTGACCCTTACTGAGTCTGGCTGTGACTCACCCTTCTCTTTTCAGGTGAGCCGCGCCCGCCGTCTCCCGGTGTTTTGTGAGTTGCTCGGAGACCGTTCTTGGCCGCCAGCAGTAGACGGGTCACCTTTTTGGGCCTTTATTATACTTTTACCGGGGTATGCCCCGTGTAGTTGTACCTTTTGGACTAGTACTTTTGTATCTCTGGACTAGTTTATATATATATCACTCTGGTTATTTTGAATTGCTTCCGCACTTGTGTTAAACTTTATTGCTTAATCTAATATGCACGCTTGTGATTGCAATTCGTTATACATCCCCTCGACAAACTTCACTAACCTTTCAGGGGCCTCATCAGTCTCTTGGGTGACTTCCCCAGTTCCTGGTATCGCTGTATCGATGTTATCGATATATCGGTACCCGGCGCTCTGGGTCGTCACAGCCACAGTCTTGTTTTCTCTACAGTGTAACGGCCTAGCGTTAGACCGCCACATTCGTGTAACGGTCTAAGGGTGGTGCGTTACAGTCCTAGAGCTCTGATTTTCATCGTTTTGGTTTCTGATTATCTTGGCTTAACCTTGTGGCCTGCCCGTTTTCCCGCGGATGTCTCCTGACATCCTATGAGGGCTAAGACTACGTTATAAGGTAGCCAGGAGTTTTCTTGCTTGAGGTAGGATTTTCTTTCCTGCTATAGAGTGTCTTTGTCTGGTTCCGGTCAACCCGGGGTGACCCAGTGGTTGACGGGTGACCTTATGTGTGTGTCTCGGCAGTTCTACCTAATCCGAGACTCTGGTTCTAGACATCTCGAGGTACCGTTTTACCTTGGTTTGCGTGTCCAGGCGTGTTGAGGGTTCTCGGTGTTCCCTCAGGTCTTCGTGAGTCATTTTCTGTGGAGCGTCGTTTCCCGTGGCTTAGGATTAGACCGATTGGTGGCTTGTTCTGCTGTCAGTGATGATCTTGCGTTTGAGTCGTCCGACTCAAGGATCATTACGTTGTAGGTATAGTTGCCTAGTCCTAAGTCTGTTGGCAGTGGTCATACTGCCAGTGGTGCCTAGTAGTACGTGCGACGGTGCGTTCTAGCTTGTCTGTACTCTAGCACTTGTGTTTCTGAGTCTGGTGTCTTGTGAACCTCCACTAGTCATAGCCTGTCGACGCACGTAATCCAGTGTGTTGACTCACCTCGGAGTGGTGGAAAGGGCAGTTCCCGTAATACGGTTTGTAAGCTAGTTCCGTGGGCTCCCGGCCAGCGGTAGCATCCTACCGAGGGAGAAAACTAGCTAGAGGGCCTGGCTTAGGCAAGAGCCAGTGTGTGCACACATGGTCAGGGGCTGAGGACTTACGTCGACGGGCGTAACCCTGATGAGTTACTCGTTGTTGTAGTTCCTGTTTGGTTCAGTGCGTGTCTACGACTCTACCTTGGCTTTGGCGGTACCGTAGGCGAGGCACTCGTGGCGCAGTGTAAGACGTCAGTGGACGCAGCTGGCTGTTCTTTTGATGAGGAGGTGCTTCCGTCACGTGACACGTGACTCCTCGCGTTTCTTGTGCGTCGTGACCTTTCCGGGTTAGCCCTCTCGTGGCCCTACCCGAGGCCAGTGTTGTGTCGTGTGCATGACGTTCTAGTCATGTGTATCGTCGAGTCTGTCTGTCGTCTGTGTGGGTCTTTTTTTGACCTTTTGCATGTCCTTGCAGGTCTTCGTCTTAGGCCTGGCGTCGTGTCGACAGATCGGTAACTCCTGACTTTGTCAGATTAGAGTCGCCCTTCTGCCACTGCTTGGAGTAGTTTGGGGTGCCGAGGTTAGTTCGGCAGCCGCTTGTCTGGTACGGGTTCTCCCCCTTTTCTACTTATTCCCTACTCCTACTCCCTGTCTGTTCTTTACTGCTTCTAGGGTAGTTTTACAGCTTTGTAGTGTAGTTTTCCTTCTTTACTACACCTACTGTTCTTCCTGTCGTTTTTGTTGTTCCGTGTTACTGCGTGTTTTTCAATGGGGATCCGCGTGACCCCAACTGTGCCAGTGACACGAAGCTCACCCCCTGCTTTTCAGGTGGGCTATCGTTCGTTCTGCTTCCGTGGTACTTGGTGCGCGTACTCGTAGCGTGTCGTTGTGGCCAGCTGGTACCTGCGTCGGGTTTCCCCCGACTTCTCGGTACGTCTTTCTTTTCAATCGACTATACTTGCTAGACTTGCTGTCGTTAGCTTTGGGCTTGACTCTGGTATATAATTGTTAAATTGAAACTATTAATTAAAAAGTAATTTTTTTCTACTACTTTAGCAAATCGATCTAATGAAATTTAATTGCTTACTGTTATATCTCTGTGGCTTCATTGTACTCTACACATACCTTTTTATCCCTTCGGAGCTTTACCGCTCTTGGGAGGCCTCGCGGGTTCTAAGTGGTATCAGGTGTATCCGGTAATCCTATCGGGTACATCTGGTATCCGGGATCCGGGTCGTGACAGTTGGTATCAGAGCAGTGTTCTGAGATGTTCGGAGTTCTTTTCTGAGCTATCAGAGCGTTGTTGTGTGAAGTACATGGGAATCCGAGATATACAGTATCCAGAGTCCTGAAAGTCCAGTACAGTCTTTCGCTGGCTTAGGTTTGCGATTCTTTGTCGCTTCGTTTTCTGTGTGTCATCTTGTGCGTGCTGTCCTGGCACTGTACGAGATGGTCTTGCTCTGGTAAGGATGTGACGAGGTGTTTCTTTTTCGTCGTTGTGTCTGTCTCGATAATGTTGTACTTGGCAGAGTTCACCGGAAGGCTTGAATCTGCAGTACATTGTTCGAGGTTTTCTCCGTGTGTTGTTTAGGTTGCTGTTGACCTTTGGCCTTGGTCTGATGACCGTACACGTTCTCACGTTGTCTTGGTCATCCCAGCTTGAGTCTGTTCAGCTCATGATGTGTCTCGCTTCTGTTGAAGTGCTCGATTAGATTCCGTATTGGAGAAGTTGCTCAGGCAAGCTAGGATTTTCCCTTCCTGGTGAGCTTTCGTGGTTGAGCTTATTGCTTCTCGTCCCTTCTGGTGGAATCTTCTCGAGGTTTACCTTGGAATTATTATCTTAGTGATACCTTTGTCCTGTGTCTGCTTAAGTGTGGACAGCTTTGTTCTGAGCCTGATCTGCTATTTGCTATACGGTTGCTTGGCTTTGGACTCCATCACAGTGTTAAGAGCTGTTGTGTACCGTATTTGTCGTGCCGTGTCCAGCGGCCGATGTATTGTGAAGGCTCATTTACCATTTTTAGGACGTGAAGGTAAGCTGAGATTAGCCTTTTCCTTGGGCCTTGTGCTGAAGCTGGTACTCCTCTTCTTTGCACTTAGGTGACTTATGATCAGTTATTCCCCAGATCGGTACTCTTGGCGTGTTACATTGCGATTTTCAGGAGTTGTGATGGCGCCGAGTGTGTGTTGAGATGCGTATACTGAGGTATTATCTGTTACCGGTGCACTTGTGTGTTTTATGAGTGTGCGGCTGAAGCGTGTGGGCTGACTACCCACGGGTTGAGAGGTTTGTTCTTTCTCGATGTGACTTCATCTTGGCTTCCTGTGCCTTGATGTTGCTTGTTGCCGCGCTATTGCTAGAGTTATTCTGGTGTTGGCATTGGCATTTGTGAGTATTGGAGAATTTATCGGTATTTATACTGATTAAGTACCCTCTGCTCCGCATGTGTTTTCTTGGGTGTTGTGCTCTCAAGGCGTGTTCGTAGACCTTGAGTTGCGTTCCCCGAGATTGTTGTCATTTCTTGTTGTCATGGGTCTTTTCTTGGTGAGCAGTCTGATGCGTGACCCGTCCCTTGAGGTCGTGTGTTCAGCTGTTCTTGTGCCTTGATGTGACCCTGCCTACAGTTGTGTTCCATGGTTCTGTGTTCAGAACGGAACCGGAATTCTGCAAGTGTTGTTGTTGTTGTTAATTTGGCACTATTTCTCTATGATTTTGTCTGTTTGTCTTGGCTCTGTGTGGACCAGGTCTTGTTGGCTAGCTTTGTTGTACTCTTTTTCCCTAGAGTTAGCTTGCGGCTCGATCAGATGTAATATCTGAGTGAGGACTGACTTGATTGTGCTTGTGGTCCAGTGCTGTCATTGGCGTCCTGTGTGCCAGGTGTTCCCTGTTGCCCTGGGCACTGGAGCCGATGATGTTATCGAGCTGTCAGCTGAGGAGATTGTGTCTCCTTGTTTGAGCTGATACTCATCGTGTCTGTCGTTTCGTTTCCTCGATATCTGTTGTTGTGACAGTCGTGTCTCTTTCCCTGTGAGACGTGAACGATATTGCCTTGTTTCGGAGGTGTCAGACTTGTGTCCACTTGTGTCGTGCTCGATCCAGAGCATGTGCTCGTGATTGTGGTCTGACAATGTTCCTCTAAGCTGTGTTTCTCGAGATTTGTGTCGCTTCCGTAGTTGTGCTGTCGGGTTGTTCTTACCTGCTTACCCTTGCTAGTTCTTAAATTTCGAGGATGAAATTTCTTAAAGGAGGGGAGGATGTAATGCCATGAATCCTTAGTAGGTCTTGTTGGATCTTTATTGGATCTTTCGGATCTGTTTCGGTGAGTTTCGGGTCACTTTTGTGGCTTCCGAGTTGAGTTTTACGATCCGTGTGGGTTTTTCTCTCGTACTAGTTACGGAACCCTATGGTGAGTTTATTTGTCAGTTCATCGACTCGAGGATGCTGCAGCGACGATGTACTCTCCGAGCAGGTCGTTTTGACTATTTTTGCGTATTTTTCTGGGATAGGGCCAAAAATCAGATTTTTCAGAAATTAGGAAAATTCCTAATTTCTTTTCCTTTTTATTTCCTTCTTCTCTCCTCCCTTCTCATTTCGCCGCCGCCTTCTCTCTCTCTCGTTTTCTCTCCTCTCGAGCTTCCTTGGCTCCGACTACAGACGGAGGACCTAGGGGCACGTGCTGGGGATGCTGTGGAGTTGGTTGGGTGCGCGACGGGGTGAGGATGGCGTGGTTTTGGCGCGATCCCGAACGGTGGATTCAAAGCCGGCGTTTGAGCTCGCGGCGCGGTTTTCGGCGCAGTTTAGTCTCTACGACCATCATTCTTCGACCATCACGTCGCTGTAGCGCGTCTTTATTAGACCGCCACAGTCTTGTTTTCTCTAGAGTGTAACAGCCTAGCGTTAGACCGCCACATTCGTGTAACGGTCTAAGGGTGGTGCGTTACAGTCCTAGGGCTCCGATTTCCGTCATTTTGATTTCTGATTGTCTTGGCTTAACCTTGTGGCCTTCTCGTTTTCCCGCGGATGATTCCTGACATCCTATGAGGGCTAAGACTACGTTATAAGGTAACCATGAGTTTTCTTGCTTGAGGTAGGATTCTCTTTCCTGCTATAGAGTGTCTTTGTCTGGTTCCGGTCAACCCGGGGTGACCCAGTGGTTAACGGGTGACCTTGTGTGTGTGTCTCGGCAGTTCTGCCTAGTCCGAGACTCTGGTTCTGGACATCTCGAGTTACCGTTTTACCTTGGTTTACGTGTCCAGGCGTGTTGTGGGTTCTCGGTGTTCCCTCAGGTCTCCGTGAGTCATTTTTTGCGGAGCGTCGTTTCCCGTGGCTTAGGATTAGACCTATTGGCGGCTTGTTCCGCTGTCAGTGACGATCTTGCGTTTGAGTCGTCCGACTCAAGGATCATTCCGTTGTAGGTATAGTTGCCTAGTCCTGAGTCTGTTGGCAGTGGTCATACTGCCAGTGCTGCCTAGTAGTACGTGCGATAGTGTGTTCTATCTTGTCTGTACTCTAGCACTTGTGTTTCTGAGTCTGGTGTCTTGTGAACCTCCACTAGTCATAGCCCGTCGAGGCACGCGATCCAGTGTGTTGACCCACCTCGGAGTGGTGGAAAGGGCAGTTCCCGTAATACGGTTTGTAAGCTAGTTCCGTGGGCTCCCGGCCAGCGGTAGCATCCTACCGAGGGAGAAAACTAGCTAGAGGGCATGGCTTAGGAAAGAGCCAGTGTGTGCACACGTGGTCAGGGGCTGAGGACTTACGTCGATGGGCATAACCCTGACGAGTTACTCGTTGTTGTAGTTCCTATTTGGTTCAGTGCGTGTCTACGACTCTACCATGGCTTTGGCGGTAGCGTAGGTGAGGCACTCGTGGCGCAGTGTATGACGTCACTGGACACAGCTGGCTATTCTTCTGATGAGGAGGTGCTTCCGTCACGTGACACATGACTCCTCACGTTTCTTGTGTGTCGTGACCTTTCCGGGTTAGCCCTCTCGTGGCCCTACACGAGGCCAGTGTTGTGTCATGTGCACGACGTTCTAGTCATGTATATCGTCGAGTCTGTCTGTCATCTGTATGGGTCTTTTTTTGACCTTTTGCATGTCCTTGCAGGTCTTCGTCTTAGGCCTGGCATCGTGTCGACAGATCGGTAACTCCTGACTTTGTCAGATCAGAGTCGCCCTTCTGTCGCTGCTTGGAGTAGTTTGGGGTGCCGAGGTTAGTTCCGCAGCCGCTTGTCTGGTACGGGTTCTCCCCCTTTCCTACTTGTTCCCTACTCCTACTCCCCGTCTGTTCTTTACTGCTTCTAGGGTAGTTTTACAGCTTTGTAGTGTAGTTTTCCCGCTTTACTACACCTACTGTTCTTCCTGTCGTTTTTGTTGTTCCGTGTTACTGCGTGTTTTTCAGTGGGGATCCGCGTGACCCCTACTGAGCCAGTGATACGAGGCACACCCCTATTTTTCTGGTGGGCTATCGTTCGGTTTGCTTCCGTGGTATTTGGTGCGCGTGCTCGTAGCGTGTCGTTGTGGCCAGCTGGTATCTGCGTCGGGCTTCCCCTGACTTCTCGGTACGTCTTTCTTTTCAGTCGACTGTACTTGCTAAACTTGCTGTCGTTAGCTTTGAGCTTGCTCTGGTATATAATTGTTAAATTGAAACTGTTAATTAAAAAGTAATTTTATTTCTGCTACTTTATCAAACCGATCTAATGAAATTTAATTCCTTACTGTTATATCTTGTGGACGTGCAAAATTGCACACCCATACATCCCAACTAGTCCAGCCTCAACAACAACAGCAACTGAAGAAACTGTGGAGAAGGGAGGGGCATCCGGACTCCCCAAATATGCACACTGCCGTGAAGTCGTCTCCGGAGTCACGACAGTGATGAGAAATCAACCACCAAGAGCCCCACAATCCATGGGCCTCGAAGAAAATCAAACGGGCCACAACTCGTGCTCACAACGGGCTCAAAACTACCCATTTAGCCGTTCAAAGGCACGCCCAAGGCCCTTCAGCGGCACGCCCCTGGCCCCTCTCAGCGGCATGCCCTTGGCCTTCAGCGGCACACCCCCAATGTCCTTCAGCGGCACGCCCCTGGCCCCTCTTAGCGGCACACCCTTGGCCTTCAGCGGCACACCTCCAAGGTCCTCCAACGGCACGCCCCTGGCTCCTCTCAGCGGCACACCCCTTGCCCTGCTCAGCGGCACGCCCTTGGGCTGTTCAACGGCACAGCCCCTGGCCTTCAGCGGCACGCTCGTTTGGGGCTCCAGCGGCATGCCCATTTGGGGCTTCAGCGGCACGCCCATTTGGGGCTTCAGTAGCACGCCTTTTTGGCCCTCCTACGGCACACTTATTGAGCCCGCCAGCGCCACAGCGTGAAGGCGTTTCAACGCCCGAACAACGTGACGCCCATGCCCTACGTATCCTTGGCGCGCAGTGAGCTGTCCGAGGTGTCAACCAGAGGTTGGACCACGCAGGCTACTCCCCTGACATCCAGGACGGGGCAAGTCAAACCCCATCATGACTAGCCGCTTCCCGACTCCGACTGCCGTGCTCGAGGGCTCCCGCTGCTGGGAGTATAAAAGCACTCCCATTCCGGCGAAGAGAGGACACACAGACAGACGGGGAGAAGAGATACGAGGAGAAGAGACGAACAGAAAAAGCCACCTACGAGAAGAAGGAGAAGAGGGAAGAGAAGGGCGAGGGCTCCGGCGTGGAGTCTTCGGACAACCACCAGGCAAAGAAAAGAGAGTAAGAGAGAGAGAGGGCTTGATGTAGCAGGGGAAGGTGGGGGAAAGATCTGTGGACGATCGTCCCTGCTTTGATCCCCAACACCTCCGCCTCTTTTGTTCTTTATTTTCTCCCTCTCCATTCTTTTGTTCTTTGGTTTTCTTTCTTGCCTATAGCCTTAGCTCGGGCATGCTTTGTAATGTATACGGACGGCTACGGCCCTTTGTTCCCCATGAATGAAGATCATCCCCCTCAGTGGGTTGTCTCTTCGTCTTGTTGGTTTTGAGCCACAGTGCGTTTGATCGTCTTTCCCTTCACTTTCCGGTGTTTGTGTTCATCCCTCATGCCGACGGTTTCCTCCGGATGTGGCATCATCTTGAATGGTTTGAGGTCACGAACCTCCCCCTGTAAAGCCCAGTGCCTTCACCTATGTCTGCCCCTTTGAACTTTTTTCCTCTTGCCGGAAGTCCCTGTGGGTTTGATCGGTCTAACACCCCACCCCGTTAGCAGACCAACCCTTTTGGATCCCTGTCCGGTGCACTTGCACTTTTCCCCAGCGGCACACCCTTCCAGCGTCTTGGTCGACACACCCATAGTATCCCCCCAGCGGTACACTCCCCCTTGGTGCCCCAGCGGCACACCTGGCCTCTCCCTAGCCCGGTACACCCCTCAAGCACCCTGTGCTCGTCCTTGGCCGGCACGCCTTGGCTAACCCCCCCCATACACCCTGTCAAGTCTTAGAGGTCTTCGGCTCGTTATTTTCCCTGTGTTTCCCGAGGTTTTATTAAGGTGTTGCCGCCCTCGGGCGCCCACCTCCAGTTGTCGGGTTCCGCCACTCCATGTGGACGCGTTGCCTTTATCTCCCTTACGCTCGGGTCAAGGGGAGATGCTGCCGAATTTTTGTTAGAAAATAACAAGATGTTAAAAGTCAAAAGGATGCAATAAACATATGGGATAATAAATACACACCAAAAGACAACAAAAGCAACAATTAAATAGAACAACAACAGATTGCAAAAAAAAAAGGGAGGAAAGACTTGTATAAAACTGCAAAAAAACCAAAGAAAGGAAGAAAAGAAAAGCCTTAAAATAAGTAAAGGAGGAGTGGGCCTTCATCGGCACACCTGTTCCAGCCTTCGTCGGTACACCCTATCAACCCTCCAGCGGCACACTCTAACGGCCCTTCAACGATGCACCTTTTTGGCCCTTCTGCGGCACACTCCTTCTCTCTGTCTCACCTCTTCTTCCACCGCCTCTCTGAAGTGGAACACAATGTACAGACCTGGCAGATTGATGCACGAACACAGCAACAAGCAATGTATAGACTGTGCGTGAAGGATTGCACAAATGCAGACAGTGAAGCATGCACATCGGAAATGGATGTTCAGACATGCCGTGAACGAATGTATGGGCTTAATATGCTTGTGATAACAATGTATAGACTTTGAGCTGCAGCCAATGGACAACGTACAGATTTTGAGCTGGCCAATGTATAGGCTTTGAGCTGCAGCCAATGGACAATGTATAGACTTTAAGATGGCCGATGTATAGACTTTGAGCTGCAGCCAATGGACAACGTACAGACTTTGAGCTGGCCAATGTATAGACTTTGAACTGCAGCCAATGGACAATGTACAGATTTTGAGCTGGCCAATGTATAGACTTTGGGCTGATGAATGTACATACTTTGTGTTGCGGTGACCAGCCAATGTACAGACTTTGAGCTGATGAATGCAGCCAATGTATAGGCTTTGAGCTGATGAATGCAGCCAATGTATTGACTTTGGGCTGATGAATGTACAGACTTTGCGTTGCGGTGACCAGCCAATGTGTTCCTTCACCAGTACACTATCTGTGGGCTTCCCCGGCACACTCTCTTGGCGCTTCCCCAGTGCGCCCTTGGGACACCATGCGCCACCCTTCCCCTCCTTCGCCGATACACTCTCCAGCCAGCGCCCCAGCGGTACACCTCCTTCAGCCCTTCAGCGGCACTCCCCCCCTTAAGCCCTTCAACAGCACACATCTTCAGCCCTTCGCCGGCACACCTTTCCGCCCCACCTTTCTTCAGCGGTACATCCCCCTTTAGCCCCCTTTTTTAACCCGCCAAGGGCCAACTCTCCCCCCAAAAAAAATATATATACATGTATATATGTATATATGGGCATATAATGGCAGAACTAACAAGCCAATAAAAAAAATCATGATGAATAAATAAACCTGAACAGATCCGTATAAAAAAAATGAATGAAATAAGTGACAATAATAATAATAAAAAGAGTAATAATGATAGTAAGCAAGATGAGGGAAATCACCTGGAACAGATACGGAAAGAGGAATAAGCAACGGAGTAACAAGAACAATAATGATAAAACAATATAAGGTATTAATAATTCCACATTGCAGCCCCCTCTCTCCACGACTCGACGCAGAAGGAACAATAATGTCGCCCTCTCAGGCCGGGCCCGAGTCTTGGGAATTATCCCGACATGGCCAGGTCCCAACCTAGTCCTGTTCCGACATTCCGATCAGACCGGACTCGTTCTTCAGGCCGGATCCCCTCCGAGCCACTACTAAAATTGCCACACGTTCGGCAAACATTTGAACGGGTTCACCTCGGTTTTCGCCGCGTTTCTATTACGGACTTGTGTCTGAACATGAAAAGATCCGTGAGCAACCAACATGGCCAACGGCTCCTACCCCGACATGGTCGTGACCTAGTATTACTCCGGGCCGATAGCTCGTCAAATCGGATTCACCCTATCGGGATTTGTTCTCACCCTTTCATTGAAATTGCCGCAAACTCGGCATACATTTGTACGGGGTTGTTCCTACCTACGTCGCACCTTCAATATGGACCCTTGTCCGAATATCAAGTGGTCCGCAAGTGACCGACAGAAATCTGAATAGAACGAGATGGCTCCTGTCATCCCTGGACCCTATACATGGGAATATCAATAAGGCCTTTGTGGGCTGTGCTTGGACCTCGGGTCCGTCCTGATTATGGTCATTGTCTGACCCACACCCCCGGCCTATAGCTCGCTTCCTTCGAACATGTTTTGGTTTTGGAATCTAGTCCCGGGACTCTTCCCCGTTGCCCTCCGGCATCGGGAACATTAATGATGCCCATGCAAGCCCCGTTAGGACCGCGGGAGACGCCCCCGGTATGGTCCCGACTCGATCTCGCACCGGGCCAATAAATTCGCTAGTTTCCTGCTATACTAACCGAGATTTAACCGAATGTTTTCAGTGTCTCGGAATAATGTATTTGCCGTATCACGGCATACATATGTTCCAGGTCCTCCTGCGACGATTATGATATTCTCAAGCCGGACACCCATCCGAATATTAAACGGTCTCCCGAATGACCGACACGTTTCGAACGTCCGCTTCCCTAGACACAGGGCTTTTCAAACGATTCAAGGGATATTCCCTCGTTGCCCCTTGGCACCGGAAATATTAATGACGCTCATGCAAGTCTTGTTTCGACCGCGGGGGGCCCACCGCAGTATGGTCGCAGCCTGCTCTTGCACCTGGCCAAAAGATTTACTGGTTTTTGACCTCTCCAACCGAGGCTCAGCCGAACGTTTTCCGCTCTTTCGAACAATAAATTTGCCGTACCTCGGCATACATGCGTTCCGATTTTCCCGCGACAACCGTGATTTTCTCAAGACGGACATTCGTCTGAGCATTAAATGGTTAGTACACGATTGACATGACCGTGAATGGTTTTCTTCTCGCCCTCGCGCGAGGATTTCAATACCTCGTAATAGACCTTTCATGTAATTAATTTCTTGGCCATGAGGTCCTGAATCCCGGCGATTAATCAAGGGTGTTCCCTCGTATGGGGGATGTAAATGACGCCATGACCTTTATGGCGCGGCGAGTTTTGGTCCCGACACGAACCACACAATCGTCTGACCGACTCAGATCGAGCGCACCGTGGGCTCTTCGGGGCCCGAACATATTGTCACTTCGGTGACTGGCACGCCCACGCACTTAATAGACGAATCAACCATTCCCGAAGAGACGAGCTTAATAAACGAATGAAAAGTGCATCCACAAGTCTGGCACGCCCGGTGGGACCAAACCACCCTTCATCTCTTCGCCGGGATTCAGGGCCTCATGGCCCCCTAATAAACGATGTTTGCCTGCTTTGATGAATGGCAGGTGCTGTCTTCGCCAGTCATATGGGGAGAAAAGCCAGACTCGGTGCAGCTGCCTTCGCGGCCTCGAGAACGCTGCTTCGAAGCATATGCAGCTTCCAGAAATCATGGGGGATATTATAAAAAAAAGAAGAGAAGAGAAGAGACAGAGAAGAGAAGGGAGGGGAAATCAAACCCCCCTTTTCCTCAAGAAGAAAGAGAAGAAAAGAAGAAAAGAAGGAAAGAAGAAAAGAAGAAAAGAGGAAAAGAAAGAAGCAAAAAAAAATTGAAGAAAAGAGAAAGAGTCGGCGAGAGAGGGTTGTACGGCCACGTCCGTCGAGACCCGTGCTGAATAAAGATTACCATTGTGGGGTTTCTGTGGTGGAGCGAACCACTCATCCCCTCCCTGAGGGGGTGAGCGCTCTCCTGCACCTCCACCCTGGTCAATCATACAAAAAAGAGAAATAAAAAAGAGAAATAAAAAAGGGAGAAGAAGAAAAAGCTGGCAAGCATTATCGACCAAAAGTGCAAGAAGAAACCTGACATCCTGCCTGACTCTAGGAGGACCCAAGTCCGCGGTGCAATGACCCGGCCCGTTCCTCCTTCCTGCTGCCTCCATCCGGCACAAAACGACCCCCGAGTGGTTGTTAAAAGACCCAGCGAGCCACAATTGTAGCTTGGTGAATGGTTACCCGCTGTGGGGAATGCTTTATAGCAATGAGGCCAAGCACGGTCACCACTCCAGAAGAGAGCATGCACATACCCCGCCATGGGGGATGAGAAGAAGATATATACCCTGCTACGGGGGCATAGGAGGCAAAAAAAAGAAATACACCCCATTCCCAGGGGCACATGAAGAGAATCCGCCCCGACTGAGGGGCACACAAAGCAAAAGCTACACCCCGGCTTCGGGGCATTTGAAGAAGAATCCGCCCCGACCTGGGGACGTAAGAAGAAATAGAGCTGCACCCCGGCTTAGGGGCATTTGAAGGGGAAATACACCCCGATATGGGGGCACCTGAAGCAAAAGACATACCCCGCCATAGGGGCATAAGAAGAAAAGAATTCACCCCGGTCTGGGGACACACAAAAGGAGAAACTCACCCTGGCTTAGGGGTATATGAAGAAGGAACGTACCTCGGCCTGGAGGCATAAGAAACAAAAGCACACCCCATGCTAGGGGCACATGGAGAGGAATGCACCTCGCCCTGAGGGGCGCAAAAAGTAAAAGAACACACCCTGGCTTAGGGGCATTTGAAGAAGAAACATACCCCGCCGGGGGGCATAGAAGTCATGAAGAATACGCCCCGGCTTAAGGGCATTTGAAGAAGTCACATCCCGCCTCGGGAGCATGAGAAGCAGCAAGAATACACCCCAGCCTAGGGGTATTTAAAGAAGAAATATACCCCGCCTGGGGGCATAGAAGCCGTAAAGAACACGCCTCGGCTCAGGGGCATTTGAAGAAGCTACATCCTGCCTTGGGAGTATAAGAAGAAAAGAGTCCACCCCATCTTAGGGGTATTTGAAGAAGAAACGCACCCCGCTATGGGGGCATAGAATCCATAAAGAATACGCCCCAGCTTAGGGGTATTTGAAGAAGAAGGATATCCCGCCTCGGGGGACATTGCAAGCAGCGATACACCGTGTTAGGGCGCACAGGAGGCAAACCACACCCCACCCCTGGGGACACATAAAGAGAGTACACCCCGCCATGGGAGCACATGAAGAGAATCCACCCCGACTCGGGGGTACATGAAGCAACAAAGAATACGCCCCGCCATGGGGGCACATGAAGAGAATCCACCCTGACTCGGGGGTACATGAAGCAACAAAGAATACACCCCGCCGTAGGAGAATCTGAAGAAGAAGCATACACCCCACCAACGGGGGGCACAGGAGCCATCGAGAATGCACCCCACTTTGGGGGCACAAGAAGCAAACATTCCCCAGCGTGTCGGGGCAGACGAAGAAGAATTCTCCCCTCGGGGGCATATAAAAAAAAGTAAAGATACACCCGGTGCCCGGGGCACATGAAGAGAAAGACACCTCCCTTTGGGGGCACAACAAGCAATAAGGAGACACCCCGACTGAGGGGCACATGAAGAGAAATACACCACTGCTCCAAGGGCATATGAGACAAAACTATACCCCAATTTAGGGGCATTTGAAGCAAAGACTTCACCCCGCCTCAAAGGGGGGGGCATAAGAAGCGAAAGATATACCCCACCCCGGGGGCACAAGAAGAAAACACACCCCACCTTGGGGGCGTAAGAAGCCAAGAGATATACCCCGCCACGGGGCAGTAGAGGTAAAATGCATTCCCCCCGGGGGCACATGAAGCAGCATACCCCTCGCTTCGGCAGCATATGAGGTCAAGAAGCTACATCCCAGCTCGTGAGCATAAGAAACAAAAGATATACCCCACGTCGGGGGCATATGAAGTCAAGAATCACACCCCCGTCCTAGGGGTATTTGAAGAAGAAGCATACCTCGCCTCGAGGGCCTAGAAGCTATAAAGAGCACGCCCCGACTAAGGAGCATATGAAGAGAAGTCCACCCCGGCCTAGGGGTATTTGAAGAAGAAACATACCCCGCCAGGGGGGCATAGAAGCCATAAAGAACACGCCCCAGCTTGGGGGTATTTGAAGAAGCTACATCCCGCCTTGGGAGCATAAGAAGAAAAGAGAGTCCACCCTGGCTTAGGGGCATTTGAAGGAATATACCCCAGGCTCGGGGTTCATGAAGCAACATGCACCGCCCCCCGGGGGACATCTGAAGCAGAACGAACAACATCCCCCGGCTTAGGAGGGGCATATGAAGGAAGGAATACACCCCGATATGGGGGTACGTAAGCGAAGAAGAAGAACTCACCCCGCCTCGGGTGCATATAAAAAAAAAGAGAAGTAAGAACTACACCCCGCCTCGGGTGCATATAAAACAAAAGAGAAGCAAGAACTACACCCCGCCTCGGGTGCATATAAAAAAAAAGAGAGAAAAGAAGCAAGAACTACACCCCGCCTCAGAAGTGGCAATACACCCCACTTTGGGGGCACTAGAAGCAGAATATACCCCGTGCCGGGGGCATGTAAAGAGAAAGATACCTCGCTCTGGGGCATCAGAAGCAGCAATACGCCCCACCTTGGGAGTACCAAAAGCAGCAATACACCCCACCTTGGGAGCACAAGAAACAAACATTCCCCCCGGTGTGGCCGGGCAGAAGAAAAGATTTCACCCCGATCTGGGGACACTCGAAGAAAGAAGCACATCCCGCCACGGGGGCACATGAAGAGAACCCCTCCCGCCTCGGGAGTATAAGAAAGAGAAGAATACACCCTGGTCTGGGGGCTTTTGAAGAAACAACACACCCCCTCCATGGGAGACAAAGCTACACCCCGACCCGGGGACACATGCAGAGCATCCACCCCGCTCAGGGGGCACAAAGAATCGACTCCGCCCTTGGTGCATAAGAAGCAGAAGCACCTACCCCAGCCCGGGGACACAAAAATACACTCCTCCCTTGGTGCATAAGAAGCAGAAGCATCTACCCCGACCCGGGGCACAGAAACAAAAAGACATACATCCCGATCTGGGAGCATAAGAAGAAAGATATACTCCGCCCAAGCGGCATTTGAAGAAACAACATACCCTGCTTCGGGGGCACAGAAGCCCTAAAGAGATACACCCCCGCCTCAGGGGGGCGTAAGAAGCAAAAGATACATCCCGGCCTCAGGGGGGGCATAAGAATCAAAAGATACACCCCCGTCCCGGGGGCATTTAAAGAGAGCTACGCCCCGTACCAGGGGCATATGAAGACCAAACATACCCCGCCTGGGGGCATAGAAGCCGTGAAGAGTATACCCCGACTTGGGGGCATTTGAAGAGAGCTACGCCCCGTACCAGGGGCATATGAAGAAGAAACATACCCCGCCTGGGGGCATAGAAGCCGTGAAGAGTATACCCCGGCTTGGGGGCATTTGAAGAGAGCTACACCCCGTACCAGGGGCATATGAAGAAGAAACATACCTCGCCTCGAGGGCCTAGAAGCTATAAAGAACACGCCCCGGCTCAGGGGCATATGAAGAGAAGTCCACCCTGGCTTAGGGGTATTTGAAGAAGAAACATACCCCACCTGGGGGCATAGAAGCCGTGAAGAGTATACCCCACCATGGGGGCATTTGAAGAGAGCTACACCCCGCCTCAGGGGCATTATAAAAAAAACACACCCTGGTCTGGGGACATAGAAGCCAAAAAAATACACCCCGCCTGAGGGCACAAAAGTGAAGAGGCAAAACACACCCCCTCAGGGGGGATGCATACCAAATGAAGCTACACCCCAACCTGGGGACACATTAAGAGAAATACACTCCAGCGTGGAAGCATTAATGAGAAAAGAAGAGCAGAATAAAGAAAAAAACACGCACGAGGCAGACGTGGTCTTCGAGCCCGCCTCATCACACAAAAGAAAAGAAGGAAAGAAAGAATACACATGAGGCAGACGTGGTCTTCGAGCCCGTCTCATCACACAAAAGAAGAGAAGGAAAGAAAGAATGCACATGAGGCGAACACGGTCTCTGCACCTGCCTCTCTACAAAAGAAGAAAAGAAGAAACAAAAGAGAGTCACGAGGCGAACATGGTCTCTGCACCTGCCTCTCTACAAAAGAAGAAAAGAAGAAAAAAAAGAGAGTCACGAGGCAGACGCGGTCTTTGCACCCGCCTCTCCATAAAAGAAGAAGAGAAGAAGAGAAAGAGCAATCATGAGGTAAGCATGGTCTCTGCACCTGCCTCTCTACAAAAGAAGAAAAGAAGAAAAAAAAGAGTCACGAGGCAGACGCGGTCTTTGCACCCGCCTCTCCATAAAAGAAGAAGAGAAGAAGAGAAAGAACAATCACGGGGCGAACACGGTCTCTGCACCCGCCTCTCCATAAAAGAAGAAGAGAAGAAGAAAAAGAATAATCACGGGGCGAACATGGTCCTTGCACCTGTCTCTCCATAAAAGAAGACGAGAAAGAACAGTCACGAGGCGAACATGGTCTCTGCACCTGCCTCTCTACGAAAGGAGAAGAACAAAAAAGAGACATGAGGCGAACATGGTCCTTGAACCCGCCTCTTCACACAAGAGAAAAGAAAAGAGAAAGAGTCACGAGGCGAGTATGGTCTCTGCACCTGCCTCTCTACAAAAGAAGAAGAGAAAAAAAAGAGACATGAGGCGAACATGGTCCTTGAACCCGCCTCTTCACACAAAAAAAAAAGAAAAGAGAGAGTCGCGAGGCGGACATGGTCTCTGCACCTGCCTCTCTACAAAATAAGAAAAGAAGAAAAAAGGAGAGTCACGAGGCAGACGCGGTCTTTGCACCCGCCTCTCCATAAAAGAAGAAGAGAAGAAGAAAAAGAACAGTCGTGAGGCAAACATGGTCTTTGCACCTATCTCTCCACACAAAAGAAGAAGAGAAGAAGAAAAAGAACGGCCACGAGACGAACATGGTCTTTGCACCTGCCTCTTCAAAAATCGTTATGAGGTAAACTTTTACCTCCGACCTCCAGTCACCCAACAAATAGAAACCAATCAGCATTCCGCCGACGGGGCGTTAAACCGAAAAATATTCAGCCATCGGGGCTTCAAGCCAACAACTACCTCATCATCGGCCTTTGAGCCGACAGCTACCTCATCATCGACTCTTAGCCGACAGCTACCTCATTGTCGGCTCCTAGCCGACAACTACCTCATCATCGGCTCTTGGCCGATGGCTACCCCTTCATCGGCCTTTGTGGATGGGCATAAATCCCACACAAAATCACAAGAGAATAAATGATGTAAAAAAATACAAGGGGAAGAATAATGATTAATGCATAAATAAGGGGAAGAAAAAGCGTGCACGTGGTGCAAAAATAGAGATGTGATCGCCAGAGGGGTTACCTCAATAATAATAAAAAGAGATCGCGAATACCTGGTGAAGATTGGAACGCGGGATGATGTGAAGTTCCTTCCTCCTTCTTCAATCGGCCAGCCGATGAGAAGGGTTCTCCTTTTGATTACCTTGCAAAAAAGGACAATGAAACAAAGCAAAACGAAAAGGGATCAGCCAATGCAAGTAGTATCAATCCCAAATAAAGAATATGATGTTGAAAAATGAAATCAACATGCGCACCTCTTTTTGTTTTTTTTTTAAACCCCTAGAGAAGAGCTAGGGAAGGAGATATGATACGATAATGATGATGATAGGACTTAATGCAATAAGAAAGACTGACGGTGGGACGAAGGATGATATGCTCATAAACAAAATAAACGAAATAAAAGAACCCTGCTGTCCCTGATGACAGTAAAGGGAAACCGTGTGAAGAATATGTTGATGGGAAGAAGAGGAAGCAGTGGAAACGAGTGAACTCCTATGAAAAGGATGCAGAGGAACGACCGCACAGGAAGAAGAAAGAAAACTCTGCTCGTACAGAACCTGCAATCTTTTTTTCTCTGTATATGTGAGTGTTCAACCTTATGACGATCGATCCAGGCTTCCTTATATAAGATTCCAATCGGATGTGATCAAACAAGGGAAGATAAGAACGGGCAAGGAGTATCCAGGGAAAGGATTAACATCGAGCAAGAGGTTGAAACAAGGCAGGGAACTGTGAGGGAAAGATGGAAAAAGGCAGGACTCCGAAAGGTGAAACACGACCTTGCGAAGGGCGTCAATTCTTGATTTGACGACCTACCCATACGGCGTTTCATAAAACACGACCCAAGCCAGGGCGTTTCTTCCTGGATTTAATTTTGGCAATTCCTTGTTTGAAAATCATGAGAACATGCCTAAGATCGAGGCGTTAAATTAAAACACGCCCTGAGGAAGGACGTTAACCAATAATTAAATTGATTTTTGCATTTACTTTAAAACCGGATAATACCAGGAATTGACGCCCTAACATTTAGTCGTCCTTTCTTTAGAAAACGCCCTAGACAAGGTCGCTATTTAGATAACGCCCCTCTTCAGGTCGCGAATCACAAAAAACAAAAATGAATCAAAACCACACACAAGAAAATAGAAAAACTTCATATTATGAATATATTGAAGTTCACTTTGGGGCGTCATCATAGTGACATGAGATTTGATCAACATAGCGTCATTTTTGGCGTGTCTACAGCTGCCCCGCCTTAGCGTCTGCTTTGGAAGGGAGTGAGACGAAAATGGAGTGAAAGTGCAACAAAATGGAATGAAGTGGAGCGAACTGATAAGTAGATGCCAAGGTGTGATGTGACACGCCTCAGAAACTAAGCAATGGAAATCTTTCCAAGATTCTGAATGAAACAACTCCGAATGATCCCAAGGAAGCATCAATTTGCTGGATAAGGAGTCTAAGTAAAATGTAAGGCAAAAGGTGTGCGCGCGGGCACGATAGGGAAAGACCATTGGAGAGCGGTTACCAGCCAACGTGGATGTGCTACAACCAAGGTAGATTTGTAGAAAAAAAAAGAGAATTGAGATGGAGATCCAACAAAGGGACTTTTTCAAGGAATCAGCCTAAGCGGCTTCAGATAGAAAAAAGTACTCAATTGGGAATGGAATATCTCATGTCAACTCAATCAAGAGCGAATGACCTTCATTATCGCCATAATATGAAGATTTTCAGCATGAAACTCAAAGTCCTACATGATGCATGCTGAGCTAAAAGAAAAGATAAAACAAACTAAAAATAGAAAATAATCAAGGATAATATTGCCAAGCCATCTAGATTTGGTCAAGAATCCAAGTTTCTGAGCCAACACTAAGCCGAGACCCGTTTGTCCGCGCATCAACTCAGAAAGTGGAACCATCGTCCCAAACCTTGAACGACTCAACGGCCTATCCGTGTGATCAAGACTCTCCTGGAATCATCATCATTTTTTATGAAGGGGAACTCAAATTCTAGATTCATCAGAACCACAAGGTCCTTGATATGCTATAATAATGTAGATATCCTATAATAACAATGCTTACAACGAACAAATACAAAATGACAAGTGCGATGTGATTTCCATGAGCAACCCAGGCGCCTCTAATCCTGCAAACTTCTGCACTTTGAAAATTCATCAGTTTTCGAAATTCAAGATAATCAAACATAATTTTCCATTTAAATCATGATATGATCATAAGTGCTCAATTAAAAAAACAATTCAACGAAATAATAGCACTTAAGTTCATTAACACACATGAATATTAAATTCATAAGCTCATAAAAACACGCCTGCACCGAATGGCGTCAAACCATGAAAAGCGCCTTAATATGTAGGCGTTAAAACATGAAACACGCCCTTCAGCAAGGCGTGAAACCCATCGAGAGGCCAAAGAGTAAACGACCTACTAAAGGGCGTTACACAAAACACGACCTTAGAAAGGTCGTCAATTCAAAAATTGACGCCCTAACAAAAGGCGTTAATCAATCCAACGCTTCCGTTTCCAAATCGAAAGCAAAATCAAATCCTAATAGCCATCAACCTGCTAACTCCGAACAACCTTAAGCCCTCTTCAAATCTTTATAAAAGAAAGGCTGCTTTCCTCAACCTAAAGCAACTTTTTCTCTGAACCTCCGTAGCCGGCTCTGTTCTCTTTTCTCTGTTTGTTCTTCTCCCGCAGGCACTTGTCCGAGCTCCTTCTGCAAAGCCAAAAGACAATGGAGAGGATGATTAAGAGACCTAGGTCTTCTACCCCTAGGTTGACTGAAATCCAAGGGCACATCTGCAGCCGAGTTGCTCAACATCAGGTTAGTGAATTCCTCTGCTTTTCCCTCTGCTTATATCTTCTTTCTTTTCTTTTTATTGAATCCTTCTGTCAAACTACTTCTTACATATGCTCATGTCCGGCACTATTGGCACTGTCCATATTTTCTTTCCACAGGACTACCCAAATGTCCCTGGTGCTAGGAGATTTACAAAAGTGAAGTGGTTGCCCCTTATTCTCTCCAAGTTTTCTTCTGATACGAGAGTATACCTAGCAAGATGGCATCTTTTGGGCCTAGTAACCCATGCCAAGCACTATGACCAAATTCACTTAGATTGGGCTGCCATAGGAGCATTGATTGAACTTTGGCATCCTTCCACTCATACCTTTCTCTTCTCGACATTTGAAGCCACCATCCTATTGGAAGAGCTAGAGTTGATCTTAGGCTTGAAAAGAATGAAACAAGGAGAAGAAGAAAAGATGGCCATCATGCCAAGGCCAATCTCCTCTCATGAATTGCTAACCTCATTGATATCTAGCCCAAACATAGTGAACCAAATCAAGGTCACTAAAGGAATCAATCTCTTGAAGCTTGCCTCATGGGTGTACAAGAGAGCGGATCAAGCAAAGGAAGAGGAGGAGATAGAAAAGATAGCAAAGGCCCTCGTGGTGTGCTTAGCAGGCGCACTCTTGTTTCCCTCCACGGAGGACTTTCTAGAGGAGGCCCAATTGAGCGCGGTGATGAGCTTATGGGAAGAGGAAAGAGCCGGACCGGCTATCCTAGCCTATCTCTATAGCGGGCTTACTTCGGCGGCGATGGGAAGGCCCATATACGGGTGCATGCTAGCACTCTCTAGTTGGGTTGATCTACACTTCAAATTCGATCCATGTGGCGAGGCCCAACAACCCTCAAGAATCTTTTCAAAAAGCCCACTCTCTTACATGACCGGTTCGTTAGGAATAAGCAATAGGGTGATGAACCGGATTCCTCAAGTAAAGAAGAGAGGGGATTGGAGAGAGCACCTAAAGGTAATGCCAAAGAACCTCTTTACATGTGCCCCGGGTGTACTCAAAATGCAGGAACTTCGTGCACGATTCTCTACCGGTACGGACCTTCGTCTCATTGGCGCTTCGGACTTCATACTATACAACTCTCACAGATGCCTTCCTCAAATTGGACTTCCAAGGCAACGTCTAGAAGACGTCTCTCATCTCCCTCCAATCAAATCAAGAGACCTAGGCAGCAATGAAGATGGAGAAGAGGCTATCACAATCCAAGCCCTATGGAAGATTAACAAACCTCATCAACCTGTAGAGAGTTTGGAGGAAGACAAAGATCAGTGGAAAAATTATGTAACAGCTTTGAGAAAGCTAAGACCCAAGGTGGCTCATTAAGCATTGTAATCTCTCTTTTCAAAGTAATAAAAATGATTGTTTTCTGATTGAGCCTTACTGCTGTGCTTCAGATCAAATCCTTAAATAACCTGTCGTTCTGTTGCGAATAACGCCTCAAGCAAAGGCGTGAATTCATAAAAGGACGCCTTCATGATAGGTCGCTTCCAATATTCCTGTTCACACATTTGACGCCTTCAAGAATAGGCGTTACTTAAATAACGACTTAAACAAGGCGTTAATCGATTCAAATTCCCAAAATATATTCGTTGAAATTCCAAAAGTAACGCCCTCAGGAAAGTCACGTTTCAATCAGGTAACGCCTCTAGCTCAGGCGTGAGTAAAAATCATAATAATTACTTCGATCACATCAATCAACGCCCATTGAATGCGTCTGACGACGGTTATCATTCCCCATGCAAATAAAATTGACGCCTCGAGCAACGTCGTCTATATTATAAACACGCCCATGTCATAGTCGTGACTTCCACAAAAAATGCCTCTTCTCAGGGCGTCTCTTCTTTTCGAATGCTAAAAAGGGCTTTCCCCCTTTCTTCTTCTTCCTCCGTTCCATTCTCTCTTCTCTGCAACCCTAACCGAAGCTCCCCCTCCCCTCTTCTCTTCCTCTATCTCTCTCTCTGTCCTTAGCCCTAACCCTAGCCATGGCCAGAGGCGGTTCAGTCAAACGGCAGAGGGTGGCCGCTCCCGAGGTGGTTGATCTGGGCGACGACGCCCACGGTGAGGAAGGGGCCATCGTGGCGGTTGAAGAAGACGCTCCAATGGCGGAGGCCGGCGACGAGGCCGGAGGAAACCAAGAAGCCCACGAGGAAGGCGAAGGAGAAGAAGACGGCGAAGGCGAAGGGGGTGAAGAGGAAGAAGGTGGCGAGGAAGAAAGCGGTGAAGAAGGAGAAGGAGAAGGAGATGAACCACCGCCCGCGGCGGCGATCCTCCCCCGTGCCGGCCAACTGCGGCGGCCACGGCAGCCAAGGCCTCGACCACAAAATCAGAAGCACAAGAAGGTAAGCCTCAAACCCTTTTCCAATTTTATTTATTTTAATTTCATTTTTTCCTGATTTTCCATAGCCCTCGGGTATAAACCCTGCAACCCAGAAAGAAGGCGCCCTCAGGGGCGTCGCGATCTCAAAATACACGCCCAACCCAAGGGCGTTAATTATATTATTTTCATGAAAAAACAATTAACCCCATAAGAACACGCCCTAAAGCATGTCGCCCAATTAAATTTACATATTATGCTGTTAATTTTCGCATGCTGTTATTTTTATTCCATTTTCTGAAAAACTGGAAACCACGCCCCACACCAGGGCGTCAATTCTAAACAGACGACCAAACCAGCGGTCGCCCAATCATTAATTCTTTGACTAATTTAACGAACCCAAATTGAAAACGCCCTACTCAAGGGCGTGAATTGAAAAACCTTTAGGATTTTTAGAAATTAACCACAAACACACGCCCAACACAGAGGCGTTTCATAGATGAAAAATGACCTAGGGTAGGTCGTTATTTAGAAGCTCAAACAGAACCACGCCCCCCTTAAGGGCGCAACTTCAACAAAAAATGACCTGAGGAAGGTCGTTAATTCCAATAACACCAACATTCATCCTGGGGCAATCAAAATGAAATAAGCATGAATAATCACAACAATTAAACCAACAATTCTTATTTTATGCATGCAGGGGCTGATGAGGACGCGCATTTCATGGGTCATGGTCCGGGCAGCTTACTACGGCCTCCCCGAGTTCCAGAGAGAGAGGGTAGATGCGATGGGGTTCGGGGCCTTCCTCAGCATAGAGCCAGTTAGGCCAGACCTACCACTCATTCAGGTTCTACGGGAGAGATGGGATAGGACTAGCCGGGCATTCCTGATGCCTTGGGGACACATGATTCCTACCCTGGAGGACGTGGCCAGGATTACGGGGTTGAGGGTAGATGGAGAGGCTGTGAGCGGGATTACCTACCCAGACTACACCGAGCATGCCCAGAGATTGCTAGGGTTGGAGATGGTTTACGAGACCCCTAGCGAGTGCAGGACGATCTTCCGTACCGACCTCACCACAGTGATGGGTTTAGGGAATGCTAGGCACAGGTCAGGAGAGACCCTAGAGCAGTTTTCACAGAGGCTGATAGACGGGGCTAGGGCAGTGTACTGCCAGGACCCGACCGACAGGGAGAGAGCTGACCTAGACTTGAGGAGGTTCTTGCTACTGCTACTGGGGAGGCTGTTGCTCGGGACAAAGGGCGATGTCATTAACTGTCGATTTCTAGGGATACTCGAGGACCTGGAGGCAGTTGGCAGCTACGCCTGGGGAGCGGCTCTGCTGGCGCACATGATGGCCGACCTGTCCACGGGGACAGGGCGAGAGACGACCGTCAGTGGCTTCTCACCTTTTCTTCAGGTATGCATTTTTCATTTTTTTTCTTTCTTTTATGTGTATTTTTATGTGCGTGCGAATGCCTAACTAATGCAATGCATGGATGCAGGTTTGGAGTCACCTCTACATGCCGATGGGGCGCGTTGACCCACGGCCTGGGAATGAGGGAGCTTTCCCTCTAGCACGGCGCTGGGTGCCGATCGTCTTCGGCGCCCCACTCGGCTACGAGTTGTGGGTTCTACGGAGAGAGCTCCGCGACTTCCCTCCCTCGCTGGTATGTATGAATGCTATGCATCTTTCTTTTGCTTTTTATTTTGAATTTATGATGATGACGATGAAATGATGATATGTATGTTTATGAATGCAGGTGCAGTGGAGACCCTATGAGGGGATGACAGACGAGGGCCAGCCTTGGGTCGTAGCGGGCCGACCTCGCTTTGAGCGTGAGCTTTGGGTTCACTGCTTGAGCGAGATCGAGCCGTTACGGCTTAGGTTGGTGATGAGGACGCTAGGCCTCCACCAGGAGTGGATTGAGGTAGGCGAGCCGCGGGGCATCGGGAAGAAGACTCGCGGTCGTACAAAGGCGACCGACTGGAGGGTACGATTCGAGGAGCAGCACGCCGACTGGCAGCGTGGCGGGACCAGAGTTACCTCTCGCGCGACTGACAGCTCCGAGTACCTCCGGCGCTACTGGGAGGTATACGCCGGCCGACCCCAGATGAGGGTCTTAGGGGTATGTATGAATGCACTTATTTCTAATTAAATGCAAATGCTTATGTGACTATCATGCGACTAACATGTGATGGATGCAGGATGCGCGGGACATAGCGGCGATAGATGCCCAGGCCCACCTACACAGCCTGGAGGACCAGCTGGCCGCCACACGGGCAGACCTAGAGACCCTGGTGAGTGTTTAAATTATTTCTATATGCAAATGTATTTTGTTTTTGTTGAATTATTGATGATTAGCCATTGACGATCTCAATGAATGCAGCGTGCCCAGCAGGGAGCAGTGAGGAGAGACCCAGGGGAGGCCTCCAGCTCGAGAGGGCCCAGTGCAGAGGTGACTGCACTGGCAGAGCAGCTAGCGGGAGCAGTGGCACGAGCCGAGGCAGCGGAGCGCGACCTCGCCTTACGGGTAAATTCCAAAACACCAATCCATTCAAATATTGATTATATAATTGTGCACTGATGAAATTCATTTTACAGACTGAGGAGCTTCGAGCCGCTCTTACCTGCGTTGACGAGGGCTTCCGCGCGACGAGCGCACAGGTGAGTGGTTCAATTATACATTGCTTGAATTGCTAGATTATTGAATTTAATTGTGGAATTGATGACTTGTTTACCTGTTTGCAGGTGACACAGCTTCAGGCAGTACGTACCGAGTTGGCGATCCGCGATCAGCGGATCTCAGAGCTTGAGAGGTCCCTGAGGCGACGAGAGGAGCTTCCTCAGGACGTGGCCGAGCTACGCGTGGCGCTTGAGCTGGAGAGACGGGAGCGTGCCCGGGAGCGCGAGGAGCGTGCTCGTGAGCGAGAGGAGCACCAGGCGGAGCGTGCCCGGTTCCAGGAGCAGGTGGCGGCACGTGAGCGAGAGCTGGCGGATTCGAGGACCCAGTTGATCCTTTCCCAGGAGCGGCTGCGAGTGTCCGAGGAGCGTCTCCAGCGAGGACGCGAGCGAGCGCGGGCTGCGGGGTACTCCTTCACCAGCTCCACCTTCGTGGCGGGTTCTTCCCTCCGAGAGAGGAGCGAGGCAGGGGGACACGTTCGGGTTCCGGCTTCTTCACGGGGGCCCATGCCTCCTCCACCAGTACCAGCTCGGGACGGTGAGGAGGAGGTTGAGAGTAGGAGAGAGGAGGGTGGAGGCGAGAGCTGAGAGACTTACTTGTACTCCTCCACCCTCACACCTGTACATGATAGCCATGAGATATATATATAGATCGAGATTTTTGTTACCTGAGCACTTTGTGTGACTGTGGCCTCATGTTTGTGTACCTTCTTCTTTCCACGTTCTTCGTGTTTGCTTTACTTTGCCCTGTACCTGCAGCTGCGGTTTTCACTTGAACAAAACAGGTTAATTCATCTGTTCGACTTGGCCCCTTGCCCAATAAGCAAGGGGTGGCAATATTTTGACCTTAATGACGGGTCAAGGGGCCAAGTCTTTAATCAAGATAAGGCAAAATGAAATAGCTGATAACGGGAGATGCATCATGCAAGGCACACATATGCAAACCATAAATAAAAGATGCCCATGCAAAAGAATGCAAGCATACTTGATGAATGCAATTTTTTTCACTCATTTATTATTTTTTTCTTTTTTATTTTTTTCTGAAAAACGCGCCTTCGAGTAGGTCGTTATTCACATAAAAGACGCCCTATAAGACGGCGTGAATTTGAAAAGTGAATTTGATTTTTGAGAAAGTGACGACCTGCGCAGGGACGTTATTTGGAAAGAGACGACCTAAACAAAGACGTTAATTAAATAAAAAGCGCCTTAGCCAAAGGCGTTAATTGAATTATTTCTGCAAAAAAAAGGTTGTCAAGGCTATCAAAACCACAGGTCTTACACGGTCACCATCTAAAATTCATTAACCTTTCTTGAGTAATTAAAAGGGAGTCGACGTGCTCATAGTTGACCTGTATTCGAGATTTCGCACAGTGCAATTTCTTTAGTCCGTCTTTAACCATCCTGCCAGTTCGTGATTTTACCACATAGAAAGGATGGAAGAAAATATAAGGGAAGCCCATAGGGGATTCTGAGATGCTCAAGGCAAAGTTACCTCCCCTACCCTATGCCTGTTGGGGTTCGGTCTTTGGCGTAGGGAAATTGTTGCCTTTTTGCCCTTGTTATATTGCATGCATACGCCCAAGGTTTTCCTTGCGGGGACTTTGCCCTCTTGACATGCTTTTCTTTTCATAACTTGACTTTCACTTTGGAATTGATTTGCATTGATGAAAATAAACCTAATTGTACTTGGGCTTTTGTGGCATTTGTTCCCTTTTGGACCCTGACTTCCACCTACTAGGGCGGCGGATAGGCTTGGCGCGTCTGCCTCGAGGTCTCCCTTCCTCCCTTATGGGCCGAAGAAGAAGATAACGGGTATTATCTTTCACTTTTAGTCAGGTTTTTGACTTTCCGTCAGATTTTGCACTGCTCGAGCTCAAGAATAAAGCGTGTAGTGTGTGCGGGAGTCAACCCCCTTTTAAGTTAGCAAGACTGATGAATGAATTCTGAATTTTGACCTTTCGGACATTGATCCTTCGTGTGCCATGGCACCAATTCTGTTCTCTTTTTGATTTTGAAGAATTTCTATTTTTGTTTGCTTTTTGGAGTTTCTATTTTTTTTATGGTTTTCGGAGATATTCCTTTTTGTTTGGATTTTTGAAGACATATATTTATATTTTTTTGGATTTTTGAATCAAGGGTAGTATTTCTTAAGATACAAACCATTCCAAGGATGAGTTAACTCTTCCCCTTCAGCATTAATCAGTTTATAAGCATTGCCAGGATAAACGTCTTTTATAACAAACGGTCCTTCCCAATTGGGTTGGAGTTTTGAGCGAGGGCCACCCGGCTTTACAAAAATTCTCTTGATTACCATCTCACCGATTTTAAATTTTCTCTCAATTACTTTCTTTTGATAAAAACGTGAGAGCCTGTTTTGATAAACGCGCGCATGCTCAGCGGCGACCAGACGCTTCTCATCTAGGAGTTCCAGTTGGGCAAGGAGTGAATCCCGACGTTCATCAATAGAGAGCTCCTTATCCAATTGTACTCGCAGAGAGGGAATAGAATCTCATAAGGGACTACCGCCTCCATTCCATAAGTAAGGGCGAAAGGGGTTTGCCCAGTGGGGGTACGAATGGAAGTGCGATAGGCCCAGAGAGCTTCAACTAGCTTGTCTGGCCAGTCCGAAAATTTATTAGCCTCACACGTTTTCTTAACAATTTTGATCAAAGTCTTGTTAGTTGCCTCTGCCTGGCCATTGCCCTGCGGATAATAGGGAGAAGAATGATGCAATGCAATGTTATACCTGTTGCAGAGATCCTTGATTTCCTGAGAGATAAATTGAGGTCCATTGTCGGTGACGATGGTGCTCGGGATGCCGAACCTTGTGATGATGTTCTTCATTATGAATTTGCAGACTGTTGACGCTTTAATCTCCACGTAAGCTTCTGCTTCCGCCCACTTGGTGAAGTACTCCGTTGCCGTGAGGATGAATGATTTTTGCTTGGTCAGGAGGTTCGAATCACCAAGAGGTCCAATGATATCAAAAGCCCACATGGAAAAAGGCCATGGGGAGGACGTAGGATGGAGTGAAGAAGCAGGAGAATGAATTTTGTCGGCGTGCAGTTGGCACTTAACACACCTTCGAACATAGATGGAACAATCCTCTTCTAGAGTGGGCCAATAGAATCCTAGCCTAAGGATCTTCTTAGCTAGCATCTGGCTATTCACATGACCACCACACACTCCAGAATGCGCCTCTTCCACAACTTTCCAAGATTCATCATCATCGAGGCATCTTAATAAAACACCGGTGAGCCCTCTTCTGTAGAGCACACCTCCAACCAAAACATAACGTTGAGCCACTCTTCTAATTGCTTTCTTCTCTTCTGCAGTGGCTTCTTCGGGATAGGACTGATCATTGCAATACCTGGCAATCTCATAATACCAAGGCTTCTCTTCGTCAGCCAAATCTTCTTGCCAATCCAAAAGCATGACTTCCTTACCTTTAAGAGCTTCCTTCAGCTTAACCTTCTCAAGCACTTGATCCCTAATATCAAGGAATGCGCGATCCTTAATAGCTGGGGTGTCACGCTGATGAATCAGGGGAACATGAAAATCACGCTCAGGAGGGAAAACTAAAGCGGAAGCTAAAGAAGCAAGAGCGTCAGCCAAGATGTTCTGACTACGCGGGACATGGACGAAGATCAATTTAGTGAAGAGTTTGGCATAAGCTGAAGCGAGTTCCTGGTAGGGCTTGAGCTTAGGATTGATAGTGCGGCACTTGACAAGCACCTGGCGCAGAATAAGCTGACTATCACCCACAATCCTCAAATGGGTGACACCATATCGATGAGCGGTTTGAAGACCGGCCAAAAGAGCTTCATACTCAGCTATGTTATTGGTGACGGGGAAAGTGAGCCGAGCAGCAAATGGGATGGTGACCCCTTCTGGTGTTAAAAGAACCATGCCGATCCCTCTTCCTTGAGAATTAAGAGCTCCATCAAAATGTAACGTCCACATAGGATCGTGGGGTTGATTAATGGACATTAATTCTTCATCTGGGAACTCCGAATTGACAGGATCAAAACGGGGGAGAGGGTGATGAGCAAGGTGTTCGGCAATGGCGTAGCCTTTGATAGCTTTCTGTTGAATGTAAGTGATATCAAACTGAGAGAGGAAGCTCTGCCAGCGTGCTAATCGATCAGTGAGGACAGATTTTTCAAGGAGGAATTTAATCGGATTCATGCGAGCAATGAGGTGAACCTCATGAGCTAAGAAATAATGTTTTAACTTCTGAACTACCCAAACCAAAGCTGCACAAGTCTTCTCCATGGCTGAGTACCTCTGCTCACAGGGGTTAAGAAGCTTAGACAAGTAGTATGCTGCCCTCTCCTTACCTTCTTCATCCACTTGAGCTAAGACAGCACCTACGGAGTCATCCAGGACTGAAACATAGAGAATAAGTGGTTTGCCTGGAATTGGCGGCCTCAGGACAGGAGGATTGGCCAAATAATCCTTCAATCCGTCAAAGGCTGCCTGACACTTGTCATCCCAATTAAACTTGACTCCCGGCTTAGTAAGCTCGTAGAACGGCCTACATCTTTGTGAATGCTGGGAGACGAAGCGACGAATAAATTGCAATCTCCCGATTAATCCTCGAACTTCCTTCAAATTCTTGGGAGGAGGCATATCTCTGATGGCCTTTGCCTTGTTGGGATCAACTTCAATTCCCCTCTTGCTAACAATGAAACCAAGCAATTTCCCTGAAGAAACGCCAAATACGCACTTTTTGGGGTTCATTTTCAATTGATATTCTCGTGATCTCTGTAAAACCTTAGCCAGAACCCCAGGATGCTCAATCCTTGTCCTTGATTTTACAACCAGGTCATCCACATACACCTCAATATAAATATGAATCATGTCATGAAAAATTGCCATCATAGCCCTCTGGTAGGTGGCTCCAGCATTCTTAAGTCCAAAAGGCATGACCACATAACAATATGTCCCCATGGTGTAGTGAATGATGTTTTCTCTTGATCCTCTTCAGACAGACGAATTTGATTGTAACCTGAAAAGCCATCCATAAATGAAAGAGTCTCAAATCCTGCCGTGTTATCAATTAGAACATCAATATGAGGGAGGGGGAAGTCATCTTTAGGACACGCTCGGTTGAGGTCCCGGAAGTCTATGCAAATCCGAACTTCCCATCTTTCTTCATAACCGGGACAATGTTAGCCACCCAATTGGGATAGAGGACAACTCTAACAAATCTAGCCTTGTGGAGTTTATCGACCTCTTCTTTCATCTTTAAAGCCATATAGGGTGGAAACGCCTCAACCGTTGTTTGACCGGGACAGACCCTGGCTTAAGTGTAAGACGATGTTCAACGAGCGCAGGGTCTAATCCCGGCATATCTCATAACTCCAAGCAAACGTGTCCTTGTATTCTTGAAGAACTAAAATGAGCGCCTCCTCCTCGGAAGGCGGCAAATTCTGGCTAATGAGGACAATCCTAGGGTCTTCCTCGGTACCCAGATTAATTTCTTTGGTAGGTTCTTCTACGGAGGCTGATGGTTCGTCGAATCTTCTCATACCACTAGCAAAAGCATCAGCCTCGTCCTCATATTCTTCGTAACTTTCATCCCCCTCTTCAATAGGGTCTTCATCATTCATAATTTCATAAACGCCCAAACCCTCATAGAAGCAACAGCATCTTCAAATTCTAACTCTGGCAGGATAATTGGATCTTCCACAAACTCAGGGATTGCTAAACAAGCTTGGCATCTGATAGCCAACTCCAACAAAAATCTGCGAGGAATCTCCTTACCCTTGGATCTCTTATGTGAATCTACCCCATGAATTTTATTAGAAGAAGAGGAAGAAGAGGAGGAGCAACTAGCTTGATCAGAAGAAAAGAAGGGGGTGAAAAAGTGGATACAAAAGGTGATACAGAAGAAGACCCCTCGCCGGAGGGGGAAAAGAGATCTATCAAGGAATCTTGAAAGAGCGGCCCCTGGGTCGGGACGCACTCGGGAGAGAAATAGGAGGTCTCCTCAACAGAGATGGAGGATTGGAAAGTTGAAAATCGCGTTTTTTTTTCTTTTTTATCTTTTTCTTCATTTTTATTTTCTTTTTCAAGGAGAAAGCAGTGTGATGGGAGAATAGCAGGAGGAGTGGAAATTGAAAGATCAGAGAAGGCTTTAATCAGTGATGGCCCACGGGGGGGCGAGATGGAGATTTTAGAAAATTGCTCGAGGAGCGAAGGAGGAATCGGGAGAGAAACTCGGATTGAACTTGGAGCAAAGCTGATTGTAATCGGAGGCGGTCTTGGCACACGACCAAACCAATGAGAATGTAGAGAAGCAAGCACAGATGGATGTAGCGAAGTGAGAGAAAAGAGGCCGGCCCACAGCCTATCCACAGTAAAACCTTCTTCAAAGGGGACATCTGGCTCCCCAGTATCTGTGTAGTCACTCAGCAGCTGCCTCTTGTCTGTGATCACTGCTGGCATTTCAATCAATTCCTGTATGAGCGGCGGCCATTCCGGATCTGTCGGCATGAAGAGGCGGCTCAAAGAAATAGTAATGTCATTCATGTCGAACCACCTGTACCAGTCACATTCTGGATCACCCATTTTCCTTCTTTTGTCCGGCCTTAAAGACTCCAGGGCTTTGTAGGTAGTCAGTGGGGCAATGTGACGAGCAAACTGTCTGGCGTGAACATCTTGATAGTCAAGCAATGAAGTAACTATGGTAGTCTGCTCATTATTCTGAATGCCGCCAGTAACAAAATGTGTCTTCAGTGTCCAGGAGAGTGGCTGGCGATCAGTCTTCAAAGTAGAAGTCATAAATGCCCATGGCTCTTCTTATTTTTGCTCGGCCCTTTATAGCCTAAACCGCCTCGTACCAGCAATTTTTGCGGCTTAATGGGCCTAATCCTGCCCTGACAGTTGGCACCCAGGCCTTTGCCATCCTGATACCCCATTTTTAACAGAATGTTCCAGCCAGGGGTATTAATCATGTTCTTTTTCTTCTTCCCCTTAGAAGGCAGGGGTGTCATAGCAACCGTGGTAACAGTTTCAGATGGCATTGGCCGTGGACGGGGGACGTCCAGCACAGATAATAGTGGCTTATTGGCAGGCCAAATAGAAGGGACTGATGAAGCCGCATGAATATCTTCCTCTGGCAGAATCGGCATGCTGGTCACCTTGATAATACGGCCCTTGTGTGGGAATTTGAGACACTGGTGATTTGTAGAGGGCACCGCATCAAGCTGCTGGATGTACGGGCGGCCAAGAATGCCATTAAATGTTGGATCCATGTCCAAGATGTGAAAATCTGCTGTGATGGTGGCAGGACCCAAGCTAACTTTCAATGTGATCATGCCTAGAGGAGGCTTCTTTGTGTTGTCATATGCAGTGACCGTTATGGTGGACGGCCGAATCTGGCTTTCTGGTATGCCACATAACTTCAAGGTGCTCGGTGGCAAAACATTGATGGATGCCCCAGTATCCACCAGACATTGCTTAACAGCCACCTTATTGATGTCGACTGTGATGCATAAGGCATATTTCCTTGCTGAGATTGGTGCCAGTTCATGCTCATGAAAAGTAATTGCCGGCTGACTGCTAGCAGGTGTTAACACTGTGACTATCTGCTCAACTGGAATGTCTTCATTAACCATTACCTTCTGCAGATATTCCTTTAGAGCCAGCTGATGAGTGGTGGACCGTTTGATCAATTCCAGGATCGAAATTCTTGTCGGAGTCTGGTCCAAATGTTTTAACAAATCATATTCAGTGCCCGGTAAAGACCCTTGTTCTTGCTCTTGCGGCCCCTGCACGGGCTCTAGCTCTCTTTGCAGAAAAATACGGTGGAAAATCCGTCCGCTGCGGAGCGGCGCCACGCCTTGTAGTGCCTCTGTCGGGGCAAGTGTGGGAGGAGGATTAGAAGAAGAAGAGGGAATGCCGTTGGCAGTGTTCAACAACAGGGGTGCCCCCGTAGGAGGCGTGGGAGTAATGTTTAGCAAAGATGCCCCCGTGGGAGGCATAGGAGAGTGGTTTGACGAAGATGCCCCGTCAGGGGGCGTGGAAGTAGAAAGGGATACCCGAATGCGAGGAGCATTGGCGGGTGGTCTAACAAGAAGAGATCTGGGTATGAGAGGTGGGGGAACTGATGGCGGAGGAACCCTTGCCGGTGTAGGAGTGGTAGGGGGTGTAGCGGGTGCTAGCGGTGAGCGAAGTAGGAGTGGCCTGGACGGCGGAGGTATAGAGTTGGTGGTGGAAGGTGGGGTTTGTCGTGCGGTAGGTTGTGGAGGTGGCAAATGGGTAAGAAGAGAGCGGGCCGGTAAGGCCGTAGAACTGGTGGAGGTAGATGGGTTGACGGGGCGTAGAAGAGGACGTCCCGATAGGAGAGTAGAAGAAGAAGGAAGGGTGCGCAAAAGGCGCGGAGGTTGATTTTGATTCGGCTCATGATGAAATGCCCCGACAGAGGCGTTTTCTTCGTGCCATCCCTGTCCTCTCTGCACTTCGTAGAGGGACGTGACGGGGTTCACATGCTGATTAGGGGCGTGCTCCGGCAATGGATTACGGACAATTCCCATATCCTGCTGGTGTGCTGGAGCTTGCTGTGGTTGAACTTGTTGTGGAGCGGATTGCTGAGGTTGTTGATTTTGCTGTTGCCGAGAAGCCCTTCTTTCTTTCATAGCGGCTATGAATTGCCTCATCTCATCCCAATTGATGTCACCCTGGTCATTTAGATCGTAAATGTAATCTCTAAAGTGGAAACAACGATCAAGGTTGTGACCAGGGCTGCGATGAAAAGCACAATAACGGGATGTGTCAACATTAGCGGGCCACACGGTTCTTTCCCTTGGCAAGGCGAGCAAGTTGGCGGCCATCAGAGCATTAAAAATATCGGGGAGACTTTCGGGAAGTGGAGGATAGTGGTCCCTTTTGGGGCCAAGTGGTGGTCTCCGTTGTTGTTGTTGGCCGTAGTTGGCAGGTGGGGGCATTTGATGGTATTGTGGTGGAGCTGGAGGGTCTACGCGGTGGGCTTGGTTTTGCGGTGGAGCGAAGAGTGTTGAGGTGCGAATTGGGGTTGTGGAGTGGGGTTAAAATGAGAGTTCTGTCGTGGAGGCGGTGGTGGACGTGGGTTAGCTTGATGGTGGGGGTTGCCAACTGCGCCGACTTGCTCATTTGTGACGGTGCCCTCAGTTGTGGGCCCGCTGTTAACATTGGTGGTTTTCTTAAACAGCCGAGGCTTTGGCTCGAACATGCCCATAATGGGCGAATCCTTCATCTGTGTCTGGATGTAACGAGCCCTCTCATAGAGCTCTTCCATAGTAGTCAGCCGGTTCATGGCCAAAATATGGCGGAATTGAGGAGTTGCATTAGAAATAACCATCTTTACTTGCTCCTGTTCCGACAAGGTGTCTTTCAGCTTCTCGGCCATCGACCGCCATCTGTCAGCAAATATGATGAAGTCCTCCTCAGACTTCATTTTCTCCGCAACTAAATCTGTAACGGACAGAGAGGGTCCAACACGGTCTCTATACTTTTGCAAGAATTTCCTTTGGACAACATCGAAGTCACTGGCATCAGCTGGCTCCAAGGAATAAAACCATTCGAGGGCTGGCCCCTCCAGAGATCTTCTGAATAAATAGGCCAGAGAAGCCTTGTTGCCTTGCCAGAAGGAGGTCTCGTACATAAAATCCTTCAAATGAATAACCGGATTGCCAGTTCCATTGTACCGCCGAAAGTTCGGCATCTCAGACGGAGGAAGATGGAAAATTGGCAGAGTGGGGAGCGAGATTTCTGGTGCATTCTTGGCCGCAGTGACTTTCTTAAGCTGTTCTTCCATGTGGGCCATCTTCTGAAGTAGCAAAGCATTAGAGTCGGACTCAACTGGGGCCTGAACAAAAGAATGTGGTATAGGCGACCGTAGAATCTGAGGAGGTTGGGGGAATTGGTGCCTAACCGCAGAATAACTCGCCTGCTGGGCCGGTATGGCCGTGACAGGCGTTGGTGGACGAGAGGGGGGTTTATGCAAGACCGCCTGGTCGTTAACGGGGTGATGGCCACTCTCGGCCGGAGGGGGGTTGGAAGACGAAGAGGGAACAGACTTCCCTTTCAAGGCGGCCTGGACAGCCTGCCGCTGAGAATCATCCAACTGAGATAGTGCATTAATTAAGTCCGTGACATTAAAGGATGGGGAAGGGTTCCCCGAAGTGTTGGAGGGCAAAGTCTGAGAAGAGGGCACAACCTCTTGAGGAGTGGTATCCACCACATGGATTTGAGGATGATGGGACTGAGGGTGAGGGTAATTTCCCTCATAATAGATGGAATCCTGGAGGGGGGTCTCATATTGACCAAAAACGTTCTCGTCCTCATCATCATAAGAATACCCATAGCCTGCCATGTTGATGATCTTACCTGAACGGAGTTTCATGTTTTTAAGAGGAGAAACAATTTTATAAAGGCACTATCAAACAAACCACCACTCGATCCAAACAAGTCAAATTAACCCAAGCAAGTGTATGCAACCAAGTTGAGATGAACGCAAGGTTTTAGTGTTCCGCTTGAGATTAGAGTAGATTGAATTGTTGAATAGTTCACTTATGTTTGCAATGTGAAACCTAGTTGATCCAAGTGTAACCTCCGGGTCAACTAGATTCTTTCTCTCTCCTCACCAACGATAGGTTCTCTAAACTCCGGGTACTTCGAGGGTACAACCAGCCCGGCGTCCGTGAGGGAATCCACGGGTGCGGGGACTTATGGAGGTCTTGGAAAAGGGATTTCCAGTCCAAAGAGACGGAATGCTCAATGGAGGGTCGTCCCGATTCCAAGAGAGGTGTGTGGAATCCTAGTGTAGAGAGAGGAGGTCTCTCAACCAAATGCCACAATATGCAAAGTAATATGATCAGTCAAAGCAATATAGGCAAGCAATATGACAATCACACAAACTATCACAGACAGCAGCAGGAAGCAAGGTTCTGTAAAACGCAGGAAAGAGACGACCTGGGGCAGGTCGCTATCAACTAAAGCAACGACAGGGTCACTGTCGTGAATCACTGCGAGAGGCTATGAGCCAGCAGCGAGAAACAGAAACACGCCTCTGGTAGAGGCGCGAAATCTGGAAGGGACGCCTCTGTGTGAGGGCGTCAAATCTGAGGAAGCGCCTTGAGGTGAGGCGCTATGTAATAAAGAACGCCCTGGGGAAGGGCGTGAATTCACAGGCAGAATGATTAAAGCAGTAAGATGATGTAACGGCAGACGTAACATAAAAAGAAGACGCCCTGAATGAAGGCGTTAGAAAATGATAACACGCCCTGGAGGTGGGCGTTAATTCTCAGACAGTATAATGAACGGAAACAAAGCAGCAGATATGCTAAAAGACGCCCTGGAAAGAGGCGTTAATAAACTAAAACACGCCCCTGTGAAGGGCGTTAAACCAAAAAGCGCCCTCGTGGAAGGCGTTAATTCAGAGGAATATGCAAACGCAAGCTGGCTGATCCCGGAGTGTGCAGAGTGCACAGTGGAGGGTGCCCGAGGGGCACAAAGGAAAGGGTACCGAGGGTACCAAGGGGAAAGGGCACACGTGGGTGCCAAAGGGGAAAGGGCACACGAGGGTGCCAAGGGGAAAGGGCACACGAGGGTGCCAATGGAGATGGTAATCAAAAGGAAAACAGTGGAAGTCCCACCGTGATCGCCAATTTGTGGATGGGCATAAATCCCACACAAAATCACAAGAGAATAAATGATGTGAAAAAAAACAAGGGGGAGAATAATGATTAATGCATAAATAAGGGGAAGAAAAAGCTTGCACGTGGTGCAAAAATGGAGATGTGATCGCCAGAGGGGTTACCTCAATAATAATAAAAAGAGATCGCGAATACCTGGTGAAGATTGGAACGCGGGATGATGTGAAGTTCCTTCCTCCTTCTTCAATCGGCCGGCCGATGAGAAGGGTTCTCCTTTTGATTACCTTGCAAAAAAGACAATGAAACAAAGCAAAACGAAAAGGGATCAGCCAATGCAAGTAGTATCAATCCCAAATAAAGAATATGATGTTGAAAAATGAAATCAACATGCGCACCTCTTTTTGTTTTTTTTTAAACCCCTAGAGAAGAGCTAGGGAAGGAGATATGATACGATAATGATGATGATAGGACTTAATGCAATAAGAAAGACTGACGGTGGGACGAAGGATGATATGCTCATAAACAAAATAAACGAAATAAAAGAACCCTGCTGTCCCTGATGACAGTAAAGGGAAACCGTGTGAAGAATATGTTGATGGGAAGAAGAGGAAGCAGTGGAAACGAGTGAACTCCTATGAAAAGGATGCAGAGGAACGACCGCACAGGAAGAAGAAAGAAAACTCTGCTCGTACAGAACCTGCAATCTTTTTTTCTCTGTATATGTGGGTGTTCAACCTTATGACGATCGATCCAGGCTTCCTTATATAAGATTCCAATCGGATGTGATCAAACAAGGGAAGATAAGAACGGGCAAGGAGTATCCAGGGAAAGGATTAACATCGAGCAAGAGGTTGAAACAAGGCAGGGAACTGTGAGGGAAAGATGGAAAAAGGCAGGACTCCGAAAGGTGAAACACGACCTTGCGAAGGGCGTCAATTCTTGATTTGATGACCTACCCATACGGCGTTTCATAAAACACGACCCAAGCCAGGGCGTTTCTTCCTGGATTTAATTTTGGCAATTCCTTGTTTGAAAATCATGAGAACACGCCTAAGATCGAGGCGTTAAATTAAAACACGCCCTGAGGAAGGACATTAACCAATAATTAAATTGATTTTTGCATTTACTTTAAAACCGGATAATACCAGGAATTGACGCCCTAACATTTAGTCGTCCTTTCTTTAGAAAACGCCCTAGACAAGGTCGCTATTTAGATAACGCCCCTCTTCAGGTCGCGAATCACAAAAAATAAAAATGAATCAAAACCACACACAAGAAAATAGAAAAACTTCATATTATGAATATATTGAAGTTCACTTTGGGGTGTCATCATAGTGACATGAGATTTGATCAACATAGCGTCATTTTTGGCGTGTCTACAGCCTTCGGGCCGACAGCTATCCAATCATCGGCCTCCAAGCCGATAGCTACCTCATTATCGGCCTTCGGGTCGACAGCTATATAATCATCGGCTCCTAGCCGACAGTTACCTCATCATTGGCACCTCAGCCGACAGCTTCCCAGTTAAAAAAAAATAGACATCTCACTTTGGTTCGGATCCTTCCCCGGCCAGAGGATAAAAGAATAAACCTTCCATTTTGGTCCAGACCCTTCCCCAGCCAGAGAACAAGAGAGACCCTTCTCTTCGACTCTCACATCCCGTTACCCAACGCCCCTCTGCAGTGCCATTTCGGCCGGGGCCCATTATCAGGATTAATCCATCCGCCCCACCGCGCTCTCTGATATCTTTTCAGCTTTATAGCCTACTTCTAACATCTCTCGACTTGTCAGCCTGCTCCCAATATCCCTTGGCCTTTTAGCCTGCTTTTCAGTATCCTTCGGCTCTTACGGCCCGCTTCCCAACTTTGGCTCTTGCAGCCTGCTTCCCTTTGGCTTTTATAGCATGCTTCCCAACTTTGGCTCTTACAGCCCGCTTCCCATAATTTCGGCTCCTACAGCCCGCTTCCCAATTTTGGCTCTTGTAGCCTGCTCCCCCGATTTGGCTTCCGTAGCCTGCTTCCCATAATTTCGGCTCTTGCAGCCCCCTTGCCAATATCTTTGGCTCTTGCAGCCTGCTTCCCAGAATTCGACCTTCATGGCCTGCTTCCCAATTCTAGCTCTCCTAGCCAGCTTCCCTTTGGCCCTCGTGGCCAGCTTCCCAATTTTGGCTCTTGTAGCCCGCTCTCCTCAATTTTTGGCTATTGTGGCCTACTTCTAATATCAACTGCAGCTTTTATGGCCCGCTTCCCCAATGTCCTTTCAGCCCTTCGCGATCTCCTTCCTCAGCACCTTGGCTGCTGCTTTGATTCTTTATGCACATACAAGATACATATACGTAACGACAGTATGTTCTTATGCAAAAAAAGAAGGAAAAAAATAATAAGAATTGCTTGATTGCCCTGCTTGCATGTTTGCTTAATATAGAATAATACACCCCCTTGGAATTTTCTAGAACCGTGTTTCCTTGCTAAATAATATCGCCCCGATTCCGGATGCACGTGCGTCACGGCGTACGCTCGAAGGGAACCCGATTATGGCGAGTGCACACGTCAAGGGGAAGAGTCATGGCCGAATCGCTAAGCCCAACTCACAAAATAAACCCGAGGCAACGCTCCCACACTTAGCACTTAATGTGTTCAATAGCCTTCGACTATAGGGATTGCCTGAATTTCTTCTTAGCACTCTACGGAGACTTGAATTCCTACACTCGCGTGAAAGGTAATCGTGAGGAAAAAGCTGCCTACCCCCACTGTCAAAAAAAAAAAGAAGAGGAAAAAAAAGGAGAGGGAAAAAAGAGAGAGACACGTGAATCCGAGTAGCCGGGAATCCCCATTGAGACACATGAGGAGACTCACGCGAAATGGTGAAGCGAATTATAATAAGGATGAAACCTATTAGCTGGGAATCCCCATTGAGACACATGAGGAGACTCGCGTCAAACGGTCGAATCCGTAATAGAATTACAATAAGGATGAATCTTAGTAGCCGGGAATCCCCATTGAGACACATGAGGAGACTCGCGCCGAACGGTGAAATCCCCTACCAAAATAAACAGACGGGGGGCTGTGCGAAACTAGCAAAATCGAGAGCCTGAAACGCATGTGTAGGCGCTAGAGTGATCCTCGAGTGTCACCAGGAAAACCTGCATATCCCTATGGTTAGGGCTCTTTGTTCACACATTTGCACTGCCACGCCACAGAGAATTGCCTCGGGTGAAATGCGTGAATTTAGGCTATACATGCAAGACGTGCGATATCCTCTTGACGGGTGCACCACCCCTCAATTGTGCCTCGCGGCCCGCACCACATCTACGAATTACGGGCGACGTCCCTATCCTATCCCCGATAGAGGGAGCTGCCTTACTTATATTTATGATATGCCTGCTAAAGAACGCCTGCATGCTTTAAAAGAAAAAAAGAAGAGAAAAAAATGATAAAAAAATAACATAAAATAATAATAAAAAATAATAACAATAAAATAACAAGAATGTGCGTATGCAATAAATTCAATTTCGGCCATCGAAGCCTACTTTCCTAGCACCGGCTCGTAGAGCCCAATCTTGGCCCCCATGACCTACCTCTTACCCTCGCGGCTCGTTAATCCCCAACTTCGGCTCTTTAAGCCCGCTCCCAACCTTGGCTGTTTTGACTTCCCTTATCGGCTCCTGAGCCGACAGCTTTCAATTATCGGCCCCTGAGCCGATAGCTCTTCAATCATCGGCCCCTGAGCCGACAGCTTTTCAATCATCGGCCCCTGAGCCGACAGCTTTCAATTATCGGCCCCTGAGCCGACAGCTTTTCAATCATCGGCCCCTGAGCCGACAGCTTTTCAATTATCGGCCCCTGAGCCGACAGCTTTCAATCATCGGCCTTCGGGTCGACAGCTTTTCAATTATTGGCTCCCATGTCAACAGCTTCCAATTATCGGCCGCTGTGCCGACAGCTCTTATATCATTGGCATCCACGCCAGCAGCCGCCCGGAGTTCTCCAAAAAAGAAAGAAAAAAAGAGAAGAGAAGAAGAGAAGAAGAAGGAAACAGAGAAGAGAAAAGAAAAAGAGAATAAAAGAGACAAGAGAAAAAAGGATGACAAAAAAGGAGAAGAGAAGAAAAGAGAAGAGAAGATAAAGAGAAGAAGAGACTAACAAACCATGTCAGCTCCCGGCACCCTGTCGGCACTGACGAAGAGACAAAGAGACCAACAAACCAGGTCAGCCCCCGGCACCCTGTTGGCGCTGACGAAGAGACAAAGAGACCAACAAACCATGTCAGCTCCCGGCACCCCGTCGGCACTGACGAAGAGACAAAGAGACCAACAAACCAGGTCAGCCCCCAGCACCCTGTCGGCGCTGACAAAGAGACAAAGAGACCAACAAACCAGGTCAGCCCCCGGCACCTTGTCGGCGCTGATGAAGAGACAAAGAGACCAACAAACCAGGTCAGCCCCCGGCACCATGTCGGCGCTGACGAAGAGACAAAGAGACCAATAAACCAGGTCAGCTCCCGGCACCTTGTCGGTGCTGACGAAGAGACAAAGAGACCAACAAACCAGGTCAGCCCCCGTCACCCTGTCGGCGCTGACGAAGAGAAAAAGAGACCAACAAGCCATGTCAGCTCCCGGCGCCCTGTCGGCACTGGCGAAGAGACCAAGAGATCAACAAACCGTGTCAGCTCCCGACACCCCGTCAGCACTGATGAAGAGACCAACATGCTGCTTGAGTTCCCGGCATCCCGTCGGCACTGATGAAGAGACCAATACACTGCTTCAGTTCCCGGCACCCAGTCGGCACTGGCGAAGAGAAGAAAAGACCAACACATACCATGTCAACGCCCGACACCCTGTCAGGCATTGGCGAAGAGTAGAAGAGACAAACAAACCGCATCGGTCCCCCGGCACCCTGTCGGCACTGACGAAGAGAAGAAGAGAACAAGCAAACCATGTCAACGCCCGACACCCCGTCGGCACTGACGAAGAGAAGAAGAGACCAACATGCCATGTCAGTTCCCGACACCCCGTCGGCACCGACGAAGAGAAGAAGATGTTAGTGTTGGTGTGCTACAGGCCAATTTCAGGTCGGGTAGGCCCAATAGTTGTACGATATTGTTCATTATTAATAAAATGGTGTTTGAGCGTAAATATGCGATTGTGTTACTTTATGTTGTCCCTAGGATATGTGGTTGTAAAGTCAGCTCGAGATGGGATCTCGAACATGAGATTGACTTTACATGTACACATACCTTAAACTGTTCCTGGTTGGAGGGTAATCACTCGGGGACTTTGATTACCTATTAAACCAGTACACATGATGTGTCAGTGACCAGTCTCATGGTCATTGGTGCGGGGCACCAACATATATGTGTAGGTGTATGTCCTTGGAGGATGTACACTGAACTGATCCGCTATTGGATCTTCAGATGGTTGATTATACCTAATGTCAACTGAAGATCCAACTGTCTCAGTAGCATCGTTGGTCCTTTGACCTGAGACATTGATCGGATCTTACACGAGTACTGAAATGGTTTAATTACTTGGCTAAGTGACTTTAACCATAAGTCATGAGTTACCGAGTCATTAACCACTCCAGGATACGTGTGAAGATCGTCAATGGTCAAGAAGGGATCGCTCACTGTCGGGTATATATCAGACAGTTAATAGGTCATGACATTGACGCTCCGTTAAATCCCTGGCCAGGGTCATGTTAGTTCGTTTAGAACGGACGTCATACACTTTAAGGAGGTCATAGTCAAATGGCACGATCATGGGGTTTGACAGAAACCATACCCTCGATCGTACCAGACTCATAGAAGGAGCGATGGATTATATCGATGCGGTAACTGTGGACTTACAGGTACCAGACAGGCTGGTTTAAACCCGGCGTCCTCTAGGATCACGCGGATTTGCTTGACCCAACGTGATCGAAGGTTCGGAATGAATTAAACTATTATTCGGCTCTAGTAGAAGCGAATAATACGTTTAATTTACTTCTAATTAGGAATTAGAAGTTAATGGGCCTTAAACTAGAGTGACTATGGGCCTAGAGGATCACACACAATGGATTCTTGGGTGACGAATTATTATTATATAAATGTATGTATTATTTCTATTTAATTCCTTTTCGAAAGGAGTGTAAATGGAGCTTAATACATATGTATAATATGAGATAGGACATATATACAGTTTCGATCTTTTGGAGCCCTTTTCTAATAAGTCTAAACTCTATATATAGATCCTACGTGAAGCTCATTCGAGCTTCTTCTTCCAACTCTTAGGCTAAGCAAGCATTAAGGCTTAAGAGGAGGATTAGCTCCTCCCTCTTGCTCTCTTTTTATAGAAGGTGAAAAAGGGCCGGGGAAGGTCGTGCCGGGGAGGTACCGTCGCTGCGCAAGGGTCCGTGTGGATCTGCTCTAGAGGTCGTACAGCTGTGCGGCTCGATATTCTGCATCGGGCATCGCGGACAGCGTCGTTCCACACAAGGTGAAACACGCAACCCGTAATTAGGGTCTTAGAAACACCGATTAGAGCACAGATTAAGCTTTCCACAACACCGGGATCGGGCAAATGAATTTTTGTTATCCGTTGCATCGCCCGTAGGTGCTGTGCGAAACCTTACAGTGGTATCAGAGCCAGGTTTACGCTCTGGTCGGTGTTTTAGCGCCGTTTAGAACCATGCTTTAGGGGCAATCTAAATCTTCAATTATTATTTGTTGAAAGAGATCTGGGCATCTCTGTTTTTCCTGAATGCTGGGCATCCAAGTAGCAATTTTTTTTTAAAAAAAAAAAATTGGAGGCACAGAGTGGGCGCACTGCGCCCTGGGCGCAGTGCGCCCGCCGCGTGCGCCGCGTGCGCGGCGCACGCGGCACCCGCGGGTCAGCGCCCGAGGGTGGCGCGTGCGGGCGGGGGCGTGGGCGCGGCTGCCCACGCGTCCCGCGTAGGCGGCCGCGCCCATGGCTGCCGACCCAATTTTTTTTATTTATTAAAAAAAATTACGTTTTTAATTTATTTTGCTAGTATATAATAATATATATTAGATATATATATTAAAATACACAGTAAATTAATTAGAATTTTATCTATTAAGTTAAATAGTGTTACCTCAAAAGTAAATGTCAAAAGTTAAATTTTATTTAACCGTGTTGAATTTACTGAGGTGAGATAATTACTATTTACCTTGAGATAAACTCGTAATAATTGAAGTTACTTCAGTAAAATTTAAGTTTTTAAGTTTTTAATTATTAGATAATTAAAAAATTCAAATTTTAAATTTTATTGAAGTTAAATGTGAAAATTTTAATTATTTGAATTTTAACTATTAGATAATTGTTAAATTCCAATTTTGAATTTTAGAAAATTGCTAATTGATGATAATTGCCTTATTTTAAATTTACTTTCAAACCAAAGTATTGGATAATTAGTTTGAATTTAAATTTAAATTATTGACATGTTTAAAGTTTGAATTTAAATTTGATTATTAGATAATTGAATTTAAATTTAAATTTAATTAATTATCTCAATTAGATGCCCTTGTAGAAAATGATGGTTATTTACGTGCTTTACTTTATTTACCTTGTATTGGTCTGCTTGTGTGTTTAATTTTAGTTAATCATGTTTTGATTTTTAAAATTAAACAAAGTTAGCCTATTTTTGTTTGCACATCCCATTTTTAAATTCAAAAAATAAGGATTATTTTCATAAAATAACCCTTGATTGATTTTATTTGAATGGGTTGGCAAGTGATCATGGACTTGGATTAATGTAATTAATTGGGGATCTGGGAACCTCCTTTCTCTCTCTGTTAAAATTTCAATGTACTTCTATCTTCCTCAATCGTTGTACTCGCCCTAAGGGCTGCTGGAATTTGAGTCACATGTAAATTAATTTTTCCGGCCTGCGTGCCGTGTAAAAGTTATAATTAATGCGGCGTCAGAGTTTGAAAGCGTGGAGCACACCCGACGAGGACGATCCAGCTGCTTCGGAAGCGGGCCGGATGTCTTAGTTACATTAGGGTTAAAGTCCATGATCACTTGCGTTTATTTTTTGTATTGGATGCATTTATTTTGTGCAAACTACTAGGTACGGTAAATATATTGGATATATTTATATTACCACCTAGGGTGAGATCAAGATAAAATTAAATTCCCTCGCGCTTAAATTTTAGATCTGGTAAGCGTGGCTCTGGGAGTCGTCGTGGCCCTCCATCATTATGGAGTGAATGAACGTCTTCATTTCATGGATTTGTTGTGCTTTCCACAAGGTCCATGAGTTTGGCGGCGGGATTAACTCCAAGGCTCGGCCTCAATGGGGTGAGGAATTGAACTCGGCCTTGTTGTGCTTTCCACAAGGGTCGGGTCATGAACTCATTGCTATGTAGTAATGATGGTTAGATCTAACCGAGAATATCCTTTGTTGTGCTTTCCACAAGGGGATGATTTCTCGGGTGCCAAATATCGAATATTGCATTAGATGCAAGTGCTTGTTGACTGCCCTTGAGATGGTGCATGGCTTGTTGTGCTTTTCACAAGGTCGTACATCAGTCTCGTTGGGATTCCGACCCACTAGGTTGATCTCGCTGATCTCCCGTTCTATATACTGAGGGTTATATAGTTCGATCGAAAAATAGTGGGACTAACTAAGATAGAAAACCACATCTAAGTTAGAATTTGAACACATGCTAAGTTGTCTTTTATTTCTTATCCAGATTACAATGCCGTCGTCCAACCCCCTCCGTGGCATCTTGGATGCAAATAGATTAACTGGACCGAACTACTCGGATTGGCTGCGTAATCTACGCATAGTCCTTACCGCCGAAAAGATTGCGTACGTGTTGGACACGGTTCATTCTGAGCCAGCTCCTGATGCCGACGAGGGCGAGTTACTCGCTTATGCCAAGTGGTCAGAGGACTCATTTCTAGCCCAATGTTACATGTTGGCCTCTATGGCTCCCGAGCTGTAGATGCAATTTGAAAAGACTGATTGTAGAAGTATACTTCTCAATCTACGCCAGCTCTTCGGGGAGCAGGGTAGGATTGAGAGGTATGACATCTCCAAAAGGCTTTTCAGGACAAGGGTGTCTGAGAGTTCATCAGTACAGGCCCATGTACTGAAAATGATGGAGTGGATTGAAAGACTCAATGCATTGGGGTTCAAGTTGGATCTTGAACTACGCATTGATCTTATACTCCAGTCATTGCCCGATTCCTTTTCTTCCTTCATTATGAACTTTAACATGAACAGGATTGAAACAACTCTCCCAGAGCTGCTCAATATGTTAAAGAGTGCTGAAGGAACCATGTAGAAAGATAAACCATCTTCGTCTGTAATGATTGTTGGCCGGGCCAACAAGAAAAGGAAGGCCTCTCAAATATCCACCACAAGTAACAAATGGAATGGAAAGAAAAAGGCCACGGGTAAGCAAATCGTCAAAGTTGACAAAGGGAAGGGCAAGAAGAATGAAAAGGAAGACAAATGTTTTCGATGTGGGGAAATTAGGCATTGGAAAAGGAATTGTAAGACAATTCTAAATGAAGGTATTTTTGTCATAGATCTTAATTTGTCATATATGGAATCCACATCATGGGTATTGGATACTGGATGTGCATCTCATATCTGCAATTCTGTGCAGGTGCTGGCAAATAGAAGGCGATTGGGCAAAAGGGAGATTGAACTGAGGATGGGTAATGGAGCTTTAGTTGCTGCCAAAGCTGTCGGGACTGCACGCCTCAGTTTACCTTCAGGAGTCATTCTGGAGTTGAATGACTGTTATTATGTTTCTAATATTATTAAGAATATTATTTCAATATCTGGCTTGTATAACATTGGATATACATTGACTTTCAATAGCACTGGGTGCTCTATAATGAATAATGGTTTGATTATAGCCAATGGTTCATTAGTCAATGGTCTTTATGTATTAGATACACGTTCTAATGTTATGCAAATTTCTAATGCTGATGAAGTGAATTCTGCATATCATGGCATTGTAGACTTGGTCATGTAGGTGAGAAAAGAGTCTCTCACTTACACTCAAATGGGTATTTGAATTCGTTCGAATATAAGCCATTTGATACCTGTGAGTCGTGTCTCATGGGGAAAATGACCAAAGCTCCCTTTGGTGGACATGGTGAGAGGGCTGTTGACCTTCTCGAGCTTATACACTCGGATGTGTGTGGACCCATGTCCATAGAAGCAAAAGGAGGTTATCTCTATTTCATTTCTTTTATTGATGACTTCTCTAGATATGGCTATGTGTATTTAATGAGACATAAGTCACAAGCCTTTGAGAAGTTTAAGGAATACAAGAATGAAGTAGAGAAACAGACAGGCAAAAGTATTAAGGCTCTTTGATCGGATCGAGGAGGTGAATACTTAAGACATGAATTCACTTCTTATCTTAAAGACTATGGAATAGTTTCTCAGTGGACTCCACTGTATACACCACAGCACAATGGTGTATCCGAGAGGAGAAACATGACCTTGTTAGACATGGTCTGATCCATGATGTCTATGTCAGGACTACCATTGTCTCTCTGGGGCTATGCATTAGAGACTGCAGCATATTTATTGAATAGGATCTCAAGTAAATCAGTTCCTTCTATACCATATGAGATATGGAAGGGCAGGAAACCAAATTTTAATCACATTAAAATTTGGGGGTGTCCTGCTCATGTAAAGAAGAACGAGAGTGATAAGCTTGAGTCGAGAACCGATAAGTGTAGGTTTGTGGGATATCCAAAGGAGACGTTTGGATATTATTTCTATCACCCTTCTGAGCAAAGGGTCTTAGTGGCCAAGAGAGCTGTATTTCTGGAAAGAGAATATCTACTCCAGAAAAACGGTGGGAGCCAAATAGAATTGGACGAGGTCCAAGAACCACAACCCATAGACACAAACGCATTAGATGAGACTGTATCGGTTGATCCTATTCAAAGTGAAACACTGACTCTACGGAGATCTGGTAGACTACTGAGAGAACCTGAGAGATATGTTGAACATGTCTCAGAGGGGTCCTCTAAGGTATGTATCGATGAGGATGATGATCCTCAGTCGTACCAGGAGGCGATCCGTAGTGTAGACTCCGAGAAATGGCAAGAGGCAATGGATTCAGAAATCCAGTCCATGTACACCAATAAAATTTAGAACTTAGTTGATGTACCCGAAGGGAAGGTCCCTATCGGCTGCAAATGGATTTTCAAAAGGAAAATCGGTGCAGATGGACAGATTGACACATACAAGGCTAGACTAGTGGCGAAAGGATATCGTCAAAGGCAAGGCATTGACTATGACGAGACGTTTTCGCCGGTAGCCATGGTTAAGTCAATCAGAATCCTCCTCTCCATTGCTGCATACTTGGATTATGAGATCTGGCAAATAGATGTGAAGACAGCTTTTCTTAATGAAAATCTGTCAGAAGAGGTGTACATGGTACATCCTGAAGGATTCACCTCCAAACTACATCCTAATAAGGTATGCAAATTTTAAAGGTCCATTTATGGATTAAAGCAGGCATCTAGAAGCTGGAACTTAAGATTTGACGATGCTGTCAAATCTTTCAACTTTATTCGGAATGAAGATGAACCATGTGTTTATAAGAAGGTCAGTGGGAGCTCTGTGACCTTCTTGGTCCTTTATGTTGATGACATCTTACTCATTGGGAATGATGTAGAGATGTTGACATCAACCAAGTCTTGGTTGTCGAAGACTTTCTCCATGAAGGATTTGGGAGAAGTATCATATGTGCTGGGCATAAGGATCTATCGAGATAGATCTAAAAGGATGCTAGGTTTATCCCAATCCATGTATATAGACACTATCCTCAAAAGGTTTAGGATGGAAAATTCCAAGATATGTCTCATTCCCATGAGACATGGAATTTGCCTATCCAAAGGGATGAGTCCTAAAACTTCTGAGGATGTGGCACACATGAATAAGGTACCCTATGCTTCGGCGATAGGGTCAATCATGTATGCAATGCTATGTACACGTCCTGATGTTGCCAATGCTTTAAGCATTGTCAGTAGATATCAGGCAAATCCAGGCAAAGAGCACTGGAAGGCAGTAAAGGATATCCTTAAGTACCTGTGTAGGGCTAAGGATCTTTTTCTACTTTATGGAGGAGAGGACCTACAGCTTAGAGCTTACACAGATTCTAGTTTCCAGTCAGATCCAGATGACTGCAAATCTATGTCTGGATTTGTATTCATGTTGAATGGAGGGGCAGTCAGTTGGAGAAGCTCCAAGCAAGATACGACTGCAGATTCGACGACGGAGGCGGAATATATTGCTACAGCTGATGCTGCTAAAGAAGTCGTCTGGATGAAGAAATTCATCTTAGAACTTGGCGTAGTTCCTGAGATATCAGCTCCCATCCCATTATTTTGTGATAATAATGGGGCCATCGCCCAGGCGAAGGAACCGAGATCTCACCAAAGGTCAAAGCATATTCTCAGGTGCTTTCACCTTATTCGGGAGATTGTTGATCGTGGAGATGTGACGGTAGAGCGTGTACCGTCAGAAGATAACATAGCAGATCCACTGACTAAGCCTTTGACACAGACTGTGTTTGAGCGTCATCGGGATAAGATGGGCCTCAAAGTTGTGGGCAATTGGTTGTAGTTCAAGTGGGAGATTGTTAGTGTTGGTGTGCTACAGGCCAATTTTGGGTCGGGTAGGCCAAATAGTTGTACGATCTTGTTCATTATTAATAAAGTGGTGTTTGAGCGTAAATATGCTATTGTGTTATTTTACGTTGTCCCTAGGATATGTGGTTGTAAAGTCAGCTCGAGATGGGATCTCGAACATGAGATTGACTTTACATGTACACATACCTTAAAATGTTCTTGGTTGGAGGGTAATCACTCGGGGACTTTGATTACCTATGAAACCAGCACACATGATGTGTCAGTGACCAGTCTCATGGTCATTGGTGCGGGGCACCAACACATATGTGTAGGTGTATGTCCTTGGAGGATGTACACTGAACTGATCCGCTATTGGATCTTCAGATGGTTGATTATACCTAATGTCAACTGAAGATCCAACTGTCTCAGTAGCATCGTTGGTCCTTTGACCTGAGACATTGATCGGATCTTACACGAGGACTGGAATGGTTTAATTACTTGGCTAAGTGACTTTAACCATAAGTCATGAGTTACCGAGTCATTAACCACTCCAGGATACGTGTGAAGATCGTCAATGGTCAAGAAGGGATCGCTCACTGTCGGGTATATATCAGACAGTTAATGGGTCATGACATTGACGCTCCGTTAAATCCCTGGCCAGGGTCGTGTGAGTTCGTTTAGAACGGACGTCATACACTTTAAGGAGGCATAGTCAAATGGCACGATCATGGGATTTGACAGAAACCATACCCTCGATCGTACCAGACTCACAGAAGGAGCGAGGGATTATATCGATGCGGTAACTGTGGACTTATAGGTACCAGACAGGCTGGTTTAAACCCGACGTCCTCTAGGATCACGCGGATTTGCTTGACCCAACGTGATCGAAGGTTCGGAATGAATTAAACTATTATTCGGCTCTAGTAGAAGTGAATAATACGTTTAATTTACTTCTAATTGGGAATTAGAAGTTAATGGGCCTTAAACTAGAGTGACTATGGCTCTAGAGGATCACACACAATGGATTCTTGGGTGACGGATTATTATTATACAAATATATGTGTTATTTCTATTTAATTCCTTTTGGAAAGGAGTGTAAATGGAGCTTAATACATATGTATAATATGAGATAGGACATATATACAGTTTCGGTCTTTTGGAGCCCTTTTCTAATAAGCCTAAACTCTATATATAGATCCTACGTGAAGCTCATTCGAGCTTCTTCTTCCAACTCTTAGGCTAAGTAAGCATTAAGGCTTAAGAGGAGGATTAGCTCCTCCCCTTTCCTCCCTCTTGCTCTCTTTCTATAGAAGGTGAAAAAGGGCCGGGGAAGGTCGTGCCGGGGAGGTACCGTCGCTGCGCAAGGGTCCGTGTGGATCTGCTCTAGAGGCCGTACAGCTGTGCGGCTCGATATTCTGCATCGGGCATCGCGGACAGCGTCGTTCCGCGTAAGGTGAAACACGTAACCCGTAATTAGGGTCTTAGAAACACCGATTAGAGCACAGATTAAGCTTTCCACAACACCGGGATCGGGCAAATGAATTTTTGTTATCCGTTGCGTCACCCGTAGGTGCATTGCGAAACCTTACAGAAGAGACCAACATGCTACGCCAGCTCCCAACACCCTGTCGGCCCCAACAAAGAGAAGAAGAGACCAGTACACCCACGGGCACCGCCCGGCTCATCCTTCGCCTGCGCTACCCGTGGGTGGGGGGCATTTGTGGACGTGCAAAATTACACACCCATACATCCTAACTAGTCCAGCCTCAACAACAACAGCAACTGAAGAAACTGTGGAGAAGGGAGGGGCATCCGGACTCCCCAAATATGCACACTGCCGTGAAGCCGTCTCCGGAGTCACGACAGTGAAGAGAAATCAACCACCAAGAGCCCCACAATCCATGGGCCTCGAAGAAAATTAAACGGGCCACAACTCGTGCTCACAACGGGCTCAAAACTGCCCATTTAGCCGTTCAACGGCACGCCCAAGGCCCTTCAGCGGCACGCCCCTGGCCCCTCTCAGCGGCACGCCCTTGGCCTTCAGCGGCACACCCCCAAGGTCCTTCAGTGGCACGCCCCTAGCCCCTCTCAGCGGCACGCCCTTGGCCTTCAGTGGCACACCCCCAAGGTCCTCCAACGGCACGCCCCTGGCCCCTCTCAGCGGCACACCCTATAGGCCCTCAGCGGCACGCCCCTTGCCCTGCTCAGCGGCACGCCCTTGGGCTGTTCAATGGCACAGCCCCTGGCCTTCAGCGGCACGCTCGTTTGGGGCTCCAGCGGCACGCCCATTTGGGGCTTCAACGGCACGACCATTTTGGGCTTCAGCGGCACACCCCTTTGGGGCTTCAGCGGCACGCCTTTTTGGCCCTCCTACGGCACACTTATTGAGCTCGCCAGCGGCACAGCGTGAAGGCGTTTCAACGCCCGAACGACGTCACGCCCATGCACTACGTATCCTTGGCGCGCAGTGAGCTATCCGAGGTGTCAACCAGAGGTTGGGCCATGCAGGCTACTCCCCTGACATCCATGACGGGGGAAGTCAAACCCCATCATGACTAGCCGCTTCTCGGCTCCGACTGCCGTGCTCGAGGGCTCCCCTGCTGGGAGTATGAAACCACTCCCATTCCGGTGAAGAGAGGACACACAGATAGACGGGGAGAAGAGATACGAGGAGAAGAGATGAACAGAAAAAGCCACCTACGAGAAGAAGGAGAAGAGGGAAGAGAAGGGCGAGGGCTCCGGCGTGGAGTCTTCCGACAACCACTAGGCAAAGAAAAGAGAGTAAGAGAGAGAGAGGGCTTGATGTAGCAGGGGAAGGTGGGGGAAAGAGCAGTGGACGATCGTCCCTGCTTCGATCCCCAACACCTCCGCCTCTTTTGTTCTTTATTTTCTCCCTCTCCGTTCTTTTGTTCTTTGGTTTTCTTTCTTGCCTGTAGCCTTAGCTCGGGCATGCTTTGTAATGTATACGGACGGCTACGGCCCTTTGTTCCCCATGAATGAAGATCGCCCCCCTCAGTGGGTTGTCTCTTCGTCTTGTTGGTTTTGAGCCACAGTGCGTTTGATCGTCTTTCCCTTCACTTTCCGGTGTTTGTGTTCATCCCTCATGCCGACGGTTTCCTCCGGATGTGGCATCATCTTGAATGGTTTGAGGTCACGAACCTCCCCCTGTAAAGCCCAGTGCCTTCACCTGTGTCTGCCCCTTTGAACCTTTTTTCCTCTTGCCGGAAGTCCCTGTGGGTTTGATCGGTCTAACACCCCGCCCCGTTAGCAGACCAACCCTTTTGGAGCCCTATCCGGTGCACTTGCACTTTTCCCCAGCGGCACACCCTTCTGGCGTCTTGGCCGACACACCCATAGTATCCCCGCAGCGATACACTCCCCCTTGGTGCCCTAGCGGCACACCTGGCCTCTCCCTAGCCCGGTACACCCCTCAAGCACCCTGCGCTCGTCCTTGGCCGGCACGCCTTGGCTAACCCCCCCATACACCCTGTCAAGTCTTAGAGGTCTTCGGCTCGTTGTTTTCCCCGTGTTTCCCGAGGTTTTATTAAGGTGTTGCCGCCGTGGGGCGCCCACCTCCAGTTGTCGGGTTCCGCCACTCCATGTGGGTGCGTTCCCTTTATCTCCCTTACGCTCGGCTCAAGGGGAGATGCTGCCGAATTTTTGTTAGAAAATAACAAGACGTTAAAAGGCAAAAGGATGCAACAAACAAATGGGATAATAAATACACACCAAAAGACAACAAAAGTAACAAATAAATAGAACAACAACAGATTGCAAAAAAGGGGGGGGGAAGACTTGTATAAAACTGTAAAAAAACCAAAGAAAGGAAGAAAAGAAAAGCCTTAAAATAAATAAAGGAGGAGTGGGCCTTCATCGGCACACCTGTTCCAGCCTTCGCCGGTACACCCTATCAACCCTCCAGTGGCACACTCTAACGGCCCTTCAACGATGCACCTTTTTGGCCCTTCAGCGGCACACTCCTTCTCTCCGTCTCGCATCTTCTTCCACCGTCTCTCCGAAGTGGAACACAATGTACAGACCTGGCAGATTGATGCACGAACACAGCAACAAGCAATGTATAGACTGTGCGTGAAGGATTGCACAAATGCAGACAGTGAAGCATGCACATCGGAAATGGATGTTCAGACATGCCGTGAACGAATGTATGGGCTTAATATGCTTGTGATAACAATGTATAGACTTTGAGCTGCAGCCAATGGACACGTACAGACTTTGAGCTGGCCAATGTATAGACTTTGAGCTGCAGCCAATGGACAATGTATAGACTTTGAGCTGGCCGATGTATAGACTTTGAGCTGCAGCCAATGGACAACGTACAGACTTTGAGCTGGCCGATGTATAGACTTTGAACTACAGCCAATGGACAACGTACAGACTTTGAGCTGGCCAATGTGTAGACTTTGGGCTGATGAATGTACAGACTTTGTGTTGCGGTGACCAGCCAATGTATAGACTTTGAGCTGATGAATGCAGCCAATGTACAGACTTTGAGCTGATGAATGCAGCCAATGTATAGACTTTGGGCTGATGAATGTACAGACTTTGTGTTGCGGTGACCAGCCAATGTATAGACTTTGAGCTGATGAATGCAGCCAATGTATAGGCTTTGAGCTGATGAATGTAGCCAATGTATAGACTTTGGGCTGATGAATGTACAGACTTTGCGTTGCGGTGACCAGCCAATGTGTTCCTTCACCGGTACACTATCTGTGGGCTTCCCCGGCACACTCTCTTGGCACTTCCCCAGTGCGCCCTTGGGACACCATGCGCCACCCTTCCCCTCCTTCGCCGATACACTCTCCAGCCATCGCCCCAGCGGTACACCTCCTTCAGCCCTTCAGCGGCACTCCCCCCCTTAAGCCCTTCAACGGCACACATCTTCAGCCCTTCGCCGGCACACCTTTCCGCCCCACCTTTCTTCAGCGGTACATCCCTTTTTAGCCCCCTTTTTAACCAGCCAAGGGCCAACTCTCCCCCCCAAAAAAATATATATACATGTATATATGTATATATGGGCATATAATGGCAGAACTAACAAGCCAATAAAAAAAATCATGATGAATAAATAAACCTGAACAGATCCGTATAAAAAAATGAATGAAATAAGTGACAATAATAATAAAAAAGAGTAATAATGACAGTAAGCAAGATGAGGGAAAAAACCCGGAACAGATACGGAAAGAGGAATAAGCAACGGAGTAACAATAACAATAATGATAAAACAATATAAGGTATTAATAATTCCACATTGCAACCCCCTCTCTCCGCGACTCGACGCAGAAGGAACAATAATGCCGCCCTCTCAGGCCAGGCCCGAGTCTTGGGAATTATCCCGACATGGCCAGGCCCCGACCTAGTCTTGGGCCGACATTCCAATCAGACCGGACTCGTTCTTCAAGCCGGATCCCCTCCGAGCCACTACTAAAATTGCCACACGTTCGGCAAACATTTGAACGGGTTCACCTCGGTTTTCGTCGCATTTCTATTACGGACACTATGTCTAAACATGAAAAGACCCGTGAGCAACCAACATGACCTACGGCTCCTACCCCGACGTGGTCGTGACCCAGTATTGCTCCGGGCCGATAGCTCGTCAAATCGGATTCACCCTATCGGGATTTGTTCTCGCCCTTTCATTGAAATTGCCGCAAACTCGGCATACATTTGTACGGGGTTGTTCCTATCAACGTCGCACCTTCAATATGGACCTTTGTCCGAATATCAAGTGGTCCGCAAGTGACCGACAGAAATCTGAATAGAACGAGATGGCTTCTGTCATCCCTGGACCCTATACATGGGAATATCAATAAGGCCTTTGTGGGCTGTGCTTGGACCTTGGGTCCGTCCCGATTATGGTCATTGTCTGACCCACACCCCCGTCCTATAGCTCGCTTCCTTCGAACATGTTTTGGTTTTGGAATCTAGTCCCAGGACTCTTCCCCGTTGCCCTCCGGCACCGGGAACATTAATGATGCCCACGCAAGCCCCGTTTGGACCGCGGGAGGCGCCCCCGGTATGGTCCCGACTCGATCTCGCACCGGGCCAATAAATTCGCTAGTTTCCTGCTATACTAACCGAGATTTAACCGCATGTTTTCAGTGTCTCGGAATAATGTATTTACCGTATCACGGTATACATATGTTCCAGGTCCTCCTGCGACGATTATGATATTCTCAAGCCGGACACCCGTCCGAATATTAAACGGTCTCCCGAATGACCAACACGTTTCGAACGTCCGTTCCCTAGACACAGGGCTTTTCAGCCGATTCAAGGGATATTCCCTCGTTGCCCCTTGGCACCGGAAATATTAATGACGCTCATGCAAGTCTTGTTTCGACCGCGGGGGGCCCACCGCAGTATGGTCGCAGCTTGCTCTTGCACCGGGCCAACAGATTTACTGGTTTTTGACCGCTCCAACCGAGGCTCAGCCGAACGTTTTCCGCTCTTCCGAACAATAAATTTGCCGTACCTCGGCATACATGCGTTCTGGTTTTCCCGCGACAACCGTGATTTTCTCGAGACGGACATTCGTCCGAACATTAAATTGTTAGTACACGACCGACATGACCGCGAATGGTTTTCTTCTCGCCCTCGCGCAAGGATTTCAATACCTCGTAATAGACCTTTCATGCAATTAATTTCTTGGCCATGAGGCCCTGAATCCCGGCGATTAATCAAGAGTGTTCTCTCGTATGGGGGATGTAAATGACGACGTGACCTTTATGGCGCGACGGGTTTTGGTCCCGACACGAACCACACAATCGTCTGACCGACTCAGATTGAGCGCACCGTGGGCTCTTCGGGGCCCGAACAAATTGTCACTTCGGTGACTGGCACGCCCACGCACTTAATAGACGAATCAACCATTCCCGAAGAGACGAGCTTAATAAACGAACGAAAAGTGCGTCCACATATCTCTGTGGCTTCAATGTACTCTACACATACCTTTTTATCTCTTCGGAGCTTTACCACTCTTGGGAGGCCTCGCGGGTTCTAAGTGGTATCAGGTGTATCCGGTAATCCTATCGGGTATATCTGGTATCCGGGATCCGGGTCGTTACAATATATATATTTTTTCGAGGTGGGAAAGCAAAGCACAGGGCTTCAAAGTTCAAACAACACAACCGCATGATTCAAGGTGATAACGCGGCGGGCTCTACGGTTCACACCATGGCAGCCGACAATCCACAAGGGGCGATGGCTGGGCTTTTCACACAGCAAGACTTGGGCGGCTGTGGTCCATGATGGGCTTGGCAGCATTCAAATGCAACACATTGGGGTCCACTTGGCCATGGTTCCAAACAAAGGACAGAGTTGATTGAGTGTCATATCTCAATTGGGATTTGAGGGTAGAGGAGATGAATAGGGAGGCTGAGATTCATTAGAAAAATGTGAAGAGTAATCAGTAGAAGGTGGTGACGAGGTCATGGGCCATCCCTCTTTATGTTGGGCTTGATCATGTTCCTTCACAAATTTCATGTCTACGTTGTTCCTTATTCTATATTGTTCATGTCATTGAGGACAATGTCATTTAAGTTGGGGGGACGAAAATCATGTTGCACATGTTGCATTCATATAGGAGGAGGCTGTATTCCTACTCCGTGTAGTGGTCACCTACTCATCCAGTATCCTCTCAATTTGCTCGCGCGGTGCTCTCAAGGCGGTGGGACGCACAGGGGTGGGCTCACTCACAATGGGAGGAGAAGGCTCGAAAGGGTCACTAGGAATAGCTGTGGGTTCCTTGTAGGCCACTAGGTCTGCCACATTAAAAGTTGAGCTAATATCATATTCGGGAGGTAAGTCCACAACATACGCATTAGAGCCAATCTTCCGCAGAATTGGGAAGGGACCATCACTACGGACTTGCAACTTCTTAACGGCTCCTGAGGGGAGTCGTTCTGGTCGAACTCGTACCATAACCATGTCACCTTCTTGAAATTCATGGTGACGCCTATGCGAATCAGCCAGTCCACGTGGTACGGTTTAGAGGGAAGGAAAGGAGTCCCTTTGGAAGCCGTTAAGAAGTTGCAGTGTTCCCCCTTAGGGTCCACTTCCCAATCCCTGGCTTCACGAATCCTCTTCAAAAGGGTCACGGAGTGTTCTTCCTGCTCCGGTCTAAGAATTGGGCCGGCGCGGTGGGCTCTGATACCAAATTTGACGCGGACGGCGTCTGAAGACGGATCGACGACAGCTTCGAGGGGACGAACATGACTTGATAACTTGTTGTCTCGCATAGCTCGGCCTCACACCGGGTGGTCTCTCACTGGGCGACTCTCAAATCTCACAAGAGAAAGGAGGGAAGGAGGGAAAACACAAGGGGCTATGCACCTTAGGTTTCAAGCTTCTTTCATTCATATCATCATACGTAACACACCCTTAGCCTTCCTTATATAGGAAGAGGCTATAACATCCATATCCATAAGCTTTTCCTAATAACATTTATACCCATGCCTAATAAAACAAACCCAACAACCTAACTTTGAATCTTGGGTTTAAGAAAATATAAAATACAATATCTTTTGACTATGACTAGCCTAATAAAACAAAAGTAAATACATGTAGTAAAACATGTATTTTACACACGTACAAATACTCAATACTCAAAGATGCACAATACACACAAGTATCTACTCAGGATGCCGAGTCTTCGAGTGAGTCTCCGAGCCACAAGCTCGGTGCAGTCGGGGTGGTGCGACGTCGGCTCCGAGTTGTGGACCCGATGGTGTCCCCACCACTTGTCTTATTTCCTATTTCTTTATACCTCCACACTCCTTTTAGCCCTTTCGAGCCCTCCCGGCTCGTGGGCGGCGAGCCAGGATTCGAATGGTATCGGGTTCTTCCCAGTATCCGGATCTTGGGTCGTTATAAAAGTCTTTCCACACGATCAGCTGGAGGGAACGTGACTGAAAGGACGTCTTCCACTCCGAAGACCACCAAGATCGAGCCATACCCTGCAACTGGTTGCAAGCCAACATCACCTTATCCTCCTCGGCACAGTTCATAGAACTGAACGCTCTCTCCATCTCATCAAGCCAACCTCTAGCCACATCTGGGTCTGGCTGGCCGCCATAGTAGGTTGGATGGAACTGTAAGAAGTCCCGCACTGCACGACTGGGTCCACCCCTGGACGACGAGCCCTCACCGGCATCTTCGCCGAACTGCTGCGTCATGTACTGAAACATGCCCCGAAAGAAATCCTCTGCCCCTTGAACTCTCGTTGCATCCCCTGCCTCAGTGGCAGCTAGTGGCACTCTGCTCTGCTCCTCATGCTCCTTTGTCGACTGTCCCTACTGAGAGCGAGTCCTCCACCTCGACGCCATACTCGCCTACTGCAAAAAGATAGAAGACACGGAAAATGGCGAAATCAAAAAAACACACGATGCCCTAAGCCAATGCCGACTGTACATCATCATTGTGGACTGGTGGACCACTGTAATTGTTTACGATTCTTATATATATCCACAACCGCTGCTCTGATACCAGTTGTAACGACCCGGGATCCGAATACCGGGAGAGTTCCGATAAATCGAATCCCTAACCGCCACCCACGAGCCCGAAGACTCAAAAGGGTTAAAAGGGATGTTGTGAAAATACACAAGAATCTAAAATAATTACAGAATTACACAGTTAAAATGAATAAGCAGGAAATAATAAATAACAATAAGCAAATTACATGGTCCACAATTTAACAACAGGCTAAAATATAACAGTAGTCCACAACTAGTATAGTCCAGAAAAGAAGGTTCAACTACACGGGGCATACCTCGGCCTAGCAACTGGCAACTAACCCCGGGCACCTGAATCACGTGGAGCCTCAGAAATGCTCCCCTGAAGTCTCGTCTCACCTGAAACGCAGAAAACACGCAGGGAATGAGCCTCTAAACAAAAGGCTCAGTAGGGATCATCCGGTCCCCACCTCGCAAACCGAGAAATTGCGCGGAAAGTAACTATAAGCTACCACTAGCAAGACGTAGAACGGGAGTTGTAGGAATAAATAAACGGGAAAACTCTGCTACGCCTAGTACTGAACGCACGGCACGTGGATCGAGACAACTCGTCAAAGCCCAAGAGTCACTACCACACAAAGATAGGAGTACCAATCACTAGAAGCAAGGTCGGATGTGTCCACTAACGGCTTAGACCGCGCCTCAGGTGTCCCCCTCGACCCCTGGTGGAACAGGGACACCATACAAGTAACCACTGAACAAGGAACTAATTGGGGTCGCGCTCATCAGCGCGGGTCCAACCGCCCCCAACTACGTGTGCACACACAAACCATGTGTCCCAGGTCTGGCCCTCTGACTGGTTTTCCCCTCAGCCGGACTCTGGCTGCAAGACGTGGGGCCCTACGAAAACCAGTCTAGAAATCGTCTCTCGGGGTAGCCTCGCCACCACTCCCTGGTGGGACCACTCGCGTGTCGGAAGGCTACGACTAGTGGAGGGTCACAGAAGGAGTAGACTCTCTAATCAACGGAAAACAACGTCTAAACTGGACGAAGTACAAGGACCGCTCCTCGTACCGACACTGACTCATGGTGACCTCGGCCGGATCCACATCACTCCCTGGGGTTCCCACGGCACCCACGTATGGCCCTCACATGATGCCCAGCATCAGTCGGACCGCCGATTAGCACGGGGATCGAGGTCCACTCCCCCGGGGTTAGGATCAGCAAGAAGGAAACTCCGGTTGGACTAAATACAGTAGGTGGTTCACTCTGGACCGTCTATGGTAAAACGGTCTAAAGCTGGACCGCCCATAGAATATAGGCGGTCCACTCTTGGCCGCGCTAGGAAGCTAAACGGTCCCCCTAGGACCGCCCAGTCCTAGGTCTACCACACGATGGAACGGTCTCTCTGTGACCGTTCAACGCAATAGCGGTCCATTCCTGGGCCGCCTCAGGGTGTAAACGGTCTCACCAGGACCGTCTCACTCTGGGATCAAGGAAAATAGAAACGGTCACCTTGTGGCAGTTTAAGAATGAAACGGTCCCTCTAGGATCGCATGGAGAATATAAACGGTCTCCCTACGACCGCTTAATCCCAAAAAGCTCCAACATTCAAAAACCAACGGTCACAAACACCTCGAAGACCACACTGGCCCACAAAGGAAAACGGTCGGCCATAGGGCCGGTATTGGCCTAAACGGTATGTCGTAGGGCCGCGAGCCCTGCCGACACTCTGGAAGCAGAAAATGATCTAATGATTGGCCGCCAATGGGCCTTAGCGGTCTGTCGCACGACTGTCCCAGCCCAACCGACGATAGGGGATCAGAAAACGGTCAACCTAGGGGCCGTTTATAACAATGAGCGGCTCCTGTTAGGACCGCGTACACTGCGGAAAATTGAGAACGGCGGGGACGGCCCAAAAACGCCATTCCACGCCCCATTCATCACCCGATGAAGGGAAAACGAAGGGGGAACCATCCCCAAGCACCCTAGCATGCATCTACGCCCTCAAATCGGTCAAAAACTCCGTGAAACGGGAGATCCGACGCTCAAACCCCAAAACAGGGTTTTCCCTTCCCGGCTCAAAATAACCCACTCTCGGCCTCGCCTCAGCCTAGAAATCACGGGGAAGGTAAATGACGAGCTAAGGATCGTCACCCTACTTTGGGGTTGCCCGAAACGCGACGGATCATCGCCGATCTTTAAAACACCGCTTGAAACTTCACGAACTCCCACGATCTCACTGAGCGCCGAACACCACCGAGATCGCCACGCCGCTACCCTTGTCGCCACGCCGTCACCACGCCGCCGTTTGCAGCCGGAGGGGAGGTCACCGGGGCCATCACTGGAAGGGGGGCGGTCACGCTGGTGCGCTCACGGGAGAGAAGGGAGGAGGAAGAAGAAAGAAAGAAGAAGAATAAAAAAGAAAAGAAAAGAAATGGGGTTTATATAGAAAATCTCATTTTTTTAAAAAATACAAAAAATAGAAAAATATATTTTTGCGATCCTCGGAACACGCCGATCGCACCGGTACCATCCCGGAGTAGGTGAATGACTCGGTTCGCCCGCTACGAGGTTCCGTAGGTTCGCGACAGAAAAACACGCTGAAACCGCGGAACACGTTCCGGGACCTCCGATACGTAGGGATCCGAACCCGTAAAATGTCTGAAAGATACTTTCGGGCACAATAAAGACCTTTTCTCCGAGAAAAAAAATTCGGGACCTGAGAAGAAGGATCTGAAGGGTCCGTGATATTACATTCAGTCTCGGAGATTCACCTAGGCTTGTGGTGTAAGGCAAAGGGAAGATCAAAATCTTCCAAAATAATGGTATGCCTCAATACATTTTTAATGTATATTATGTGCCTAACATGAAGATCAATATTTTTAGTATTGGACAACTCTTCGAGAAGGGGTACACAATATATATGAAGAATTGCATGCTTATATTGATAGATGCAAGAGGGAGGCAGAATGCGCGAGTCCAAATGATGCAGAATCGAATGTTCTCCCTCCACCTCAAGGCATCACTAGAGAAGTGCTTTTATAGACTCATAGAGAATGAGTCATGGAAGTGGCATTTGTGGTATGGGCATCTTCACATCCACAATTTGAAGGAGTTAGTTTTCGAAGGCATGGTGCGAGACTTGCCACCAATTAAGGAACCAAATGACGTGTGTGAGGCGTGCACACTCGGGAAACAACATCAGCACCCTTTTCCAAAGGACGTGTCAAGGAGGGTATCAGCACCATTAGAATTGGTGTATACAGACATTTGTGATCTCTTGAAGCCTATATCACTTGGAGGTAATCGCTATTTTATTACATTCATCGATGATTATAGTAGAAAAATATTGAAATATTTTATGAAACAAAAGTCAGCTACTTTTGATGTATTGAAACACTTTAAAGCTCGCGTTGAGCGAGAAAGTAATTGTAAATTAAAAGTTCTTAAATTTGACCATGGTGGAGAATACACCTTTAATATGTTTAAGAAGTTTTGTAGACAGGAAGGTATCAAATAGTAGTTTACAACTACTTATACACCGCAGCAAAACAACATCACCGAGAGGAAGAACTACACCATCTTAGAGATGGTAAGAACCATTATAAAAAAATGTTTACCTTAAATGTTTTGGGCAGAAGGTGCTATATGTACAACCTACCTTCTCAACCAAAGTCCAATAAAAGCGTTGTAGGACCTGACTCCTCAAGAAGCATGAAGTGACAAGAAGCCTAGTGTTGATCACCTCTGCATCTTTGGTTGCATAACATATGCACAAGTATCGGAAGAGAAGAGAAACAAGCTGGTTGATCATGGAGAGAAGTGCATTTTTGTCGGCTATAACAGTGAGTCGAGGGCTTACCGACTCTACAATCCACTTACTTACAAAATAGTGGAAAGTAGATATGTTATTTTTAGTGAAGTAGAGACTTGGGACTGGAAAGAGAACACTGACAAATAGGTGGTGGTGGAAGAACAAGATGTTGAGCATCAACAACATTTACCACAACCAATGCCACCAACTTCTCCACAAACTCCTTCCACAAGCGGGAGTAGTTTATCATCCCGAGATACTCCATCTACATCACAGGGATCCAATTCTTCCTCGAGCCGAAGTTCTATCAAGATGAAGAGCTTAAGAGAGATTTATGAACAAACAGGAGAGGATGGCGACACATATCTCTTATGCTTATATGTTGATCACTGATATGTGCACATTTTCATATATTTATTTATGTCACATGTATTATTTCTGGACCTTAATGTAATTAATTATGTAATTTTTATAGTTAATCTTAGTCTAACACTAAATTTAGATTTTTATGTAATTAATTCTATTTTGAAGCATAAAGTAATATGTGAGAGTTGAGATGCATGGAAGGGATAAAAATTGCATGATTATATAATTTTGAGTTTTTATTGACACTGAATGAATGTTGAATCACGTCGGAGGAGATGGACGTGTTTTCTGAAACACGGCCAAGGGGGTGGACGCGTTCTTGAAAGAACGCGGTTGGATATCTGGACATGTTCTAAACGCGACGTTCAAGGCTTCTGTGTTCTTAATGAAGTCATGTTTTCGCACCTTGACGCGATTTGAAGTGAGGCCTTGAAAAGCGACTAAGTGGACGTGAATCTTGAAAAATATCATCTGTGTTGGATGCGATTTGAATTTGTAATCTTCCGATCCATCTTCGTTACATCTTCGATTCCTCTCCAAATTTGGCCACCATTCTAAGGAAATACTGTTATATTTTGCTCAGAAGTGTGAAGGAAAAATATTTGCACTCATAGGAAGTTTGATTGGAGTTGGACCTTTGGTTGAATAAGACAATTTTGCCTATAAATAGGCTTTTATGTTGGTTGCATGAAAAAGAAGGATTCTTGGCATCGTTCTGTTCGTTGGAGAGAGAGCTTTCTACATTTCCTTCTATTTCTTCGTCTTCTTCTATTTTCTTCTATTTCTTCACATCATCTACTTCTTCCTTTTCTTCTATTTTCTACATTCTCTTCTTCTTCCTCTGGCTTCTTCATTTTCACAACTACGTAACTTAGTTTTCAATATCCTCTTCTTCTTCTACATGTCTTCTTCTATATCTCCCCCATCACTGCCTCTCTCTCTATTTCTCCTCTCTTTGGAGCTCTCTTCCAAGATCACGTCTATATCCGATGTGGGCGACGAGTTGCAAGGCAACTTGTGATCAAAGACTCAAGGAGGACGACGACGCCATCTCTTCCATAGTTCTCCATCTTTGATGTTATTTAGAATTTATTTTTGAGAATTTTAATTTTAATTTTTAACACTTTGATATTGTCCTTTTTATTTCAAGCAATAAAAATAGTGTTGATTTAATTTTCTCTCTAACCCTTGTTCTCTCTCTCTCCCTCTCTCTCTATCTTTCTCTCTCTTAACCCTCCAAATTTCATTAGATAGATTTATTTCACGATCTTTTTAATTTCCAAAAATCTCAAAATCAAACTCAACAAATTTTTGCTTTAAAAGAAACATAAGGTTTTCAACTTTAAATTCTAACATCTCCGTAGATTCGACCCATACATGTCACTGCGTTATATATTCTTAACTTTTATGCGAGTTCAATATTTTTAAGAATGATTGAACGGTAATTTTAACGACAAATATTACGTCACATCAATCACGAGTCTCTCACCTTTGACGAGGTCATAGAACAAAACTGATGAAGTAATGGAGGATGAGATCCATGTCATTGAGAAGAACAAAACTTGAGAGTTAGTCACACTCCCAAAAGGTAACAAAGCCATCAGTGTTAAATGGGTCTATATGACCCAACTTAATCCCGATGGAGATGTGGAAAGATACAAGGCGAGGCTTGAAACTAAAAGGTACAAAGAAAAGTATGACATAGATTATGAAGAAGTCTTCACCTTAGTTGCTCAGCTTGACACTGTAAGATTGTTGATTTCTCTTATAATCCATCATAGGTAGAAAATCTACCAATTAGATGTCAAGTCAATATTTTCAAAGGGGCCTCTCAAAGAAGAGGTCTATGTCAAATAATCTGAAGGCTTCATTGTTGAAGGCAAGAAGCACAAGGTGTGTCAGCTGAAGAAAGCTCTCTGTGGGTTAAAGCAAGTACCACGGGCTTGGAATTCATGCATTGATCATTATTTGCATGAAAATGGCTTCATCAAATGCCTATACGAGGATGTCGTCTATGTGAAGAAAGGCAACAATGGGGAGTTACTTTTTATATGCCTTTATGTTGATGATATGCTATTCATTGGAAATAGTTAAGAAATGTTTGGAAGCTTCAAAAATTACATGTTCAAAGAGTTCGAGATGACAGATTGTGAACTTATGTCCTACTTTTTGGGCATAAAAGTAAAACAACAAGAAGATGTGATATTTATATCTCAAAGTAGATATACAAAGGAGATCCTTCGAAAGTTTAAGATGGAGGATCATAAGATTGTGAGCACACCTTTGACAATAAGCTCGAAGCTAACAATGCATGGAGAAGGAGGAGCAATTGAATCAACTCTCTATAGGAGCTTGGTGGGTAGCTTAAGGTACCTTACTATCACTAGGCTCGATATTATTTATGTTGTTGACTTTATAAGTATGTGCATGGAGACATCGAACAATTCTCATGGGATTGTTGCAAAAGGAATTCTTCGGTATATCAAAAGCTCTATGGCCAAAACATGACCTCTTTATCTCTATGGTGGAGAAGTCAAACTATTTGACTATTCGGATAGTGACTAGGGTGGTGACCTTGATGAAAAGAAGAGCACCACTAGCTATATTTTCTTCTTTGGACCAACAACTCTCTCATGGAGTTCAAAGAAATAAAGTGTAGTGACCTTATCAACTTGTGAGGCTGAATATGTGGTAGTCTCATCTACTATGTGTGAAGCATTATGGTTGAGAAATTTGATGAAGGAGCTATATTATACACAATTCGAGCCCATAGATATTTTTATGGATAACAAGTCTGCTATAAAGCTCTCAAAGAATCCAGTAGAGCATGGGATGAGTAAACATATTGATATTAGATTTTATTTCATGAGGGATCATGTGAAGCAGAAGAATGTGCAACTTGAGTACTGCAATACTACAAATCAAGTGGCAGATATTTTCACCAAGGTTTTGTAAATTGACACATTTATGAAATTTAGATAAATGCATGGCATAAAAGAAATTCAAGTTCGAGGGGACGTGTTGAAAAAAATAAACTTGAATTCGGAGTTTTTTATGTAATAAAAATGATCCAAGAGGATCTTAAAGAGGGTCTTTGATCTATTCCCATGCACGGGCCGATTCCCATGCACGAAGTTAACGAGAAAAGGTATGTGTGTGGTGGTGAAGGGAGAGTTATTCCCTTCCACCCATTATTTGTTGTGTCCCTGAGGTCATTTGAGTCATTCTGTGGTCACTTGGGTCATTCGACATCATTCTATAGTCATATGAGTTCTGCGGTATTCTTAGTTTTGATAATGGCTAAACACTATTAGTCATTGATATCTTCCACTCTCATGTGATTGACATACGTGATGTTTTTATTCATGACAGATATGCCAATGAACAGATAAGGAATCAAGTGACAATGGCCAAAGTGAAAGCTCATTGATCGCGCCCAAGCAAGGATGCAAATCTCATCTCTCTTACAAGTAAAAGTCGACATTTCATATTCGGCTCGTCACCCATCCAAGGTCAATGCACAAAGAAGTATAGCCAAGAGAATCTAAGGTTAAAGATTCAGTTGGTACTTTCTAGACCAACAAGGATGAAGTCACAAACATGCACGGGCTGCTAATGGAGTTGAACGACGGAGCTGAAGCGGATAACGGACCGACCCGGGCAAGCCCGGAATCAACCCAGTTGGCGGTCGACCGCCAGCACAGGGGCGGTCGACCGCCCCAGCCAGCATCCGCCAGAATGTGTGTCTTTCAGCTGGCGATCGACCACCAGCCCGTAGCGGTCGACCGGAATTCCCAATGACCATCCGTCTATAGTGTTTCTCAGTAGCAATCGACCGCCAGAAGCTCCAAGTCGACCGCCAGCCCCGATGCAGCCATGTTTGACTTCGAAATCCATCTCGTGGCCAGCCCCTTTCCATGGATTTGTTTAATCAAAAGTCACATAATCACCCACAAATTGTAGATCTGGTCTGAAGGATGTCCAAGGACCATTCAAGGTCTATAAAACCAACACATGAGGGGTTAGAAACCCTATCACTTCAAGGCTTCAAGGGAGATCAAGGGAGGCCATTTTCGAGGTACTGTAGTACCTCCGTGAACAGTGTTTCGGGAGGAAGTTCTTCATCCATCCAAGGTGATTCAAGTCCAGATCTGAAGCCATCTCAACCTCTAAGGAAGAAGAAGCAATCAAGACTCTCAAGGATGATCTAAACTACATCCTTCTTCCTCTTCATCAATTCAAGAGGATCAAAAGGAAGATCAAAGCTACATCCAACACTCTCTCCATCAACTCAAGGTGATTCAAGTTCATATCTCAATCCAACAACCTCCAAGGAAGAGTAGAAGCAAGAAAGGCTAATAAGGGAGATCAAAGAAGGCTGCTAGGGTGTGTTCAAGGGAGAGGAGTTCAAGTACTGTAGCTGTGAACAGTACTCCGGGAAGAAGTTCTTCATCAAATCTCCAAGTGATTCAAGCTACTTCAAAATAAGATTCAAGCCCTAGCAATCTCAGACAAGATCCTTTCTCTTTGAGCATATTTCATATCTTGTTTGAGTGTTTTCATATCTTGTTCTTTTCCATTTCATTCAAACATTTGGAACTGAAGATCGTCCCTACCGGTGGTTAGTAGGAAGGTAATCGGAAGTTGTCCGATCTGCGGTGTTGACGTCCCTACCGGTGGTTAGTAGGAAGGCAATCGATGATCTTTCCGATTTGCGGTTCAGTGCGTGGCACTAGTGGAGCCTCACCAGATTTGGTGAGGGGTGGACGTAGGACTGGAGATTCAGTCCGAACCACCTTAAAATCCTTTGTGTTGTGGTTTGATTGTGCGATTGATATGTGTTAGATGCATGCTTAGGTTCAATATCTATATTGCGTAATCATCTTACCAAGCAAATCATTTGTGTTCTTCGTCAAGCTAGTTATATTCCGCTGCTTATTTCATCATCTAGCTTTAAAGAGGGTTGCATTGCGAAAAGAGTGACAGATCTATTCACCCCTCCCCTCTAGATCCGATGTCCACTACACAACAAGTGGTATCAGAGCCTAATCTCTCATTATGGGGTCCAACGACCTTGAGGAAAATGGTGGATCAGCGTCTAAGGGTTATTTACCTGAAGGACATTCTGTGAATAGGCCTCCTTATTTCACTGGATCTAATTATCCCTATTGGAAACATCGTATGCAGGTGTTCATTCGTGCCCAAGACTACGAACTTTGGCGAGTGATCAGCAAAGGTTCGTATGAGCTTACGGATAATGAGGACTTGTGGACCAAAGAACAGATAAGGTAATCCACTGTCAACTGGAGTGCCAAACACATCATGCAATGCTCACTCCATCCAGTTGAATTCTCAAGAGTGGCTACCTGCGCATCTGCAAAACTAATGTGGGACAAGCTAGAGGTAATCTACGAAGGAACCTCTCAGGTACGAGAAACAAAAGCCAACATTTTAGTTTCTGAATATGAAATGTTCCGCATGAAGCCTGATGAATCAATTCAAGATATGTATGCTCGATTGACTGTGCTTACTAATAGTTTAACTGATTTGGGAAAGAAATATTCAGAGCAAGAAATTGTACGAAAAATTCTCAGATCGTTAACTCCAGCATGGCACACAAAGGCTACCGTGGTTGAAGAATCGAGAGATCTCGCAACTACCAAGGTAGATGAACTCATTGGGTCATTGATGACCTATGAGATCAACCTCAAGAACAAAGAGGCTGAGGCACCTAAGAAGAAGTCCCTAGCTCTTAAAGCAGGACCCAGCGGTCATGGCACTTCTGATGAAGGTGAGGATTCGGCAAGTGAGCGAGAAGAGGATGACGTAGCCATGCTCACACGTAAGTTCAAAAAATTCCTGAGAAAGGAAGGTAAGAGCTTCATGAGAGGAAGGTCAAAGGTAAGAAATGGTTTCAAATCTAATCCTGAAAACTCTAAGAAATCTGATAAAATCATTTGCTATTCTTGCAATAAACCAAGACATTTCAAGAATGATTGTGCCGACAGATTCAGAAAAGTTGACAAATGGAAGGGCAAGAAGAAGAATAAGGTCATGGTGTCCACATGGAGCGATCAAGAGGAAAGTGATGACGGAACCAGCTCCTCGGACAAAGAAAAAGAAGATTTCTGCCTTATGGCCAAAGGTGATGAAGAAACTGAGGTAAATTCTCCATTTGAAGATTATACAATTGATGATTGGGATGATGCATATATACAACTCATGGAAAAATATGAAATGTACAAAAAGGAGAATAAATCATTGAAAAAGAAAATTAACTCATTTGTGCATGATCATAATATGAATGATAAGAATGCTCTACTTGAGACTAAAATTGAAGATCTTAAGAAAATGATTGAGGATTTAGAGGAAGGAAGAAAAGAAATGGCTGACTTGGAAACTGAAAATGAGGAATTGAGAAATGAGATTGATAGCATGAAGCTTAAAATACAAAGCTATGAAAAAGATAGTAAATTGAGTAATGAAAAGTATGAAGCTGTCAAACAAGTCAACATTCAACCTCTTCAAAATATTGAAAACCTACAAAAAGAGTTGAAGGATAAACAACAATCTTTAGAAAAGTTTGTGGATGGAAGAGAAAACCTAGATGCTTTGCTAGGTACCAGAATGAACTTCAACAAGGAAGGGTTAGGTTTTGAACCAACAAACAAAAGGCCAATTGGGCTCAAAACTGTCACATTTGTTTCATCTTCCGAAGCTTCCACCTCAAACACAACTCCCACACAAAACCAGCAAAAACGAAAGGAGAAAGGGAAAGAAAAGATTGAAGAGGCAGTCACCAACATTCCCAAAAAGCATGTCCAAAAATCTAAGAAAGGTCGACCTTCCCCGCAGCATAGGTCAACACTTCCTTGGCCATTGCATGCTCAATCTCTCAGATATCACCAAAACTGGATTGCTCATTCATATAGGCCAACACCACAATACTTTCGGAGAAATTGTGATTCATGTGTTCATCAATCCTATAACTTTCAATCTCCTAGGTGGCAGAACAATCACTTTCAACCCAAAAACAACCAATGGCCACAATGGGTTAAGAAGCCAACTTCATCAAACTTTCACAAAATCTAACAAAGAGCGTCTAAACAAAAAGGAAATGTCAAGGCTGAAAAGAAAAACCAAATCCCTGCTTTAAGCAAACAAAACATGAATGTTAGAAAGGTTTGGATTCCAAAAGAAATGGTTTCATGTTTTGAAAATCTTAAGAGTTTGATGGGACCCAAAATTGGTTGGGTTCCAAATACAATTGCTTAATTGTTTGTGCAGGAATGTCTTGCAGCCATGCATAACATGTGGTATCTTGATAGCGGCTGTTCAAGACACATGACTGGAGACAAAATAAAATTTTGTCTCTTGGAGGAAAAGGAAGGAGGATACGTTACGTTTGGAGGGAATAACAAAGGAAAAATCATTGGAACATGTAATGTAGGTAAGAACCTCTCCAACTCCATTGGAAATGTGTTGCTAGTTGAAGGTTTAAAATATAACCTACTTAGCATAAGTCAATTGTGTGATAAAGGTCATAAAGTGTTGTTTGACTCTCATGAATGCAGAATTCTTGAACCAAAATCTGACAAGGTAAAATTTTCTGATAAGAGAGTCAACAATGTTTATATGATTGACTTAGATGATCCTGCTCATTTAAATCTTTATCTTGCTACACCAAAATCTGAAATTACTTGGTTATGGCATCGTAGACTAGGACATGCTAGCTACAATGTCTTACATAAATTGTTAAAGCATTCAATGGTGAAAGGGTTGCCTGAATTATCATTTAAACAAGAAAACAAGTTGTGTGATGCATGTGCCCTAGGTAAACAAACAAGAAAATCTTTCAAGGGAAGATCTGAAAATACATCATCCAAATCACTCGAGCTAATTCATATGGACTTGTTTGGTCCAACCAGAACTGCTAGTTTAAGTGGTAGAAAATATGGATATGTCTTGGTGGATGACTTCTCTAGGTTCACATGGGTTTTCTTTCTCACACATAAAAATGATGCTTTTGATGAGTTTCAGGCGCTCTACATGAAGATAAAGCAGGACGGTGTGTTCAAGATCTCCAAGATTCAATCTGATCACGGTGGTGAATTTGAAAACACTGACTTCTATAATCTTTGCAGGGCTGAAGGCATTTCACACCGATTCTCTTCACCAAGAACGCCGGAGCAAAATGGTGTAGTTGAAAGGAGAAATCGAACACTTGTAGAGATGGCAAGAACCATGCTTACTGAACGGTAACTTCCAAGGAGGTTTTGGGCCGAAGCGGTAAACTCGGCATGTTACATTATCAACCCCTCTATGGTAAGGTCACACACCAAAAAGACTCCTTATGAGTTGCTGAAAGGTAAAAAGCCCTCTCTCTCACATATGAAAGTGTTTGGGTCAAAATGCTTCATCCACAATAATGACAACAGAGACTTAGATAAATTCGAGCCCAAGAGCGATGAAGGTATATTCCTTGGATATTCTGATAGATCTAGGGCTTATAGAATTTACAATATCAAAAGTCAAACTATGGAAGAATCACCCCATGTTTCCTTTGATGAATATCATGATTCTAACAATGATAACTCTTGCAGGAAAAACGATGAAGATGGGAAATTCCTAAACATGAAGGACAAGAGTGATCCTCCACAAGAAGAAATAAAAGAAGATGGTGACCTAGCTGAATCAAGCAATGTAAGGGATCAAGTTTCAGGGGAAGGTAATGATTCTACAAACATTAGAATTCTTAAGGATCATCCCTTAGAAAATGTCATTGGCAGCTTGAATGACCCACCTAGAACTAGGCCACATTTTAGAATTGTGGAAGAACTAGATCAACTTGCTCTTGTCTCTCAGCTTGAACCCAAAAATATTGGTGAAGCATTAAAAGATGAAAACTGGATAAATTCAATGCAAGACGAGTTAAACCAGTTTGAAAGGAATAAAGTCTGGCATCTTGTTCCTAGACCTTCATCACAATCTGTCATAGACACTAAATGGGTCTTTATGAACAAACTAAGTGAGGATGGCAAGATAATAAGAAACAAAGCTAGATTGGTTGCTCAAGGGTATAATCAAGAGTTTGGGATAGATTTTGATGAATCTTATGCCCCAGTTGCTAGACTCGAAGCCATCAGAATTTTACTTGCCTTTGCATGCTCCCTTAGAATAAAGCTGTATCAAATGGATGTCAAAAGTGCTTTCTTGAATGGCTTGATCAAAGAAGAAGTCTATGTTGAGCAGCCCCCCGGCTTTGAGAATTCTAACAATGAAGATTTTGTATACAAGTTAGACAGGGCGCTTTATGGACTTAAGCAAGTACCAAGAGCTTGGTATGAGAGACTAAGTTCGTTTCTCATTGAAAAAGGGTACACACGAGGTAAGGTAGATCAAACACTTTTCACCAAGAAGTAAGGTAAGAACATCTTGATTGTTCAAATTTATGTTGATGATATTGTGTTTGGTTTTACAAAATCTGAAATGTGTGAGGAATTTGCCAACCTCATGACTAGTGAATTTGAGATGAGCCTAATGGGAGAACTTCAATTCTTTCTCGGTTTGTAGGTCAACCAAGGAGAAGATGGTTGCTTCATAAGCCAAGCCAAATACATCAAGGAGCTGCTAAAAAGATTTGACATGGCAAACAGTAAAATCATTGCAACTCCGATGAGCACCTCAACTTCACTGGATTCGGATGAAAATGGTAAATTGGTGGATGCAAAGGTCTATAGAGGTATGATTGGTTCTTTACTTTATTTGACTGCATACCGACCAGATATCCAGTTTAGTGTATGCCTTTGTGCTAGATTTCAAGCTAGTCCTAGAGAATCTCATTTGACTGCCGTCAAACGTATCCTTCGATATCTTGCCGGCACTCAAGATTTGGGATTGTGGTATCCGTCATCATGTTATTTATCTCTTATATCTTATTCTGATGTGGATTATGCTGGATGCAAGCTGGATCGTAAGAGTACTAGTGGCTATTGCCAGTTTCTAGGCGGGTGTTTAGTTTCTTGGGCCTCCAAGAAATAACACTCGGTTGCCCTCTCAACCGCGGAGGCAGAATATGTTGCTGCGGGGAGCTGTGGCACCCAAGTGTTGTGGATTAAACACCAACTCCAAGACTACTTGGTGGATCTTGGTTGTGTCCCGATTCTGTGTGATAACACTAGTGCTATCAACCTTTCAAAAAATGCAGTCCATCACTCTAGGACTAAGCATATTGAGATTAGGCATCACTTCATTAGAGACGAGGTCAGTAAGAAAAATTTTGAACTGCATTTTGTTGATACTCTAAATCAAATTGCTGATATTTTCACCAAGCCCTTGTGTAATGACAGGTTTTCAACACTCAGAAGGGAGCTTGGTCTTTGCCGACCTCAGGCCAATAAGAATTTGAAATGATGATAATGTTCAATTAGTTGTGTGTTTTGCACGTTGGTATTCATGCATTGTTTATATGTCAATATGTCTTTTTGCATATGGTGTCGCATTGCATGTAGTTGCATAATCAAGTTGAATCTATGTTCCCAATGCATTGCATGGTTTGTGTCGCATCATTCTTGCATGGCCATGGTATATCAAATGTTGATGTATGGAAGGGCATGTTATGCTTGTCTCGAAGCACTCAATATGCGTGAGGTTTCACCTCCGCCAAGTACTATGTGTCAATGTCGCATATAGGCCATATAGTAAGGGGGAGTTGTCCTTGTGCAACATTCATGCATATATTTCATATTCATTTTGTGTCATTTAATAAGTGTACAACCATGCGTTGGGTCATACATTTCATTTCTGCTACCTTCATGAGTGACTAGGTCAACCTCCTTTGCCATTCCACTTGATTGCAAACATAACTCCTTCGCGCATCCATTGCATTTCCTTAGGGGGAGTTTTGTTGATTCTCTTAACCTCTTGCAAACTACACTTCAGTGGCTTACAGTCTGGTTTGAGTTCATGAGACAGACGAACATATGGTGTAAGAGCTTTCTATTATATGCCATAATGATTGTCCATTCAATGAAAATGGTTCAGATTTAATGATTTCCTTGTAGTTCTGATATATCTTGTTTGAAATCATCTATGTTCTGTAGTTTTAATAGACTTTCACTAAAGACTGCATGTTATGTCTTGAATGACTACCCTGAAATCTGAAAATTCAGACTTCATGACAATCTTGGTGATACTCTAGAGCTTCGTATTGTTTCTAAACATCTTGATGAGCTGGAATTCTTGAAAATCAATTTGCAGAGCAATGATAGTGTTGCACGGAGAAATATGTCACATCATCAATAATCAAGTGACGAATGATATGTCATGATGTGCCTCTGTTATCTCTGTCTTAATTCATGTGGACTCTAGGCAGAGCAATGGCATAATTGCTGAGAAACATATCTTCTCATCAATGAAATGAGTTTGGATATGTCATGACGTGACTTTGCTATCTCTGTTCATTCTGAAGCATAACCGTCAATCTTGCCAAATATCTAGGAATACTGGCGTCTAAACAACGTGTATTCTTATGGCTTGGAGGCATGTACTAGACTTGATTGCTCGTAAAATATGAGTCATGTGCCTTCAAATTCAAAAGATATTGAAAATCAAATTTGTTGAACTCATAAAATTCCATACTTTAGTCATGATTGTTTAGCCTCAATACTCATTTTTTGTGTTATTCCCTTTGTAGTTACTGAATTTGGATATATAAGACAAGGGACGGTTAAACATTGCCATGATATGCACCTTTGGTTCATTTCTATTACATTTTGGATGTAGCTACTTTTCGAACTCTGTTGATGAATTCGGATTTCATTAGCTTTGAACCATATATATTGATCACGGTCTGTTTCAGGTTTGCATATAATGGCTTGCTCTTAACTCCTTTCAGCTCTGGTCTCACAGACATTTTACTATTATCACTCTTTTTTACTGTTGGCAAAGGGGGAGAATTCTTTGTGTGAGTCCTTTGTAAGAGCTATATGCGTTATCGCATTGTCAAAGGGGAGAGCTTATGTGATTTGTGAGTTGTCATGGGGGATGTGTGGATGGTGTACGGGGAGAGTCCAAGGGGAGAATCTATTGTTCACTTTGCATCTCATGTGTATGTGATGAGGTTTGCATAATTGCATAGCATTCATATCATAATTGCCTTCACATGCTATTACTATCATGGATCTTGAGCTGCATATGTTGCATTTGTTATAACTTGTGCCATTTTAGACATTTCTATCACATAATGACTCACATTGTTGCCATCATCAAAAAGGGGGAGAATGTTGTGTCCCTGAGGTCATTTGAGTCATTCTGTAGTCACTTAGGTCATTCGACATCATTCTATAGTCATATGAGTTCTGTGGTATTCTTGGTTTTGATAATGGCTAAACACTATTAGTCATTGATATCTTCCACTCTCATGTGATTGACATACATGATGTTTTTATTCATGACAGATATGCCAATGAACAGATAAGGAATCAAGTGGCAATGGCCAAAGTGAAAGCTCATTGATCGCGCCCAAGCAAGGATGCAAATCTCATCTCTCTTACAAGCAAAAGTCGACATTTCATATTCGGCTCGTCACTCATCCAAGGTCAATGCACAAAGAAGTATAGCCAAGAGAATCCAAGGTTAAAGATTCAGTTGGTACTTTCTAGACCAACAAGGATGAAGTCACAAACATGCACGGGTTGCTAATGGAGTTGAACGACGGAGCTGAAGCGGATAACGGACCGACCCGGGCAAGCCCGGAATCAGCCCAGCTGGCGGTCGACCGCCAGCACAGGGGCGGTTGACCGCCAGCACAGGGGCGGTTGACCGCCCCAGCCAGCATCTGCCAGAATGTGTGTCTTTCAGCTGGCGGTCGACCGCCAGCCCGTAGTGGTCGACCGGAATTCCCAGTGACCATCCATCTATAGTGTTTCTCAGTAGCGGTCGACCGCCAGAAGCTGCAGGTCGACCGCCAGAAGCTGCAGGTCGACCGCCAGCCCCGATGCAGCCATGTTTGACTTCGAAATCCACCTCGTGGCCAGCCCCTTTCTATGGATTTGTTTAATCAAAAGTCACCTAATCACCCACAAATTGTGGATCTGGTCTGAAGGATGTCCAAGGACCATTCAAGGTCTATAAAACCAACACATGAGGGGTTGGAAACCCTATCACTTCAAGGCTTCAAGGGAGATCAAGGGAGGCCATTTTCGAGGTACTGTAGCACCTCCGTGAACAGTGTTTCGGGAGGAAGTTCTTCATCCATCCAAGGTGATTCAAGTCCAGATCTGAAGCCATCTCAACCTCCAAGGAAGAAGAAGCAATCAAGACTCTCAAGGGTGATCTAAACTGCATCCTTCTTCCTCTTCATCAATTCAAGAGGATCAAAAGGAAGATCAAAGCTACATCCAACACTCTCTCCATCAACTCAAGGTGATTCAAGTTCATATCTCAATCCAGCAACTTCCAAGGAAGAGTAAAAGTAAGAAAGGCTAATAAGGGAGATCAAAGAAGGCTGCTAGGGTGTATTCAAGGGAGAGGAGTTCGAGTACTGTAGCTGTGAACACTACTCCGGAAAGAAGTTCTTCATCAAATCTCCAAGTGATTCAAGCTACTTCAAAAGAAGATTCAAGCCCCAGCAATCTCAAACAAGATCCTTTCTCTTTGAGCATATTTCATATCTTGTTTGAGTGTTTTCATATCTTGTTCTTTTCCATTTCATTCAAACATTTGGAACTGAAGATCGTCCCTACCGGTGGTTAGTAGGAAGGCAATCGGTGATCTTTCCGATTTGCGGTTCAGTGCGTGGCACTAGTGGAGCCTCACCGGATTTGGTAAGGGGTGGACGTAGGACTGGAGATTCAGTCCAAATCACCTTAAAATCCTTTGTGTTGTGGTTTGATTGTGCGATTGATATGTGTTAGATGCATGCTTAGGTTCAATATCTATATTGCGTAATCATCTTGCCAAGCAAATCATTTGTGTTCTTCGTCAAGCTAGTTATATTCCGCTGCTTATTTCATCATCTAGCTTTAAAGAGGGTTACATTGCGAAAAGAGGGACAGATCTATTCACCCCTCCCCTCTAGATCCGTTGTCCACTACACAACATTATTTATTTTATCTCCCACCTATTTTTGTAATGCCAAGGGAATATAAATATGTCTTGAAACTTTTGTAAAAAATGACGAAGGAGAAGAAAGCTTTCCATTTTCAACTGATCTAACCCTCTTCTTTGTGTGCCTTATGTGAGAAACTTGTCCTTTAATCTTGATCATCTAGTTAGAGTAAACCTAGAGCCGTGATTCTAACTTTCTCAAATCCAACAAAAACTCTAGAGAGAACGTTCAACTTGCCCCCTAATATTTCATAAATGAGTAATGCTATGGTGCCATGTTCAAAGTGGCTTGGAATATCATGATCAGTCACTGCCGTCTAAAGATCATGGAAAGTTGAACTTAAGTTTGATACTCGCTGAATAAGAAGCATCGGAATTAAATTGTTCTCCAAATAAGGAGTATCGAACTTAAATTCAACCTCCCAATAAATGAGAGTCGCCTTGATAGTCTAAATTTCAAATCAAACGACTACGATGAAGTATGTTATGTCATGTCCCTTTGGGCGTGACACCCTAGCTTTAGACTGTTTTTGGAAAAGATCATGGAGGGGATTATTTCCTTGAAATCTTCAACCTCCATAATATTTTTCAAATGGGCCAACCTATCAAATTTTTAAAAAGATAGATTATGGTACGAGAAGAGAGAAGAAAAAGTTAAGATTTGAAAATCCCTATAATCTACCCAAGGCCAACTTTTTCTTTCTCTATCTTGAATGATGGAAAGATTCCATAATCCCTTAGGCCATAAGTTATTACAATTGATATGGGTGCGGGGTTAACATTGACAACGACCCTTTTATCCCCTTTTAGCTTTTTTCTCTCTGGGATGAATAGTATTAGGGAATTTTATCAAATGCGATGTTTATAAAGTCGCGAGCTTCAGTAGCTATAGTGACCACACCTATTATTTGTCTCCTAATGCTCGGAAGAAAAAGAAGACAATGGCCATTGCAACAGTAGCCACCGCAATCGACGAGGGCGAGGGCAAGGGAGGGGGATGGTGATGCCGTCCGTAGGGTGGGGGGGGGGGGGGGGGGGGGGACAATAGCGAGGACGACCGGCGAGGGCGAGTGGGTGGGGGGTGTTGACTACGAGAGCGATCACGATGGGGAAGAAGATGCTCGGGCTACGAGGTAAGGAGGTCAAACTGGTCATTAACTTTTTGAAATCTCCCATTCTTAGGTCAGAAGTTGCACTTAGCCAACTTTTGAAAAAAAAAATGCAGTCTGCATGGGAGTTTGTCGTGTATACGTCTCTTTCTCTCTCTCTCTCTCTCTCTCCTGCAGGAATCCGTTTGTGCCCAAAATCAGATCAATGGCGGGTAGGCTCATTTGAAAATGACGGAATATTGCCAGAGCAATTCAATCGTTAGAATCCACCAGGACAACTTTACCAAACATGCCCTTGGAACCAAACTAGGCCTTGCTCTTCATGAGTTGGTACATTCTGGATGTACACTCTCTGTAACTGACTTTGCAGGGCACGTCCCAGTGAAAGGTTTCCAACACCACCGCTATTATAAGGTAAAAATAGGAGAGTAGGACCCAAACTGCAAGTCATTGTCCGTCCTCAGTTCTGCCCTCCATGATGTCTCCTTGCTGCATCGTTAATCTGATACCCGTACGATGTGCAAACACTTTTAACAATTAACAACCCCATCCCGGCTTCAATGCCTCAAAAATATAAACAAATTAATATTTCCATATAGGAGGGATGGCTGATTATATTAAAAAGTGTGAGTGATCTAGATAAACGATACGTCATTATCTTAACATATGTAGCCATTTGAACGATCTTTAACCGAGAAAGAAGACATCGGTGAACCTCAACCGACGTCGAATAAGAGTACATTCATAAATTTTACTATGTTGAAGCCAATCAAGTGTCTAGATGACCTGAAATTTTCGACTGCCGATCTCAATCATCGAGTCCTTCGTTTCTCAACGAGGTCACACTGACTCAATAGACCTCTCTCTGGGCACATCCGGTGGTTGTTACGATCCCTCCCACAACGTCTACATAACCCTCGCACCGTGTGGGATTATTCTGTCTATCTAACTTTGTCGTTAACACAACAAAGTCCAGTCCAACACCAAAGAAGGCCCCACCGCTCCGCCAAGAAAGCAGAGAAATCTGCGGAAGCACCACCGAAGATTTTAGATTCCCCGACACCAAAGATTTCAGAATCCCCACTTCCCCAGTGGGGGTGTGATTATTTCTTTATCAATTGTCCTCCCACCTTGAAACCCCCCCCCCCCTTTTCTTTTAGGGGACACTGGATCAGAGGTGGCAGGAAATGGATCGCGGGGAACAAAAGCACACTTCTGATCAGAGAACGAACAGGCCCATGTGCTCAAAAGAAGGCACTTGTGGGGTTAAAAAGTTTACCGCCCTTCTCCTCTCATCCATCGTGTGGCAGATCACATGTTGTGGAATCATGCAGCAGCCATTGTTGACCTCACCGTCTATCTCCGCCCATTGCTGCGATTAATAAAAGTCTAAGAACTTTAGCCCTTGACCCAAAGTGGTGACAGACAAATATAATAATGAGAGAAGTAACGAGGAAACACCTAACGCCCCCTTTGTTTGCTTGTGCCCCCGGCTACCATTTGCCTGCGAGTCTGACCACCCAATGCGTCGAAAGGGAACAACTGGGGGTACTCCCCTTCCTTTTTCCAGGGCAACCTTTTTGCTCTTGTCCCCCGCCCTGCGCGCCCCCCGCCACCCAGAGATCTACTACGTATATTAGGACGAAAGACATCGAATCGTACTGTTGTTGGGCGACGCCTGTCCGACTAAAAACTATGTCATTTTCAAAAATAGTGAGCCATGTTCGGGCAGGGCAGGACATCGTTGGTTGGGTGGGAGGCCACTCACGTGGTTGACAACCACTCTAACGATACCAAATATAATAAGTGACTAGAATTCGGTGCGCACTGGCCCGCTCTGGATGGAAGAAGCTCCCATGCCCGGCATGGAAACTGATACCGTGTACAGACAAATGTGATATTCTCGCAGTCTTCATCACCCAACTCAAGAGGGACCTCCTCGAAATCTACAAGCATAGTGAGTGACCTTGGTTGCCCAACAATATGACTTGGGGAGTAACAAAAAAAACATCCAAAAAAATTGAATGATGTAAGAGGGAGGCAGGGTTTGCGTTTTCTTGCTTCTAAAAATCCCGTCGGCTCTACGTGGACAAATGGTGCCTCTCTAAAAAGGGTGTGTAGCAAGTGAGCATTGCTCAAGAAGAAAAGTACTAAAAATAACGAAAGAGCTAAACATAAACAACAACATAGCCAGACAGTGACAGGTTTTATCTCGACAAGATGCTGAATGTGATGCATACTCAAAATACTCTTAACAAATTTTTCTCTCAACCACATTGACTTGTTGGAATTGGGTAAAAAAACAAAATAGCGGCAACCTTTCATTGCTGACTTTGAAGCCATAGGATCAGTCATCATTTTCATGCTTGAATATATACCAGAGAATTGTCAAAAATGATCGATGAACCCGATCGACAAATTCACAAATTGCTGATCGATCGTAGACATCTGATACACATATAGCTGTCGCAGGACAATCCCATACACGACCGTTCACAGACAGTCACGCACACGACCGTTTATCCTAATAAGTTGCAAGATCTGTTACGTAACCTTCTTCCTATATATGTGGAGGATTTTACACGCTAATATCACTGTCACCCCCTATCGAGAGCGGCGAGAACAACCCCACCCCACATTATTATCCGTCGTTAAGAATGTATATTAATTTCACGGCTCGAACACAGGGTAGGAAATTACTAGTTCGTTTAATAAATTTCAATAAAAAAATCAACCGTTTTATTGCAGACAACTAGTTAAGTAGAATGTCTTGACAATATATTCCACCAAACATGCATCACCAAGAGTTTGATCAGTTGAACATGCATGTAACTGAAATGCATAAATAAATTACTAAGAAACGAAGCCTTAGATAAGTGACCGTGAGCACTAGTAACATGCCTAGCAATAACCCACATAACCGATTAAATGCCAGCCTCGCAAAAAATGCTATAAAATTTCAGATGATTCCAAAATGAAAAGAGAAACATTCAAAGGATTCACACAATTGTCGGTGTTCAGTCATTTGGTGAACATGGATAACACCGTTACCTCGTAATACAAAAAACATCTTAATTTGGATCCAATCTTTTCCAATAATGTGACAGAAAGGGCAAACAACAGATAAACTTTTTAAAACAAAGGATCCATACGTAATTAGTAAGAACAGAAAGGAGTAATAAATGCTAAGCTTGGAGATCAAACCAGCTACCTGCTAAACATCATCAGAATAACATCCAACGTGATATGCAGTTGCTGGTTCAGATTCCTGATCCTTGTTCGATTGTGTTAACTGGCTTGGTGAAACTTTAGTAGAAGGTTGATTATAAGGTCGAAGAAGAGCGGGTAAGATTGAGCAAATTTAAAAGCTTATCATAACCACATTTACTGGACCAGAAAGTAAAGTTTAACCCAAAAAGTATGTAAAAAAATTCCTATGCAGCTAAAATAAATGCTTCACCTGCAAGGTTGAGAAAATAGTGTTTGATAGCTACAGATCCAATCCTGTAAAACGGATTTGAGAGGAGATTTATAGAATCATTATATCTATGCGGAAATATCATTGCTCACCAAATAAGTTCAATCTAGAGACGCAAGTACTGCCAACAAAGGCAAATGAGAAGTTACCCAAAAGTGCCCATAATATTACATAAAATGAGAAGTTACACTAACAAAATACTGTAACTCCTTGTCATCATGTTCCTGAAAAGGATAATGATCAGAAAGTCATGTGAGTATGCACTGATTTTTTATTGTGAATAGTTCAAAACATAATAAAACTACCACATGAATTGAATTCAAACTTACCGTGGTATGCCGATAGACATGGTAAGATGATACACCTCTAAAAATTTAAAATCTTCGAATCAGAACAAAAACCAGGAAGAATAACATGTTTTAATTCAAATAAGAATAAGAAAAGGTTAACTACTATGATACCTGTCTGGTTCAGAATATTTAACAGAATAAATGGGGCACTTGAAAACACAGCAAAATTGAGTTTGGGTTTTTACATAATGTATCCCCTACTATGGAATGCATGTAAAAGAAAAAAAAACTCCCACCAAATTGTCCTTTCCCTAGCCTAACTTTACTCCTTTCTTTTCTGCATGTCAATGGAAACAAAAATGCATTAACCATACTGTTAAAAAAAATCCCATTTTTGATATCCAACTCGAGTCTTGGTTTCTATATGTTCTCTACTATCATGAAGTACTCATGGTTAAAAAAATGCTTGTAAAACTCTTTTTTAATGAATCAGATAGATGCAATAATGCCACAAAGATTGCACAAATGACAGACCAACTGCATGACAAAATCCATATTTAATTTTCATCTCCGAATCGCCTGCAATCATTCTATTTAGGCTCCACAGCAGTTTTCAAAAAAATAAAAGGAAGAATGTAAGGAGACGACATACAGTGGATCCTGGGCCAGCTCAGGGTGCCATCTGATTGCCTAGAAGATGCAATGACAGCATTTGAATTTTTCTTTATAAACAAGATCCTCCCCAGCAGTAACCCTAACATCTCATCCCCCTCTGCCTCTACCCTAAATGAATTTTTGGGTGCCGGAGACTCCCAGAATGGAAATATTGCTGAACACCACCAGCAGGGCAGTGCACAGTAACACAACCCTAATATATAAGAATGACAGATAAGAAAAAGGTAAAAATAGAACAAAAAAATAGAACAAAATTAAGGGATCTAGTTCACAAGCTCCACTCCTGTACATAACTGTCAGCCCTAATTAACCCCTCATTGCTCCTTATGAACTATCCTCCCGCTGGTTAAGACACTATGGCTTGTCATCCTATCTATTTGAACAAGTTCCAGAAGTTCACATCTGCTCCTAATTAATCATCATCAATTTGCTGTGATAAAACAAATATGCAGCCACACCAATATACTATCAAACAAGCATATGAGAGTGGTCACTGCACAGAAAGGTCAAACAAATAAAAAATATATCTTCCCAGCAACAACCAATTCCCTCCCAAAGTTAACAAATATGGCTTGTCGCCCTATCTATTTAAAGAAGCTCCAGAAGTTGACATACCCTTCTAATTAATGGCCATCAATTTGATGGAATAAACAAATATATATAAAACCATCAATATACTATCAGAAAGCACATCAGAGTGGTCAACACACAGAAAGGGCAAACAAACAACAACTACATATCTTTCCAGCTGCAATCATCCCCCACCCCCCCAACCCAACCAAAATGAAAAAAAAAGGATTAGGATCATTCATGAATTTTTATAGATCTTTACAATGGTACAACCTTTGTGATTTAAGATTTTTCTACTTTGTCTCACTGTTTCCTAGATCCTGACTCGGTCTCATTGTTGATCAGGGCCAGGTCTTTTGCCTCGCTTATTCATGAAGCATTCATTAAACTTTTAAAAAGCAATTCAAGATTTCATGAGAAACTCAGTGCCAAGGTAAACATCAAAATTTGAATGATCAAAATATATAGATCAAAAATGAAATGTGGTAGACTTTTCAAAAATATAGCGATAAAACTATAAGCATTTCTCCAAAGAAATTAAAGAACAAATAACAGCAAATAATTTAGCAAGATTACCTCATCAGGAGAGAAGAATGCAACTGAATCAGGGTTTGTGGAGCCGGCAGGATGCAATGACAAAACAGCTCGAAAGACTGAAGCCACCATTAACTCTATGACAGCAGCATGTTCTGCAGCAGCAAGATCCAGTGACCCTGATCTTAATCTACCATAACTGGGAAAAAAACTGATCCTTGGGAAGGTCAATGGGATTCCCATTCACAGACTATGCCAAGATGCTCTTTTCAACCATTCCAGGCGTTGACAAGTGGAGATCCTTACATCAGAAGCCTCTTTTGCCAAACTTGTAAGAATATCAAACAAAGTTCGGACTTCAGCATGACCTTCATTTTGACTAGAAGCCAATCCCTGGGAGCCACACAATCTTTTTCATGTACCAAAGTCCTCTGCAGGTGAGCCATCAGGTTCATCTTCCAGGTGAGGGAAAAACCGCCTCTTCTGGTCTGTAAATGCCTTGAGAGCTAATCTAGGAAACATAAGAAACATTCGCTTGCTGACAAATCAATTCATTTATAACACATCTGAATACTCATTTTCACATTAGACTGCTTCCATGGAGATCCATGTTTGACGAAAAGAACAGCATCCAATCAAAACAATCATTTTGAAAAACAAGCTGAGACCTCCATATTATAAATTATATTCAGCTATAAATCCTATCTTATTTATAAGGTTACTAGGTAACAAAACTGAGAAACTGGTTCAATCCAACTTTCTGCATAAACAAAGCTAGAATTTTGATAGAGAAAAATGCATAAACTGTTTACAGAACCAAGGCAGAAAAACTGAAAGGTGAATAAGCTGGTGTTCGTCTGCTACAGTGTCAGGAAGATGCCTTGACATGTTTATCAGGAACATGTCTACAAATTCACTTTCAAAACAACCATCTTATATGTATGATTCTCGAGAGAGAGAGAGAGAGAGAGAGAGAGTTCCGTTTCCTGCAGGTGACACTGAGATAGTTCTGTTCTGATGGAGCCAAGCAGAGGCTCAAAAAAACCAATTCGCAAGAGGGGGGGGGAGGGGAGGGATTGCCATGGTAACACATCACCATGGTTTCTACTTTATTGCACCTCTAGCAGTTCCCAATTTCCCATACTGATTCATGAAATTTTACTCCCAAACAGCAATACCAATTGTTTAGGATATAAAATTGATAAATAAAGAATTATTCATTTTCCCCTTATCTTGGAATGTCAGCTGACATTTTCCTTCAATGTGAACAATATTAAAACCTTGCGACTGACAATATAAACAAATAGTATGGCTGTAAGCCAGTTACTGAATTACAGGGAGCCTTTGTTCCAGACTCCACCTGATGAGTGCATCCCATTGTATCTAACATCTTTTTGAATTCAACAACACTTCTTTTCACAGTAACAGGCTAAAAAATGCAAAGAGCAATCTCGGGGGGTAGGAATCCAATCTGAAGCACACTCCTTAACATTGACATGAGAAAGAAAAACAAAGGAAGATCTAAATTAGGGACATCAACCAAGAAGGTTATCATTTTTGGGTTGAAGTGGATATTACCATGAGTATTTTTCCTCTTTGAAAGATAGTATCACAAGCATATAAAATACAGAAAAGGGATGTGCAAGCAGGAAGAGACCACAAACTCCACTTGAAGATGATGTGGCACATTCTACCGACCCAAGCAACCCAAAGTGAAGAGCAATCTCCATGGTAAGAGTCCAATGTGAAGCATGCCCCTTTTTTTGAAGGTAAAAAGTGAACTGAACTACCAATTTTATTGCTAAACAGAGGTGACACAATCAGGAAACAGGAGAGATTCCTCATACATTATAAAAGAAAGAAACTAAAAGGAAGCTAAATTCTTAAACAACTCTTCTGCAGACAAATTACATTGGTGTTTACTCCACACATAAAAGAGAGAGCACTCGAGGGCAGATGTTTTCCAGAAAGAGTCTACTTCCCTTCTAAAGAACATCATTGCACTCCTTCCAAATAATCCAACAGATGGCATGAGGAACAATAGAAATAATCTTCTTCCTAGCTTTGTTTTCAGTTCGTGTCTTCAGGCTACAAAAATAAACCCACAATTCCTCCTAAGTAGAAAAGTCACATTGAACTTGAAACACCCTTCCACAGGTCTGCCACACCTTGACTTGCAGCACAATGAATGATCAAATGCTCAATATTTTCCTGCCCACCTGAACAAAGGACAGAGTTTCACTCTCAGGGTCCCATATTCTTTTCTATACTCTAGTACCAACCCTTTTCTCAAATAATAGCCACATAAATGCCTTAATCTTCAGATGTGCTTTAACCTTCCGTACTTCTTTGTAACTTGGATGGTGGGCAGAATGTTGACTGTCAATGAAATTATACAAATTCTTCACTGAGAACTCTTTTCTCCATTGTCCCATAATGGAACATCTTCCTGTCATTGAGAAATAGACCCCATTAGAAGAAGTAGCTTGTACTCGTCTTTAAGACCTCTTCACAAATGAAGAGAAAACTAAGTTATGCCTTCCTGAGAATGGTAACAATCTTTACTTTGGCCCATTTATCCATGGCATAGTAAAAATCTCATGAAATTTATCATTTTTTTTGAAAGTGGGTGGTACCACTATTGTATTAAAAGTAAAAAGGATGTACAAGAATTATCAAAAAGTTCCAAACAGCCTATACATCAGAGACCCACACCAAGCCAGTGTGACAACCCCTCACCAAAGCAAAAAATTTCATGAAATTTATCTTTTAAAGGGCCTTCTCCAGCCCATCTATCATTTCAGAAGAAAATATGTTTGTCCATTCCTGGCTCTCACTGAAATACCTTGTGCCATCCATTTCCCTACTCTCAGAATGACTTTCCACAATGGGCTCTGAATGTCTTTCATGAAATTACTGCAGCTTAAATGTGTGGTGTGGTTTACAATGCTTCTCCTGGATTACTTGTTGCCATAATAAATGATTCTCCTTCACAATATCCCACATTGATGGGGGGACAAGCTATTGGAAAAGGACAAACTCCTAATGAGACTCGAGATCAACAATGGAATATAATAAATGCAATAAAAGTCGGCGTGCATAGTGGAACTAGCAGGACAAGGGCGCCTAATAACAAGAAGCTAACCCGAGTAGCCGTCCCTCGCAAGGTAGAAATGTGGGACCAGTGGTAGTTGAGGAACTATTTCTAGTCTAGGGTATGACAAATCCACAATCAAGGTCTAGACAAAACCTCTGGGAATGGGATCTTGCACTCTCAAGCCAGCTGTGATCTAAATCACAGGCTAGGATCCCTATCTCACAATTGGCAATAGAAGAAAGCAAATACTAGTAAAGCAAGGGCCAAGGAAGGTGAAAAACACATACCACCATGCTAGTGCATCGTAGACGAACACCTAGCAAACGTGTCCCCAAGACGTGGGAAAGAAGAGGGGAAAGAGTACAATAAACAGCCCACCCCTTGTAGGGGGATAATAGGCAATAAAGGGGAACAAGGGAGGGGCCACGGCCGATTGACGAGTCAGGTTACCCCAGACAAGGGTGGAACCAGGGCCGATGGAGAAGCGAGAGACAACGAGGGGCCCGTCGATGTCCGCGGGTGACTTGAGGGCAAAAGCAGCGCTTGTTGGGGCCACGACGATGGCGTGGTAGCAAAGAAGGCTGTTTTGGTTTCGGTGTCAGTTTTGGCCGGGTCCGAAACCGAAACTGTTTTGATTTTGATTTTGATTTCGGCCCGAAACAAAATAAAATATTATTTTTTTGTCAACCGAAGGAGTTTCGATTTTGTCCAGTAGCTTTCGAATCGTTCCGGTCCGAGGCCGAAACTGCCATCCATGTGTGGGAGAACCATGCATGCGGATGGTGGGCTCGCTACCATAGAGTGCGAGTGCTGGTGGGTCAGCCTGGGGCGGTGGTGGGGTTGCAGGGCCGTGGTGATGTTGGAGAAAGCTGCTATTACTAGTGGCGGAGAGTGGCTGCGACAATTGCTACTATCCGCAAGATGGCGACAGGGAGGTTGGGGGGGCATGAACAAAGAATGGGAGTGCCAGCGGCGGGCTGTGGTGCCTTGAATGGCATATGTGTACCAGTGGTTTGTGCTTGGATCTTCTAAATAGAGAAAAGATGGAGACGGGGGAGTGGGGAGAACAAAGAGGAAATAGGAGAAGGGGAGTGGGCTCGCGGAGAGAGAAATAGAAAAAAAATAGAGGTCTACAGGTGAGAGAGGAAATGAGAAAGAGAGTGGAGTTGTGCACCATAGAGAGAGAGGGTCATGCGGCGAAGAGAGAGAGATAGAAAAAAAATAGAGGTCTGCAGGTGAGAGAGGAAATGAGAAAGAGAGTGGAGTTGTGCAACATAGAGAGAGAGGGTCATGCGGCGAAGAGAGAGCGAGAAAGAAAGAACATGAAGGGGAGAGAGAGAGGAAATCAGGTGTGGTGGCTGCATCGAAGTGGGGCAACAATGGCTGGGGGGTGTAACCGATGACCAACAGTGGTGATGGTGGTGGCAGCGTCTCACAATGATCCCATCTATGGTTAGCCCTTCATCCTCCTCAAAGAAGACAAAAACACTTAAATTCGTGTAGAATATTTCTCAATAATTAGAAAAGTAGGGTTTACATAATTATTTATAGAGGCTAGTCCTCTTCCAAACCTTGATAGGACCCCCTAAATACTCTCGATTAAAAATAACCCTGGACTCAAAAGTTGTGTAAAATCGCACAAAAATACATCAAAAATGGGCAAAGACCCAAAACAGACCCAAATGAGCCAAACAAAGGCTCTATGGACTCATCAACTAACACCTACGAATCAAGCATCCAATGGATCGTCTCCGAGCCAAATCAAAGCTGACGCGGGACGGCATCGGGGGCAGGATCGACGGCACTCCGATATCACGAACTGGACGGATAACTTGCTACCTCGCGCAACTCGGCCTCACGCCGGACGGTCTCACACCGGGCGACACTAAAACTCACAAGGAGAAAGAGGGAAGGAAATGCAAGAGGAGGGGAACTCTTCTTACGTACAAACCAAAGCTTCATTCAATTCATCATATCATAACATACACCCTTAGCCTTCCTTATATAGGAGGAGGCTATAACATTCATACCCACAATCTTTTACAAATAGCACATATGTCCTTAGCCTAATAAAACAAGTTTACCTACCTAACTTTTGACTCTTGGGTTTTAAGAAAATAAAATACACAAAACACACATGTTTATTGACTATGACTAGCCTAATAAGACGAAAGTAAAAATACATGTACTAATACATGTATTTTACACACAATACACAAATACGCACAATACAAATACACACAAATAAATATTATGCTCAGGACGCCGAGTCTTCAATCGAGTCTCCGAGCCATAAGCTCGGTGCAGTCGGGGCGGTGCGGCGTCGGCTCCGAGTAGTGGGCCCGGTAGTGGACCCGGTGTCCCCACCAACCCTCCCGGGACGGCTGGAACTCGACTCCGTCGAGTAAGGGAGGGACACTGCTGTGGTAGTGCTCCAGCAGATCGGGAGCGAGGCGCTGGAGATCTTCCCGGCTGATCCAGGAATCATCAGAACGTGGACGGTCCCGCCAGCGGACAAAGTAGCGCTGGTACACCCTGCTCCGTGTAGTGGTCACCTGCTCATCCAGTATCCTCTCAATTTGCTCGCGCGGTGCTCTCGAGGCTGTAGGACGCACAGGGGTGGGCTCACTCTCAATGGGAGGAGAAGGCTCGAAAGGATCACTAGGAATCGCTGTGGGTTCCTTGTAGGCCACTAGGTATGCCATATTAAAGGTCGAGCTAATCCCCTCTTCGGGAGGTAAATCCACAACATAGGCATTGGCGCCAATCTTCCGCAAGATTGGGAAGGGACCATCACTACAGGCTTGTAACTTTTTAACGGCTCCCGAGGGGAGTCGTTCGGGCCAGGCCCGTACCATAACCAAGTCACCTTCTTGAGATTCATGGTGACGCCTATGCGAATCAGCTGACTCATGCAGACTAATGTCGTGATGTGCAAACTCTTCGGCTGACTTGGACAGTCTAGACTCGAAGGGAAGGTTGGATAGGGTGGACCCAGGGGCAAGCTCAATAGCGTGTTGTACATCACGCATGGGAGGGAGTTGAGAAGGCAAGTCCTCGGGGACGATGCCTTGGAAGTCCGGCAGTATGGCCGGGTCTTCAGTTGGGACTGAGACTCGAGACTCCTCGGGTGTGATGGTGACGTCAACAACCAAAACAGGAGCACCCTCAGCAACCCCTCTGTTTAACTCACCGACATTTATGGAGTCAAGGCACCTAACTAGGTCATGGCTAACCTTAGAGGCCTCAGAAACAGGTGTGATAGATGCATGAGAAGAGGGAAGGGGAGGTTTCCCTTCAGTGGGAGTTTGGGGATTCTCCTGAATTTTGGGAGTTCCAGCGGGGGTGGAGGTGGAACTCTTTCCCGGGGTCACCTTTGGGGGTGCCGGGTACAACTGAATCTTCTTCCCGTTATAGGAGAAGGAACACTGATTGGACCGACCAAAGGTAGCGAGGTCTACATCATAGATCCATGGTCGTCCTAAGATGATGCTCCCGGCCTTCATAGGCATTACATCACATAAAATTTGTCCTTGGTAGGACTGGAATTGGATGGGAATGACACATGTAGTGGTGACTGGGATAGAAGTGTCATCAACCCAAGCCACGTTGTATGGCCTTGGATGAGGGTGCGTAGGTAGACCTAAACGGGAGACAAAGTCTGAAGAGACTGCATTGATACAGCTCTCGTTGTCAATGATTACCTTGCAAGGATGAGAGTTCACCATGATGTAGGTTTGAAAGATAGAGGTTCGTCGCCAATCGTCCTCCTAGGGTGTTGAGATACAACGAACTACACCCAATCTTTTCTGGCCAGAACTCTTGGTAATGTCTCCAACCTGCATGTACTCGACATGCGTGCCATCAAATCTTGCATTCATTGCCTCAAACTGGGCAATGAGGTCAGGATCGGCCATATATCTCTCCTGATCCATGAGTGTTTGTAGAGTTGAAATGCGCTCTAGACGGCCTGGTGAATTCCTAGACCGACGTGGTATGCACGAGATCGGACCTAGATGATGCAATTCTGAGACCTAAATGATGCACTCCTGGGACCGAGAATTAGCAAGGTGTGGACCCGGCTGATATGCAAATGGTCAATTTGAAGGGACCAGTTAGGGAGAGTTGTTTGTCCATAGGCGGAGTAGTTGTGGAACTATCTCCTGACAATTAGGGGCCCTAATGTGACAGTTCTAGGGCCTAAGGATAGGCGCATACAAACTCTCTCTTGCCGTCCACAGTGATGCACTCAAAAGACTGGTTGCATGGATCGGGCTCTCTCTTACTTCATCGCGCGGCAATCGAAAAGATACTAAATGAGCAAGTGATTGGAGCACGTACTTAGCTAGACTGAAAAGTCTAACTCCGACCGGAGACAAGGGCGAGTGGGGACGTGCGGGTCCGCACGGCGTCGATGAAGGTTGACCGGTTACAATGAATTCACTCCGCGCAGGGAGGATTTAATTTATTACAAAACCACTCAATTTTAAAAATTTCCCTCGCAGGGGATGAATTATTTCCTACTTCCACGCAGGGAGACTCACAGTCACTCAAGCTCCGTGAACTACGGATCGTCTGTCGACGATCGGATGACTCGGCCGTTGGTCGAGCCGGAGTTGTGAACTTCGGGTGTCACACTTTAATCAATGAATATAATATAGATATAATATAGATATATATAAATATATACCAGATATATATATATATATATATATTATATACACTTCTTTTTTCTTTCAAACTTTTTTTCAACACTTTACCTTTTTTTTTTTGACTTTTTCGAACTCTTTTCTGTTTTTTTTTCTTTCTTCAAACTTCAACCTCCCTTTGTGGACTTTTCAAACCCTTTTTTTTTTCAAACTATCGACTCTACTGCGCAAATCACGCAGGCAGGGTCCACTTGGTCTGCGGGCAGGTGCAGCCCCACTGTAGCACCCCGTATAAAAAAATGATTAAAAAATTATTAATAATATTTCCCAAATAAAAAAAATATTAGATAAACTCTATAGGAAGCTTATATAAGAAGTTGGAACACGAAGTTATCATATGTAAAGATTATTCACTTAACAACTGACTTCCTGGTGTAGTTTGTTAAGTGATGTGCCTTTCAACCTAGTGACCAGGGTTCCAATCCCAGCATCCACCCTTTATACCTTTTGTGCCAAATAATTATACGTTATAGACTAGCAAAACTTGCACCGAGGATGTAACGTAGGTAAAGATAGGAATGTATAGACTTTGAGGAATGTACAGAGATGTACAGACTTTGTGTTGAGCCAATGTATAGACTTTGAGAGGATGTACAAACTTTGTGAAGCAAATGTATAGACTTTGAGGATGTACAGACTTTGAGAAAGCCAATGTATAGACTTTGAGGATGTACAGACTTTGTGAAGTCAATGTTGTATATACTTTGAAGATGTATAGACTTCGAGGAAGCCAATGTATAGACTTTGAGGATGTATAGACTTTGTGAAGTCAATGTTGTATAGACTTTGAGGATGTATAGACTTCAAGATAGACTTTGAGGATGTACAGACTTTGTGAAGCCAATGTATAGACTTTGAGGAAGCCAATGCATAGACTTTGAGGATGTACAGACTTTGAAAGTGTGCACATTGAAGAGGGATCGTGTATGAATGTGGGAGACAGACTTTACGATTTGGGCCATGGATTGGCTGCCCAAACATTATCACTTATCTTTCCAGCCTGTACAAGCTGTAAAGCCCCATTATTCCAGATCTTGCCCCCCTATCCGGTCATACCAGACCCTATAACATACCCTTTGCTACCCCCATTCTAGGTTAGCTAAGGTTGGGGCAAAGCTCTGCAGGGATTACACAGTCACCTAGAAGGGTTCTGCTACTGCTAGAGATCTTCCAACAAGGTAGGTGTTCTCAATTTTTAACTAAACTAGTAGCTAATCTAGGATGATTAGTCTAGGCAGTTAGTCTTAGGCTCATCTCCATGCCATATTTAGTGTTTATACAGCATGTGTTAGCCTCATAGTTAGCATGTATCAGCTTTAATCTAAGAAAAATAGTAAAATTAGTAAAGTAATTAGTTTCATAACCAGGATAATTAGCATGCAATAGCTTCAATCTGGGACAATTAGCAAGTATTAGTCTCATGCCCCAGATAATTAGCATGTATTAGCTTCATTAACTAATCTATTAGCATACCTAATCTATTAGCATACCTAATTAACCTGTTAATCTACCAAATCTATACCCCTAGTGTCGACACCTCCATTGTACCCTATTGGACAGTTATACATATAACTAAATGTCGACACCCCAATATATGTTGTTAGATAACTAGTAGATTATATATATAGGTCTAGACACTTCTATTATAGGTGTCGACACATTATACATATATTATACATATGAATCTATATACATTTGGACATGATATATATATATAATATATATCTAATGTCGACACCTCACATAATAGGTGTCGACACTTCCATACATATATATAACAGCAACAACAGGATATCTATATAGCTAAATGTCGACACCTACAAAATGAAGGTGTCGACACCTCCAAGCTAAATATCGACACCTCTATTAATTGTATATATATAACACCTCCCTATATATATATATATATATTAATCTAAGAAAAATAGTAAAATTAGTAAAGTAATTAGTTTCATAACCAGGATAATTAGCATGCAATAGCTTCAATCTGGGACAATTAGCAAGTATTAGTCTCATGCCCCAGATAATTAGCATGTATTAGCTTCATTAACTAATCTATTAGCATACCTAATCTATTAGCATACCTAATTAACCTGTTAATCTACCAAATCTATACCCCTAGTGTCGACACCTCCATTGTACCCTATTGGATAGTTATACATATAACTAAATGTCGACACCCCAATATATGTTGTTAGATAACTAGTAGATTATATATATAGGTCTAGACACTTCTATTATAGGTGTCGACACATTATACATATATTATACATATGAATCTATATACATTTGGACATGATATATATATATAATATATATCTAATGTCGACACCTCACATAATAGGTGTCGACACTTCCATACATATATATAACAGCAACAACAGGATATCTATATAGCTAAATGTCGACACCTACAAAATGAAGGTGTCGACACCTCCAAGCTAAATATCGACACCTCTATTAATTGTATATATATAACACCTCCATATATATATATATAACACCTCCCTATATATATATATATATATATATATATAACTAAAACCTCCCTATATACAAATGTCGACACCTCCATTCTAACAAATGTCGACACCTCTATATATACAAATGTCGACAGTATATATATAACACCTCCATTATATATTGTTAGACAAGAATATATATATATATATATATATATAATTAATGTCTACACCTCCAGTATATGGTGTTAAAACTAATGTCTACACCTCCATTCTCACCGAATATATATATATAGAGAACAGAATATAATATAAAATGGACTCCTCCTTTCTTACAGAGTATATACATATAGAACTAGAACAATGTAATATATACATAATATATATAGACCAATGTAAAATATGTAGATATATATATAGAAATATATATATATATACATGAATATACAATGTAATATATACAGAATATATATAGACCAATGTAAAATATGTAGATATACATATAGAAAAATATATAGATATACAGGAATATACAATGTAATATATACAGAATATATATAGACTAATGTAAAATATATAGATATACATCTAAATATATATATATATATATATACAGGGATATATATATATAACTAAATTATATAACTAAGTGACTATTGTACAGGATATCTATATATATAGCTAAATGTAGACACCTCTCTATATGTATATGTCGACATCTCCCCAAAACCTCCTTATATATAAATGTCGACACCTCACTATATATATAAATGTATATAAATGTCGACACCATATAAACAAATGTCGACACCTCGTATATATATTGGACAGAAGATATATATACCTATAACCTCCATTATAAATATATAACAGGATGTTTTATACATATTGGACAGAATTCTATAACCTCCATTATATATATATTGGACATAATTCTATAACCTCCATTATATATATATAACAGGATATATATATATATATATATATTGGACAAAATATATATATAACTAATGTCGACACCTCATATAATTGGACAGAAATATGTATATATATATAGAGAGAGAGAGAGAGAACTAATGTCGAAATCAAGTATCGACATTTACAATCAACAGATTGATGTCGCCATTTACTATAAGAAGGAAAAATCAGAACGAGTGGAACAATAAATAAACAAAGTTAACCTCACCAAGGACAATGACAAGACAAAATGGGTTATGTGAAGTTCTGAAATTCTCAAAGTTTCCTCTATATGTCCACATCATCAATTTGCATAACTCGACTTAAATTGATGGGCGTCCCTGACCCGGACGCTATTCACTGACCAGCGGCCGTATAACAGACGCTTATTCCAAACGAAAAATCCAAACGGAAAATAGGCAGTGAAGTTAAACTCTAGCTACTTAGCTAACCTAGACTGGTTAAATCTCGATTTAACCAATAAATCATCTAGTCAACCTGGTTAAACCAAAGCCTACAAGGCACCAATCTCACCTAGTTTTTTTTATGCTTCAAACGTTGCTGGTTTTACTCCTAGTTCGTCCCTACATAACGATACGCCTTGGATTCTATTCTATAATCCACCTTATATACATCCTACCTGGTCAACCCTTGAAATTCCATATTGACTATAAACGAGAGTGGATGTCGACAAACATGACCAATGCTGTGCATATAGGGCCCGGTCTGGTCCTAGGAGGAGCACCCGAAGGTACTTGTGCCCATGGGAGTTTATTGACCACGGTGTTTGGCATTGCACCGGAGTACTTGCTTGCTAGACTTTAGGCATTCCACTCATTCTCGTGATATTACTTGATTGATTGACTTGAGATCCGTAGAAGGGTAAAAGTGTTTACTTGAATGCATTGATAAATAGCCAATTCCAGTTATACATGCTTGAAATTACTTTGCTTACTATTGCTTGATTGACATGTTGTTATTCCAGTTATTACTCCTCAGTTATCACTTGCTTGATATCATTTGCTATCACTTGCTACTGCTGCTTGAAAATGCGAAATCTATATGCTCTCACTTTCTACTCTTGTCGATCTTACGATTCCTTGATATCTATCTGTCTGCATGCATAGATTACCCACATTAAATGAACTTGTAATTCGCTTAAAGCATGTTAAATCTTGAGATGTAATTCCTACTGAGCTTTATGCTCATTCAGTGTTAATTAATATTTTTCAGGTTGTCTCGAGGATAGCTAGCAAGCATGGGCAAGAGTGTTGGAGTGTACCAAGATGTCATAGTAGACCCTGTTTCTCAATATAGAATTGAGAGTTATCTTATTATAAGAGTATTCTTGTAATTTGCTTGAGAGTTAGTGTTGTCCTTGAAATTTTGGAAGAGTTGTAAAAATTGAAATTTTATAGTGGAGATTTTTATATCAAGTGATGTAATTAGAATTTCTAGTCTTGATTGAGTGAGGGGTTTTCTCCCCTGTCGTGCTTCGATATTCCGCGTCGGGGCGTGACACCCACGGGTCAGCACCTGTGGGCGCGGGTTGGTGGCCGTTGCACTGACGGAGGGAGGGAGATGCCGGAAGGGGATTTGTGGGTGTCGGCGGCTGTGAAGGGAGAGAAGGTGAGGGGCTTCCGGTGTTAACAGGGGAGAGGTGGATGACGTAGTGATCGTGGGAGAGAGGAAAAGATGTCGGAGTGGCAAGTGGCTGGGTGATGGGGCGTTCGTGAAGAGGAGATGGGAGAGGGTCGCGGGTTAGAGGAAGATGGCCGCGGTTGGGATGACCGGAGGCCGGTGGTGGCCACGGGGACGTGTAGGCGGAGGGGGTGGAGTGGCCGGCGCAGGAGCGTTGGGCGACCGTCTGTCGCGGGCGCTTGCGAGACGCAGGCGGTGGACTTGCTGCGGACGACGAAGACGGTGCCGGCGGAGGCGCAGCGGCCGCTCTGCACAGCAGCAGACGGCAGGTCGCGGCCGGCACGCGGTGGCGTGCAGGCGCGCTGGGCGTGCAGGCGAGGTCGGCAGGCGCACACAGGCGCGCTGGGCGGAGGCGTCCGCGGGCGCAGGCGTCGGACGGAGCGGCAGTACGCGGGGCGGCTAGGCGGCGTGCGTGCGCTGCGGTGGGCTCGCGCGTGCAAGGGCAGCAAAGGCGCTCGGCGGGCGCGGGCGGGCGCCCTCACGGGTGCAGGCGGGCGGCCGGGCGCGACGTGGGCCGCAGGTGGCGGCGGAGCACGGCGGCAGGGGCGTCGGGCGCGGCGACTGGCGCTGGGGCGCTGGGCGACCGTTGCGGCCGGCCCCCTTTTGAATGAGTGCACGGGCGACGATGCCCGGCCCTCCCCGCGAACACCTTTCTCTCTCTTTTTTTTTCCTCTCTCGCGAGAGAGAGAAAGAGAGAGAGAGAGAGGGAACAGAGAGAGAACTGAGAGAAAAATGGGAACAGAGAGAGAACTGAGAGAAAAATGGGGAGAGAGAGAGAACGCAGGGGAGAGAGAGAGATTAAAGAGAGAGAGAGGGGTTAAAGAGAGAGAGAGGGATTAGCCACGAACTGAGAGAGATTACAGAGAGCTAAAGAAAACTAGTTTTTTTTTATTTCAATTTTTTTTCTCAGATCTATTAACCGAGACTTTTTTTTTCTGCTTCTCTCCTTCCTTTTTTTGGCCTTTTCTTTCTTTCTTTCTTTTTTCACTTTTAACAAACGAGAGAAAGAGAGAAGACGTCGGGGTCGTTGGAGACGCCGTAGTTGGGCTCTGATACCAAATATGACGCGGGACGGCGTCGGGGGAAGGATCGACGGCACTCCGATATCACGAACAGGACGGATAACTTGCTACCTCGCGCAGCTCGGCCTCACGCCGGACGGTCTCACACCGGGCGACACTCAAACTCACAAGGAGAAAGAGGGAAGGAAATGCAAGAGGAGGAGAACTCTTCTTACGTACAAACCAAAGCTTCATTCAATTCATCATATCATAACATACACCCTTAGCCTTCCTTATATAGGAGGAGACTATAACATTCATACCAACAATCTTTTACAAATAGCACATATGTCCTTAGCCTAATAAAACAAGTTTAACTACCTAACTTTTGACTCTTGGGTTTTAAGAAAATAAAATACACAAACACACATGTTTATTGACTATGACTAGCCTAATAAGACGAAAGCAAAAATACATGTACTAATACATGTATTTTACACACAATACACAAATACGCACAATACAAATACACACAAATAAATATTATGCTCAAGACGCCGAGTCTTCAATCGAGTCTCCGAGCCATAAGCTCGGTGCAGTCGGGGCGGTGCGGCGTCGGCTCCGAGTAGTGGGCCCGGTAGTGGACCCGGTGTCCCCACCAAAAGCTTGTGTAGCCTGGAACTCTCTGAGTGGCGGTAAACATAGTGCTCCGGTGTCCTCACCACAAAACCATTTTCCTAGCGAAGCTAGATTCATTACTCTAGCTTTTTAACTCCCAAACCTCCATTTTTATAGGTTTGCAAACTCTATCCCATTTAACAAGTGGGATCCCCTACTTGTGTTCATTGTATCCTCCCTAAAGAAATTTTCTACAGATCCTATCAATGTTTACTCTAATTGAAGCTGGAAAGATGAAGATTGGTAGATAGTGTAGAGGGGTACTGGACAATACTGAGTTTACAAGAGTTATCTGTCCTCCCAGAGATAGATTCCTAGTTTTCCATAATGACAATAATTTCTTCTGATTTTTTTTGAAAGTGGGTAGTACTACTGCTTTATTAAAACTAAAGAAGGGGATATACAAGTATAGTCAAAGCACTCCCAAAATATCCCTGTACAAAAGACACACCAAGATGGTGTGGGACACACTAACTCCCCAGCAAAATAAAAAGAGGAGAGTTGAGAGAATTCACATTACAAAGCGACTCCGCCCATTCCCTCACTCTATCACAAATGAAAGATACAAGAGAGCCCTTTGCTCTAGCTTCCCTCCTAAAGATCTTATTGTTCCGTTCCCCCACAAAGACCACATAGTGACGTGCAAAATCAACCACCACACAATATAATATCCTCAACGAGCTCTCCTAGTCAACCCCTCCCACACCTCCTGGGCATAGGTACAACCCACAAATAGGCGGTCCAATGTCTCATCCTCCTGTCCACACAGAGTTTCTTCTGAATTTTGTAAAGAGGATCCCTTCTGTTATTTTTGACTTCCTGAAATGCAAAGGCCCAAGTATAACATCATAAATTTACCAACCTTACAAGAGTGGATACTTGTACACTATTGTACTTGAGTTTCTTCCACATTTAATCCAAAAACTGCGCCTTTATCATAATTAATCTCCAGACCTGAACATGACTCAAAATTCTTCAAAAGAAAAAGCAAGTTTCTAACCTTCTAAGAATCCCATTGAAGGAAGATTAAGGTGTCATCAGCAAACTGCAAGTCCAAATTGAAATGGAAGAATGGAGCATCTTGACCTCAAGTATCAAGCCTTGCTTTTCTGCCAAACTACACATTCTACTGAACATGTTTCCTAACATTGAAGAAAAATATAGGGTCCACATTAAGATGATGTAGGTAGGGGTGTCAATGGGCTGGGCTAGAGCTGGGCTTAGGTTGGCCCGGCCCGGCCCGAGACCGAGTCATCAATTTTAAAGCCTGGCCCGAGACCGAGTCATCAATTTTAAAGCCCGAGCCCGAGCTATGTCAGGCCGGGCTGAGTCGCCCCCGACTTCGACGTCAGCTCAGCTTGGCCCGGCTCGACAAATTAAATAAATATAATAATAATAATAGATATGTATAAGAATATAAAACTTACCATCCCACTAAATTAATTAGAATTTTACATGTTAATTTGTTTAGAAATAGAGTTTTAAAATTTTTAATTAAACAAAATAAAATTTCGAAGAGAGAAAAAACAAGAATAGGCCAGGCCGGCCCGCGGGCCAAACTCAAAACCCAGGCCCGGCCCTCGAGTCTAGTCGGGCCGGGCATTGAGGCTCGACTAAGAGCCGGGGGGGCGAAAAGGGCCTGGCGGCCCTGACCGAAATCGGGCCAAGCCCGCAAGCCTATCGTGCCGGCCAGACCCATTGACAGCCCTAGATGTAGGGCACTCTGCCAATTATAGCAGTCCAAATGGAAGATGCAGAGCTTTTAACCTTACATAAGGACACCATAACAATGAAGTAAAACACCCTCTCTTGAGTCCAGCTCTTTCCCCTAAAAATTGTTTTACTTTGTTCTTCCTGAAAGACCAAAGCATTGCATGCAGAATCAGCCACCATACAATGAGATCACCTTTGAGATCATATCTTCAGTTCTAGCTATCAATCAGCCATTCCACTCCATCGGGCACTGGTGGCCACAATGCAATTGTTGAAAAGAATGGTGCCAAATCTCGAGCAAAGAAACAACCAATGACTAAATGGTCTAGGTCTCCTCTTCCTCTCCATAGGCAGCATGTTGTCCTACTATCTTCCAAGAAATTTGCAAGCAAATCAGATGTAGAAAGCCTTCCATGAAAAGTACTTTGCACAAAGACCTTCACTTTCACCAGCCTACTAAGTGACACACATGCGACACTTTGGGTACAAGGATCTCTGGCATTGTTGCCACGGCACTCACATAGGCACTAGGCGCAGTTGCAAGGCCGAGGTGGCGGCCTGCCTTTCTAGACACTAGTGGCCTAGAAAGGTAGACTAGGCAGGTACTTAGACAACCAAGGCAATCTGCTTACTGCCTTGGATCTACAGGTGCCCAATCTAGGCTGATAACAGGATCTAAATGAATCCACAGTTTAACATCCCCCCTCCAACCTGCAGACTTGGCCCCGATCAACCTCCAATCTCTCAAACCCTTCTCACCTCCCCCAACCCCTAGGTAGGCTTTCATATGCAGTTGTTGTCCACTGTCGTCGATCCATTAGTCGCTGCAACGGCAACACTTGCACCTAGGATTTCTTTGTCTCGCGACTATTATCTAGTGCCACTAGCCACCTCCATCATCTTATGCCATAATTTATTGACCTCCCTCCGCTGGTTGTGGAAGTGGCAGCAATTACAACATGCTGATAGCCTAGCACCCATAGTAGTTAGTAAGAGGAGCCTGCATCACTGTTGGGAAGTAAAAATCTTTCAGGTTACAGATAGGCATTTCCTTGAACAGTGGGTATGCCAATAGACTGGTTTAAATATGATGATGAGAGTATGATTTTGTGCTCTTAAACTGAGTGTTAAAAATGGAATTTAGCAATTGGAATATGATCGAAGATGCTAATTGAACATCACAAAGACAGTCCATACTTTCATCAGCATACCCCAAAAAATCCATTAAGACATTCTATCAAACCAATATTCTTCTTCCTAATAAAGGGACACTATATACTTGATGTGAATTTTGATCAGGGAATGAGTTTTAGGGTCTCTAATCCTGGTTTTGTTCTGTCTCTAACTCAATATTTAGAGCATAAACCTCATTTGTATGCTGTTAGAAAGTCTAGGCATTATAACGAACACTTTGCCTATTCATTTTCTCTTCACAATTAAGAGAAACAAATCAACATAGCCACCAGATGTGAAGTGTCTAAACTCTATTTATTGAGTTCAAATTGGATACCTCTCCGTAAATATACAATTCACTATTCATGTGGTGCTTTGTGCATGAGGAGAATTCATAAAACCCTCTCACAAAATAGACTTTTATGGCCTTACACATAGCAAGTTTAGAAACCATCCGGTGAGGGTGGCAATTTTCATAAGACCTCTAATAAGATGGGCATTTTTCTGAAATTTAGGGGAAAGAGAGAAAGAAACCGCAGGAGAGAGAAGATGGCATCAGGCTCTTTTTCCTTCTCTCTTTTCTCTCTTTTTTGTTAACTTTTTCAAATAAATAGAGAGAAGAGAGAGAAGGCACGGGAGAGAGAAGATGTAGGAGAGAGAAAGAAAGTGAGACAAAGGCTGCAACCTTCTCTCTTAAGGCACGTTTGTAAACGCATTTGCCCTTTGGAGATTTTTCACAACCCCCCTTTCCGTACGGTGTCCAACATGTTAGGAATTTTGTGAAGATGAAAAATCCCATTTGGCACGATTGCCGCCTTGTTCGAATCCCAGATTGGGTTGTAAGGGTGACCATTCTACCCTTCGCTTTCTCTCGGTCATGGATGAATAGTGTTTGAGAATTTTGCCATTTCATTGTGCATGAACTATGTACTGTTCAATTGAAATTGCATGAACAGCAACTTGTACGGGACACCGGCATTGAATGCGGAATCTCTCCTGCATTGATGCTGGCGTCCTTGGCGGAGGAGGTGGAGGAGCTCTAATGGCAGCAGGATCAGCCGCAGCCAGCATACAAGGTGGAGGAGCTCTAGTGGCGGCAGCAGCCGCCGCCGCAGCCGGCGACAGCAGGAGCAGCTGCAGCTGGTGGCAGCAGTCCGACAGTAGGAGCACCAACAGCAAGCCGTTCGCAGCAGCTCTGGCGTCTGGAAGTCGTCAACCTCACCCATTAACGATCCGCGAGGGGGGAAAGCAGGGTCAAAAGGGTAAACGCCTCTCTTGAATCTGCCGTCCCGGCCAGGAAGCGGCCTCCCCCCCCTGCTTCTGCCGCTTCCAGGAGATGACCCATGGTTGTGTCTTGCTCTCTCTCCACCCGTGAATCCTTCATGCGTGCAAGCTGGGGTGGAACTAGCACCTTTGGAAATGTGTTTGCCCTATCGAGGATTCCAATGATTGGAATCCCGGGCAAACGCATTTCCAAATGCGCCCTTAGAGTCCACTGTGGACTTTTTCCTTGTTGAAATCCACAAAACCGCGGTGTTGAGATACACAAGCCCAGGGTCATAAGCACATAAACTTCAACCCATTAATCGACATGGGACTATTGCCCGGGGACTATACCCAAATTCCAACACTCCCCGTCACCACCAAGATAAGGTGTTGAGTGGAGAGGGCACCATAATTATAATCACATTATATTTTTAACCCGTTTTCAATACGGGACTATTCTCTAACATTTCTACTATTCATATTTTCTCCTTTTCTTCTTTTCTCTTTTTCAAGAAAGAGGTCCAACATGGACCTTTTCACCTGTTGGCTAAATCCAAAAGAATTGGACTCCTAAAAGAGATCAGACTCTTTTCCAAAGGCCCACATATATACCTACTAGCTTTCTTGTGCATGTGCAGACTTCTCTTTCTCCCCTTGTAGCTCGAACAGAAAAGAAACTTTCCCTTCTTGCTAGCGTATCAGAGAAGACCCTTCTCGTCTCTTTTTTTTACTTTTGCAGGTGCAGTAGATAAGTTCTCTTCCAGCAGGCACAACAGAGAAGAGACTCCTTCCTTTTGCAGGGGTGCAACAAAGAGAACCCTCCACCTTCTCTTATTTCCTCTTTACAAGCACAGGTGAACACACATGATTGTTGCTCTGTTTCCCTCCTCTCTTTTTTTGTTGATTTGTGACTGTTGCTGCTGTTGCTTTGATTGGTGCAAGCAAGCCCCTTTGCTGCTGCTGTTGTTGTCTCCCTTCACCGAAACAGTGAGGGACCATCGGCTGCTACTGTTATCCCCCTTGGCTAGACTAAGGAGGCTCTTTCCTTGCTGTTACTGCTGCTCTTCTTAGTTGTGGAAGACAAGGACAGCTTCAATTGATTGTTGCATGGCCAATCATCCTCACTCGGTACAAAGCTCATCCAAGGCACGTCCTTTGACACCTCCTCATGCATTGGGCACCATATGAATTGTATGTTTATTGAGATGTATCCAATTTGAACTTAATAAATGGAGACAAGGATTTAGAGACCCTAAATCGCATGCCCCACCATGATTCACATCAAGCATATATGTTGATACAACCCTCCATTATAAAGAAGACAATCTATTTTACAAAATATCTTAATGAATTTATGGCATATAATAATGAAAGTACGGGCTATCTTTGTGATGTCTAATTAGCCTCTTCATATTCCAATTGTTAAATTTCATATTTAACCCTAATATATAAGTACAGATTCATACTCACGTTGTGATATGTAAATCAGTACATTTACATGCCCACTGTTCAAGGAAATGCCTATCTGTAACCCAAAAGATTTATATTGCCAAATAACCACCTATGAATCTCTCTCTCTCTCTCTCTCTCTCACACACACACAACATATACAGTCATTTCACTCCCTCCTCTCTACTTTGCTCATGCAGTCACACACACACACACAAACAAATGCACACTCTCTCGTCTAGATTTGTTTTGGGTTTTTTTGGATTTGATCCTTGAAAACTTCATCTATTTGAAGAAAAGTCCTTGCATCTTGACCTTTTATACATTAATCACTGCAAACTTAGTGACAATTGCTTTTTAATCATAAGAACATGATAACATTCCATGAATATGCTCATAAGATTCCATCAAATGCTACAAAACATTATTGTAGATCTAGAAAAACACCATTCTACCCTCTTTATAGAATAGAATTGGTGATTGTTGCAAAAATTTGTAGAGACAATAGCCTAACAACTTCTTGAAATATTGCAAATGTTTGTAACAGTCATCCATTTTATTCTATGGGGAGGGCAGAATGGTCTTTTCAGATCTATAGTAAAGCCTAGTAGTATTTGATGGTGTAGAGAATAAGGCAATGCTTTATTGGTTTTTATGTAATTGGATCCAAGGTTTGGGTCTAGCATTGGGCATTGTTCTCAAGGCGTCGCCTAGGCGACAAGGCACTCCATCGTGTCCAAGGCGACCAGGCGCCTAGGCAAGCAGCCCATTAAGGCACTCACCTAGTTGCCTTGGTGCACATAGGCCACCTTGGGCCCGCGAGGCCATGTGTTTTTCTGTGAAAGGTGTGTAGGGACGTCACGAGATGATGCTTGCCCTTCTTTCCAAAAAAAGGCCATAACTTGAGTTAGAATGAGATTCTGACTTCATAAGCTTTGTGATTAATTTGTTATTGTTTGTCATTTATTCCGTTTTTGCTTTTTAAAATATAGGTATGTTGAAGATTTGTGAATATCAAATTTTCTATTAACCAAAGATAGAACTTACATGTAAAACATGCATAGTAGTAATTCTCTTGAAATGTACTTAGTTATATAAACTAAGCTTCACCTGGGCACCTCGCCTTGTCGCCTAAGCCGTAAGGCGGTGGGCCACTGCCTTGGTCGCCTTGACAACCATGGTATTGGGTATAAGTCTGTCTCATGTTATGCGGTCGCCATGGTCTGGGTTTTTTGTATTTTATTTCTTGACTTGAGGGTATAAAGGTCAATCGTAATTATGACCTAATTGGTGATATGTGAAGAGTTGGGTCTGATCCGTGAGATAATCAAAAACCCTAACTCCATCCTCCTCTCTCCCTGCACCAAACTCTTATCTTCTCCCTGTTGCAGTTTCCAACATGGTACCAGAGCGGGGCAGGGGCAGGAAGAGACACGCCGGCTACATCTGATCATGAGGAACCTTGTCTAGGCACCTTGCCTGGACTTCTGTCTCCATCAGCCATTGGAAGCGGATGGTAAAGGGGACAGACCTCTTCTACTGCTCCCCCTTCTCTTCTCTTTGTTGACCGAACCCTAGTTGACCTCCTCCGACCTTCAAACTAGATGGAACAAGGGGCCGACATCCCTATCTGTTCTCTCATCTCTTGCTTTTGTTGACCGGTCATTCCCAGTCTCCTACCGGTCTTAAAAACAGGGGGAGAGGAGTGCGGCCTTGTCTTTCCTCTGACTCCTTGCTTCTTCCCCTCTGTTGACTGGGGTCTGACCTTTAGGAGGAGACAGTTGAACCTAGGTTTCTTCCTTTCCATGTGATATCGCTGGTTCTTCAATGAGAGGGCAGCACATCACACAAGAAGTTGTGCATCTGAATCCTTTTCTGATCAAGAGGACGATGTCTATAATAGAGGGAAGTGATAGGCCCACAGCCACTAGTGAGACTATTATGGTGATTGGGATTGATAATCCAACACTTCAAATCACTCCTATGAAACCGGATGGAAAAAAAATCATGTTTTGGTCTGCTGCGGCTGAACTGTACCTCACAAGCCAGGGCAAACTTGGCTACATAAATGGCAAGATCAAGGCTCCTGCTGAAGACGACTTAAAGTACGAAGCTTGGGCGGTCGAGGACAGCATTGTGTGGTCCTGACTCTTGAACTTAGTTGGCTGGGCCAACATGGCCTGGGATGTAGCACACAATCCTGCAGAAGAAAACTGCTCGTGATGTGTGGATTCTCTTGAAGGAGATGTATGGACATAAATAAAATGCCATCCAGATCTATCAACTGACTTGAGAGGCATACAAGATGGAACAAGGCTCAGCTTCAGTTACTTCGTACTTCAATAACTTGAGGAAGAAGTGGGAGGAGCTTGACTGCTATGCCTTGGATAGTTGGTTGTGTCTGGAAGATCAGAAACAACATTTGAACTATATTCAATAGAACAGAACCTTCAAATTTCTTGCTGGTTTGAATGAAGAGTCAGAGACCTTATGAGGTCAAATAGTGAATATGGAAAACGTGGCTTCTTTGGAGCAAGTCTATCTCAAGATTCTTGATGAAGAAGGACGGAGACATGCGATGGGCACCACAGGAAATGCTCCTAGTGGCCAAAATGTTGCAGAGTACTTTGCTCTGGCCAGCACTTCCTACAAAGGTGAAAAGGGAAATACTCCACACAAAAAAAGAGAAGAGAAAGAGTGCTATTGTCTGCACTCATTGTGGTAGAGAGAACCATAAGGAGGAGACCTACTGGGAACTTCATCCTGAGAGAAACCAGCAAAGTGCAAGGGTGGAAAAAAGGGGCAGCAAGCTAAAGGAAATGCTATTATTGCATAGCCTGCTGGTGGTGTTCCTTTAAATAGTGACCATACTCACTCTAATGTACCAGGATTAAAAGGGTTGTCAACCATGGACATTGCTAATCTCCAGAGGATCCTCTCACACCTTGAACCTTCCAATTCCCTAAATGGTTCCTCATCCTCTGCACCAAGTACAACTGGAATGGCACTCAGTGCCACTTCCCATCGGACCAGCACCTCCTGGGTCATTGACTGGGGGGTGACTGATCGCATGACTAGTATCTCTACGCTCTTCTCCTCCTACACTCTTGGTTTCGGGCAAGAGAAGGTTACTGTAGCTGATGGTACGTGTGCCACTGTAGCTGGCAATGGCACCATCAGGCTTGATAATCACTTAGTCTTGCCCTTTGTCATTCATGTACCTTTACTTTCTATAATTCTTCTCTTGGTCAGTAGCTTAACTAAGAATCTAAATTGTTCCATCACTTTTTTGGATCTCGGCTTCGTCTGGAGGGGGGGGGTGGAGAGAAGAGATCTCGAAAAAATCTTGGGAGATCGGGTTTGGAGATTTCGGAACATTTTTTCATATATATAGCCTATTTCTAAGAAAATCCTAATTCTTTTATACTAACCACTCAATTTCACAAACATGTTTTTGTAATTGACAACTCAATTTTACCAAATAAAGAGTAATGATAACAATAAGAAATCCCTTCACATGGACTAATATCAATATGCATCAAAAGTTACACAAATATAAAATTATACCTTATAAAATTTAAATAATTCTTCAAGAATTCACTATTTTCCCAAGACCGGAGATTGACGCAATCAGCGGGCGGGGAGAGGCACCTAGGGCGGCTCCGGCGATCTCGTGCGACTGTGCGAGAGTGTGTGTGAGAGTGTCGGGGAGAGAGAGTGCGTCGAGCGGTTGGGGTGAGGCGTGACTCGTGAGGACTCGACGGGGGTCGGGGGTGAGGGTTTAAGGCTTTTAGGGTCGACCGGTTCGCCTAACGGGACCGGTTCACCCCGTTCGTGCCCGCCGGTCCCGCCCGCACACGATATCTCCGAGATGCGCCGACTCGGGATGTTTTCGTGCCTCGCGGATGCGCCGAGACAGAGATCGCGGCGAGATCTCGCGAGATTGCATACCATGATTGGGATTGGATGTGAGATAGGAGGCCTTTATCACTTTGAACTTGAGGAAGTGCAGCATATCAGTCAGGCATGGTTAAGAATCATGTCAAAAATATTTTTCTATGGCATTTCCACCTTGGCCACTAGTCTTAATCATTGACAGCCTTGTTCCCTTCTTTGTTTTAATCAGTGAATATTCATTCTCTCCAGTGTCAAATTTGCCATTTGGCAAAACATTGTAGAACTCAGTTTCCAAGTTCTTTGAATAAAAGCGCTTTCTCATTGAGTGAATTCATTCTAATGTGTGGGGAACTTCCCCTATGCCTTCAATGGATGGACATAAGTACTTTATTAGCTTCATAGATGTTTTTTTCCCATTGTACATAGATTTATCTCATGAAATCCAGGAAAGAAGTTTAGAGAACCATTCAAGTGTTCTAAAAAATGGTAGAAACTCAATTCAGCAAAAAAAATAAAAGTTTTGCGCTCAGACACTGCAAAAGAATATTTCGGGAGACGCTTGAATGTGCTGTTAGAAGATAAAGGGGTCATCCATGAATCATCTTGTTCCTATATGCCACAACAAAATGAAGTGGCGGAGAGAAAATAAACTGGCACCTCTTGGAGACTGTTAGAACCTTGTTGTTTCAACAAAGACTCCCTAAAAGGTTCTTAGGAGAAGCAGTGCTCACTACTTCATACATGATCAATCACATCCCATCCAAGGTTCTCGGGAATAGGTCCTCCATCACCCTTCTACATCTTGATCATCCACTGTTCAACCTTCCACCAAAAGTATTTGGTTGCCTTTGCTTTATTCATTGCCTTGGTCCTAATTCCTCTAAACTTGATCCCAGATCCATTAAGGGTATTTTCCTTGGGTACTCCCCCACCCAGAAGGGATGCAAGTGTCTTGATCCTCAGATTGGGAAAAAGATATTGCCTTACGGATGTTATCTTTATGGAATCAGAGTCCTATTATCCCCATGAGATTACTTCTCCGGAGGAGATACCACTTTCCACAGAAAATCAACAATCTTCCATTGAGCCCTCTCCCAATCTCATTCATTTTCCTACTTTGATTATGTAACTCCTGATCTTGCTTCTTCACCTATTTCCGTTACAGATAATGTGAGGCATGACTCCAAGAATGCATACCCTCCTAGCCAGTAGGATAAATCGTTGCTCACTTACTCCAGGAAGAACAAGCGAGACAAGGAACCTCCATGAGGACACCGAGTCTGTAGGTCCTAAACCTGATCGGTGCAGTGAAGTTCATCCTACAACTCTTTCTCCAATAGACCTTGATCTTCTCATTACTGCGAGGAAGGAAACCCAAAGCTGTGCCAAGCATCCTATCTCCAAATGTGTGAGTTACTCTCAGTTTTCCTCCAAACACCATTCCTTTCTTACCTCCTTAGCTTCCACCACCCTTCCAACCTCATAAAAAGAGGCTATCAAATATCCGCACTAAAGAAAGGTGATGGACGAGGAAATGGCAACACTTCACAAGAATGGTACTTGGGAGCTTGTGAACCTTGCAACATGGAAAAAAACCGGTTAGTTGCAAATGGGTGTACATTATCAAATACCAGCTTGATGGTACCATTGAGAGGTACAAAACGAGACTTGTTGCGAAGGGTTTTATGCAAACTTATGGTATAGATTATGGGGAAACCTTTGCACCAATGGCAAAATTCAAATTAGTCAGTCATTATTTACCTGGAAGCTCATTTCTCATAGTCATTATACCAGTTGGATGTTAAAAAAAAAATGCGTTTCTCAATAGGAATCTAGCAGAGGAGGTCTATGAGTCCTCTATCTAGCTATGATACTAGTCAACAGGTGTGCAGGCTGAAAAGGGCATTATACAGGCTGAAGCAATCACCATGTGTATGGTTTGACAGGCTCCGTATGCTATGACAGGTTTTGGAAATAAACATAGTAATGCCAACCACACAATCTTCGTAAAGTGAAAAGATGGTCCGGTTGCTGTCTTGGTTGTATATGTGGATGATATGATTCTCACAGGTGACAATGTCATGGAGATTCAGTTATTGATAAATAATCTGGCTAAGGAATTCGAATATAAGGACCTTTGCCATCTGAAATACTTCTTGCGAGTAGAAGTGGCTCGGTCCTAAGAAGGCATCTATCTTTGTCAAAGGTCCTTATCTATCTTTGTCAACGTAAGTATGCCTTGGATCTACTTAAGGAGACAGGTAAGTTGGGCTGTAAACCAGCAGCCACTCCTATTGAAGTAGGCCATGGATTGGGTGAGAGTGCTGGTGACCTCCTTTCTAATGCACAAAAAGGTTGGTACCAGCGACTGGTAGGCAGACTGATCTACCTCACACTCACAAGACCAGATCTTTGCTATGCTGTGAGTGTTGTAAGCCAATTTATGCATGCCCCCCGCACTTCTCATTTGCAAGCAGTGGAGGGCATTCTAAAGTATCTAAAATCTGCACCGAGAAAGGGCCTTCTATTCATAAAAGCTTCTTATCTGTAGATTGAGGGGTATACAGATGCTGATTGGGCAGGTTCCAGAGATCATCGTGACCGAGTATTGTACTTTTCTAGGGAAAATCTTGTTGCTTGAAGAAGCAAGAAGCAAAGTGTTTGTGCTAGATCTAGTGGGAAAGCAGCACATTGGGGGCTCAAGGAGTGACAAAGCTCCTGTGGTTGCAAATTTCGTTGCAAGATCTGAGAATGCATGTTGAACTGCCCATGAAGTTGTAGTGCGATAATAAGGCGGCTATCAGCATTGCGAAGAACCCTGTTCAACATGATTTCACCAAGCACATTGAGATTGACTGGCATTTCATCCAGAAAAAAAAAACCTTGATAGTGGTCAGCTGTGCTTGCCTTATTTTCGCTCTGAACATCAAGTTGCTGATGTTCTTATCAAAGGTCTGACCAGGGAGGCATTCACTTCTGGATTGGCCAAGCTTAGTATGATAGACATCTATGCTTAGCTTGAGGGGGGTGTAGAGAATAAGGTGATGCCCTATTAGTTTTTATGTTATGGATCCAAGGTTTGGGTCTACTATTGGGTATGAGTCCATCTCATGTCATGTCTCCTATTATGGGGTCACCCTGGCCTGGGTCTTCTGTATTTTTATTTCTTGACCTGAGGGTATAAAGGTCAACCATAATTACGACCTAATTGGTGATATATAAGGAGTTGGGTTGAGATAATCAGAAACTCTTAACTCCATCCTCCTCTTTCTCTACGCCAGACTTTGTCTATGTAAAATATTCTCACATTCTAATGATTAGAGATATTAAAAACCAACTGATTAGAGAGATTAAAAACCAACTGTCACTAAGTTTGCAGAAACTAATATATAACAAGCCTTTTGTTTTCCAAAAATATGAAGTTTTTCATAGATCAAAATCAGCGTTATTAAAACCGGACCGGCCGGTCTGACCAGTCCGACCGCCAACCGGTCCAGGCACCGGTTCAATTAAGGCCGGTCTGGTCTAATGCTAAAAATCGGAAGAACCGGACGAATCGCGGTTCGACCGGTAAACCGGTCCGACCCGGTTCCACTGTTGGCAGTTTCGGCCGAAACCGATACGTTTCGGCCGAAACGTATCGGTTTCGGCCATAACCGATACGAAAAGGCCCTTAATCACTGTAGCAATCCGAAACTAAAGGGAGGTATCGGTTTCGGGCGAAACCGATACTAGTTTCGCCCGAAACCGGTCGGTTTCGGCCCGAAATCATTTGGTTTCGGCCGAAACACGCCGAAACACGTGAACTTATGGCCCTTATGCTTTGCTGTCATGCCCCCGAAACCCCACTACCCACAGGTTTCGGCCGAAACCCTCCCCCCTGCTGTCTACTGTCTGCGAGTGTGATGTCTGCTGCTGTGCTGCTGCCGCTGCTGTGCTGCTGCCGCTGCCGAGCTGCTGCTGCTGCCGAGCTGTTGCGGCTGCTGCCTGTTGCGGCTGCTGCCTGCTGCAGCTGCTGTCCGACCAAGGGTGAAAGGCCGTGTCTGCTGCGACTGCGACTGCTGCAGCTGCTGTCCGACCAAGGGTGAAAGGCCGTGTCTGCTGCGACTGCGACTGCTGCAGCTGCTGTCCGACCAAGGGTGAAAGGCCGTGTCTGCTGCGACTGCTACGCCTGCTGGAGGTGGACAGGCCCGACAGGGAGAGACCGAGAGGGAGCCTTCTTGCTGCGCACACCGGCCTGGGGGCCAACACAACTTCAAGGGTTTGATTGTTTTGTTTGAGGTTAATTTCATTGGGTATAGACTTGCTATGAAGATGCATGGAGAATGTATAGACTTTGAAGAATGTATTGGTCCAAGAGTGTATAGACTTGCTATGAAGATGGATGGAGAATGTATAGACTTTGAAGAATGTATAGACTTTGATGAATGTATAGACTTGCTGATGTATAGACTTGCTATGAAGATGCATGGAGAATGTATAGACTTGCTGATGTATAGACTTGCTATGAAGATGCATGGAGAATGTATAGACTTTGAAGAATATATTGGTCCAAGAGTGTATAGACTTGCTATGAAGATGCATGGAGAATATATAGACTTTGAAGAATGTATAGACTTTGATGAATGTATAGACTTGATGGATGTATAGACTTGCTGATGTATAGACTTACTGGATGTATGTATAGACTTACTGGTGGATGTATAGACTTGCTCAGTTATCAGCTAATGGATGTATAGACTTGCTAGCACTTGCTAGCATGCACCGACTTACAGAAGACATTATTTCATCATCAATGCACAAGAATGCACAAGGGGCACACACAACAACAACAATTCACACTATCATCATCATTCTTATGTGGTGACTCGTTGAGTTGCTATTATCAAAACATCAACACACTATCATCAAAAAATGTACAAAGGAATATTAGTTTAACTTTCACATGTTCAATATTTGAAGTTCAATGCGTAATTGTCTACTTCAAGGTTATTGCACTAACTTATACATTCAAATACATGTGTATTGTTTTTCATGATTTTAAGTGATTATTTAAATTTTTTATGATTTTTTTCAGATTTTTTAGAATTAATATGTTTTTTTAAAACCTTTTAATTGGGTTTCGGCCGGTTTCGGCCGAAACCGAAACCGATACCGAGTCGTATCGGTTTCGGACCCAGTCGAAACCGAGTCCGAAACCGAGTTTGCCATCCCTGCCCGGTTCGCCCTTTAAATAAAAAAATAAAAAATGCAAAAATATTTGGATATTCAAAATGGTATTTATGTGTGAACAAAATTATCTTACTATTATTGATTTGTTGTTATTTATCATTTTATTTTAGATATTTTTGAAAATTTAAAATTTAAAGGAGCATAGATGTCAATTGTGAAGAGTGAAGACCAATAGAGTATTACAAAATTTTAAGATCAATTTATTTAAGCATATTTTTTTTTTTTTTACTTGCATAGTTACATAATCATGAATAATAATTATGCACGTATGTTTTTTATTTTGATCATTCTATCTTATTTCTTATTGTCTTGGGCTATATAATCATTGCTTCATGCATAATATAATTTATTATCTTATTCAAAAAAATATCATATTTGCATATTTTTAAAATTATTAAAAAATTTAGGACGTCATAATTATATTATGATGATGTCGTGGTTAAAATATGTTCGAACCGAACCAGCTCATTGGCCGATTCAATTACCGATTCGATTCTGATAACATTGATCAAAATCCAAAAACCGTTTTTTCCTGGGGTGGGTGGTGGCATGATATGCATTACCGCCCGATACTTACCATACCAGGCCGGTACATACGGTACTAGCCATGGCTGGTCCGGTTCCGACTATTGGAGCCCAATGCTAGTCGGTACAAGAATTAAAAAAAATAGAGGTCACAACAGTTGCACCTTCTCCGGGGTCCGGACTCTCATCTCACTGTTGAGATTGAGAGAGAGAGAGAGAGAGAGAGAGAGAGAGAAGGGGGTGGGGGAAGAGAGAGAGAGAACAAGGGTGGCCGGTGTTCTGAGACAAATAGAGATAGAGACAGAGACAGAGAGTGAGACACAGGGAGAGAGGTACTTGTTCGCTGCAATCTGCCCCGCCGATACCTGCCGTCCACCACGCTGGTCGCTGCCATCCGCCATGCCGGTCGCACAAGGGGGGATGACGAGATTAAGGCTCGAATCTGATCAGTGAGAGACCAAGAGGGAAGTGAAAGGGAGTTTTATTGGTATGATTCCGGGCAACGTGGGAACCGGTACCGAATCGGCCAGTACAGGTATCCATACTGGTATTGAATACCCTAGGTGGCGGGGGCTAAAAGTGACCAGAAGGCCACACATCAATGGAAGGATAAGGATAGAGAACTGAAGCACATCACATCACGACAAAAAAAAGAGTTGTTTGCATAGAAAGCATTGTTAAAGACGAATTTGCAGATATATCACTCCTGGAAACGTATTAGCATACATATCATTATTATTTTGAAAATTTTCAAATATGCCGTCGTAGTTAACTTCCGTCGACAGGATCGTGAATATTCTTGAAAGATGTCAATATTCCCGTTAAGTGAAGGTCAAATGACCAAAATATCCCTCAAAGAGAGAGAGAGAGAGAGGGGGGGGGGGGGACGTCTCGATCGGTGGCGTCGTGATGCATCTCTTCGTCGGAGGGGGAGATTCACCGGAGGTGAGAGGCGGGGTGGAGAGGGACAGCAGTAGGAGAGAGAGGGGGGAGAGGGAGATAGTGCCGGTAGAGGGCATGAGGTGGGAGACGGGGAGAGCAGTGGCGGAGCAACAGGGGGAAGAGTCGGAGGTGGCCGGGGAGGGGGGGCATCTGCAAGGGTGAGAGGAGAGGGGGATGGGGATGGGGGGCTCCTGCAGTGGGCACGAGAGACGGGGTTGGGGAGGGGGGGCGTATGCAAGGGTGAGAGGAGAGGGGGGGCTCCTGCGGTGGGCACGAGAAAGGGGGCCGAGGAGGGGGGGCTCTGGCGGGCTAGGAGTGGGGGGTGTCTGCGAGGGTGAGAGGAGAGAGGGCTGGGGAGGGGGGCTCCGGCGATGGGCATGAGAGAAGGGGCCGGGGAGGGGGGGCTCCCGCGGGTTGGGAGTGGGGGGCGTCTGCGAGGGTGAAAGAAGAGGGGGCTCGGGAGGGGGGGCTCCGACAGTGGGCACGAGAGAAGGGGGGGTTCCAACGGGCTGGGAGTGGGGGGCACATGCGAGGGTGAGAGGAGAAGGGGTCGCAGGGTGGCCGCCGGTGGGCACCACAGGGGAAGGGGTCGCGATGGAGGGAATGAGAGGAAGAGAAGGAAGGTGAGAGAGAGAAGGGAAGAGACAAAGAGTAGGGCGGCGGCGGGAGGGGGAAGGGGGCGCAGGGTCGCCGCTGGTGTGAGAGTAAGCGAGAGGGAGAGAGAAGAGCGATAGACGGAAGTCGCTCCCCGGCCCCTCTCTCTCTCACCCCATCCCCCCTCACTCTCTCTCTCTCTCTCTCCCTCCCCTCTCTCTCCCTCTCCCCATCCCTCTCCCTCTGTCACGCCAGAGGGGGAGACGCCTCCGGCATCTCCCATCTCCTCCCTCTCGCTCTCTCTCTCCCCCTCTCCCTCTCCCTTTGTCACCGCCGGAGGGGAGACGCCTCCTACACCCCCCTCCCCCCCCTCTCTCTCTCTCTTTCTCACCCCATCCCCTCCCTCTCTCTCTCTCCCTCCCTCTCTCTCTCTTTCTCACCCCATCCCCTCTTGCTCTCTCTCTCTCTCTCCCCCTCTGTCACCCCGGAGGGGGAGACGCCTCCAACATCCCCCTCCCTCCCTCTCCCTCTGTCACCACCGGAGGGGGGAAGATGGCAAGGAGCATAGAGTGGCTGCAGGTCGCCGGCGACACCACGAGGCCGCAAACCTAGTTATTTTTATTTTAAGATTTTATTTAGGATTTTTTTATAAATAAGTCAAACCTTAGGTAATATACCGTGGGCATTTTTGTATTTTATAATATCTAGTTAGGGTTAACCATCGTTAAGTTGACGGATGGTAACGAGAGGTTACGACAGTGGCATATTTGAAAATTTTTCAAAATAATAGTGATCATCATCATCAGAGCCTTATCCCAATTAATTGGAGTCGGCTACATGAATCATGTTCCGCCAAAGATTTCTATCAAGTGCAATATTCATATTTAAACTCAAGGAACTAATGTCCTTCCTAATAACATCGCACCATCTCATTTTAGGTCTTCCTCGAGCTCTTTTACTAGCATCCACTAAGATTTGGTCACATCTTTTAACCGGCACTGAGTTAGGGCGACGAAACACATGTCCAAACCACCTGAGTCTATTTTCTCTCATTTTGCTATCAATTGGAGCTATCCCTAAGTCCTTACGGATGCGCTCATTCCTAATCTTGTCTTTCTTAGTCTTGCCACACATCCATCTCAACATCCTCATCTCTGCTACACACATTTTGTGGATGTGTTCCTTTCGTACTGCCCAACACTCGGTACCATATAACAAAGCAGGTCTCACAGCCGTTCTATAAAACCTCCCTTTGAGTTTCACAGGCATACGACGATCACAAAGAACACCTGATGCACTTCTCCATCTTAACCAGCCTGCCTTAATCCTATGCGTAACGTCATCATAAATCTCCCCATTCTCTTGTATGATAGACCCTAAATATCGAAAGCTACTACTCTTCGGAATGTTATGTCCATCAATTAGAACCATGTCTTCCTGAACCATTCTCCCATTACTAAAATTACAGTGCATAAACTCTGACTTACTCCTACTAATTTTAAAACCTTTAGACTCCAAGGCAAGTCTCCAACGCTCTAACTTAACATTTAGAGCATCAATACTCTCATCAATTAAAACAATATCGTCTGCAAATAGCATACACCAAGGGATATCCTCATGCAATTGTTTAATTACTTCATCCATAACTAAGGCAAAGAGATACGGACTTAGTGCAGAACCTTGATGCAAACCTATAGAAACGGGAAATTCACTAGTCTCCCCAGCAATAGTTCGAACACTAGTAATAGTACCGCCGTACATATCTTTAATCAAATCAACATATCCTTGAGAGATTCCTTTCTTTCTTAATGTCCACCAAATCAATTCTCTCGGTACTCGATCGTACGCCTTCTCTAAATCAAGAAAAACTATATACAAATCTTTTCTCATCTCTCTATACTTCTCCATTAGCTGTCGTAGTAAGAAAATAGCTTCTGTAGTAGATCTATTTGGCATAAAACCAAACTGATTTTCCGATACAGTAGTCATACATCGGAGGCGTTTTTCAATTACTCTTTCCCAAAGTTTCATAGTATGACTCATAAGCTTAATTCCACGATAATTATTACAACTTTGAATATCTCCTTTGTTTTTATAGAAAGGAACTACAACACTTTTTCTCCAAACTTCTGGCATTCTCCGTTCCTTTAAAATTTTATTAAAAAATTTAGTTAGCCACTGAATACCAATATCTCCTAGGCCTTTCCATACTTCAATAGGTAAGCCATCTAATCCTAAGGCCTTGCCCACTTTCATTTTCCTTAAAGCATCCTCCACTTCTGACATCTTAATACGCCTGAAATATTGATATTTATCAAATATTGTGGACTCTTGGGTACCTTCTAGAGATAAATCCTTGACGGAATCTCCATTAAGTAACTTCTGAAAATAGCTATGCCACCTCCCTTTAATCTCAAGATCCTTAGTTAAAACCCTTTGATCTTCACCTTTAATGCACCGAACATGATCTAAATCTCTAGTTTTCCTTTCTCTTAATTTAGCAAGTTTAAATATGTCCTTTTCACCCTCTCGGGTTCCTAATTTATTATATAAATCTTCAAATGCCTTTGATTTAGCTTCGCTAACTATTTTCTTAGCTCTCTTTTTAGCGATTTTATAGGCTTCTAGGATTTGGTCATTTTTGTTAGTTTGCCAAACTTTAAAGCATTCCTTTTTTACTCTAATGATATTTTGGATTTCCTCACTCCACCACCAAGTCTCTTTGTCTAAATTCTTTTTACCTTTAGATTCGCCTAAGAGTTGTTTTGCAACCCTCGTTATACAATTTGTAACATTATTCCACATTACATTAGTTTCTTGTTCTAAATTCCAAATATTTTCCTTTAATAGATGATTTTTAAATGTTTCTAAACTTTTACCTTTTAAATTCCACCATTTAATCTTGGAATAATTATTTATAATGATCTTTCTTTTGAATTTAGGGATAGTGACATCCATTACTAACAACCTATAGTGATATGTATGCTAATACATTTCCATGAGTGATATATCTGTAAATTCGTCTGTAACAATGGTTTCTAAGCAAACCCCCCCCCCCAAAAAAAAAGATATCTACAAAGATGTAAGCTGAACCCAAGGTTTAAAAAACTGGTTTAAGAACCAGACAGATTTGGGCCGGTTCCGATCCCAGCTCTGGTTCTCAGGCCTGATCTGGCCAAAACCGGCCAATTCCATCCAAAACCAGCCACCAGAACCAGACCGGTCCTAGCAGGTTCCAGCCCAAACTGGCCAGTTTAAAATAAACGATGATTTAAACCCTCACCCACCCACATCCCACCCTATCAAATTGCATATACCAACTCATAAAATCCAACAGTAGACTGGACAGCTCTCTTCGTTACTAAATTAACAAATCTCTGCCCTCAAGTTAGCATCTTTCCTTATGTGATTTTGTTTGCCATTATTGAATTTTTTTCTTATGTATTCAAGCTTGTTATCTCATTTTTAATACAATTTCTCTTCAATTTACCTTCAACATTTTGCAATTAATGTATTTAATTCTACAATTTTATATTGAAATCTGCAACTTTTTCATATATTTTACTCTTAATTTGTATATTAGGAGCATATATAGTTTTAGTTTTTAAACAGGCACCAAGGTGCCAACCAGGCATTATTTAGGGGGACACCTTACCGGCTAAGCACTTAGGAGGGTCCTGAGAATGCCTTGAGTCACGTTGTCCCCTTGACAACTATGGATCTTGGTTATGCATTAAGAAGTGTACTCAGTAATAAGATACGTGGTTTTTAAGTTCAGGACACAAATGCAAGCATGAAGATTTCATGCTGTATGCTTTCTAGAACAAGAAATGTCAGGTGGAAGGAATATTTATTTTTAAATCAAGGACTTTGCTTTATAACTGCATCAGGCCATACATGACAGTCAAAAGGACTTTGAAAGGCACAAAAGTTATCTATAGAAAATTATAGAATAGTTAGAAATGTTGAAATTTTCGACCTGCAACAGCTGTGAATGGAGATCAACTAAGACAACAAACCCTAGGCAACTACCAAAACCAACCTGACTGCAACAAACCGAGGTGTGGGTAGTCAATTTCTAGAAAAATCAATAATAAATAAATCCATATATTGTGGACACCACACGAATCAGTGATACACCAGAATTTTTTTCTCTTTTTCCTTTTCTCCTTTTTTTTTGGGGGGGGGGGGGTTCCCTTTTTCGCCTTTGTTTGCTTTCAACCCCCGCTTACTCTGTCTCTCCTTTGTAATTTCCCTCTTACCCTGTTAGCTATTGCGGTTGCCTTTTTCCCTTTTTTTGAGGCTTATGCAATGTTATCAGAATCGGACCGAACTGGCCGGTATGACCGGTCCGACCGCCAACCGGTCCAAGCACCGATCCGATTAAGGCCGGTCCGATCTAATGTTAAAAAATCGGACGAACCGGACGAACCACGGTTCGACAGGTGAACCGGTCCAAACCGGTCCGACCTGATTCACTATTTAAATAAAAAATGAAAAAATAAACATAAAAATATTTGGATATTCAAAATGATATTTATGTGTGAACAAAATTATCTTACTATTATTGATTTGTTGTTATTTATCATTTTATTTTAGATATATTTGAAATTTAAAAGTTTAAAGAAGCATAGATGTCAATTGTGAAGAGTGAAGACTAATAGAGTATCACAAAATTTTAAGATCAGTTTATTTAACCATGTTATTGTTATTTTTTTACTTGTGTAGTTACATAATCATGAATAATAATTATGCATGTATACTTTTTTATTTTAATCATTATATCTTATTTCTTATTGTCTTGGACTATAGAATCATTGCTTCATGCATAATATAATTTATTATATTATTCAAAAAATTATAATATTTACATATTTTAAAATTTATTAAAATTTTATGACGTCATAATTATATAATGATGACATCATGGTTCAAACCGATTCGATTGAATGGTCCAACCGGTTCGAACTGAACTATCTCATTGACCGGTTCAATTACCGGTTCGATTCTGATAACATTGGGCTTATGTTTCGTCATTGATTTGGACCCATTAACAAGCCTTCATATTGTCAACCTGCCTGAAAATGAATCCTGCATGTATGACAAGAATTAATAATGCCAGTCTTCTCCTTTGAGGAATATAGTTTGCTTAGTGCAAATAAGAGATTCCACACCTTTATGAAAGTTAAACTATATTTAAATGTGTATCTTAACTGTCCTTTTTAACTATTTACCCTCTGATTGGAAGTAAAAAGGTAAGACCTAGAAGACTAGGCCCTAAACGTTTGGACAGTTTTTGGCATATTGTCAGCCTGAAGCCAGTCAACACATCACATGGTAAGGCAGCCCTAGCAGACACAAGCTATTGAACAAGGAAAAACAGTCCCTTATCACGTCACTTTTTAACCATCACCTTCAGAGAAAATGCTTAGAGATCTTTGCCTACACTAATTGTTCTGCAGCCACTGTAAGCAACATGTATTCTTGTTAGATGTTGCAATAATGGATAGATTCATAAAACCAATCCAGTGTCCAATTAAGTTCTAAGAAAATGGGAATACAAGCATAACTGCATCAAATAGGGCACCTCAGACTTCAGCAAACCTTTGAGACCTTTAGCCAAAAAAAGAAAAAAAAAAAGAAAATGTGCACCTCTTTACCTCGTTCTGTCAACAGCAGATGCTCCAGCTTTGCCAGCCAGCTGACGCTTCCAAGCATAAGCAACAACAGCTCCATCTGGACACACAAGGGGCATGTGTAAACCCCAAGAGTTGCCTCGTGATTTTAAAGATCCACTAAGAACACCAGATTCCTCCAGCAGCCTCCCTAACAATAAAAGAATTAGAAAATAAATATCCTACGACATCCCTTTAAATATTGATGAAACATATCTACCACCATAGAATCAAGAAAAAGTAACAATTTTATGTTCTAGTATCATATGGATAGTAGGGTCGGGCTCGGGTCTGGGCAGCACTGCTCAGGGGTTTTATCAAGCCCACCCCTTGCCCCAGCTAGTGGACCACATGATGCACAAGAGTAGGGTCTGTAGGTCCAAAGCGGCCGCACATTGAGGTTGGTGGGGGGATGGGTTTCCCCAGTCATAAAAAAAAAAATCACATGGGCAGTGATTGTTAATAGAACTTATGGCCTGGTGGAAAGAAACATTGGATCCAAATAAAATCTATAAAGCATGAAATATGCTCAGGTTACAGAAAATGCAAGTTCCTAAATTGATGGCCTAATGGTAGGCTAAAGATCTCAAGTATGACATCAATTGCCAGTGGATTGGCATAAACACAAGCTTATGATAGGACAACCAAAAGAAATTAAATATACTGAAATTCACTCTACCTTTTCACTTTAAACAGTCCGATGATAATCAAATGAAAACAGACTGACAATAGTCAAATGATAGGTTTTAACGGTCTCAATCCGTTAACTAATTTTTTTAAAAAAAAGTGGGTGGTACCACTATTGTATTAAATAAGAAAAAGAGATTTACAAGTGTAGTCAATAAATTTCCAAAAAAATCCCTATACAATAGAAGGCCACACCAAGATAGTGTGGAGCACTCTAGCCCCCCAACAAAACAAAAAGAGAAGAGTTTTGGGCATTCACATTACAAAGAAGCACCGCCCATTCCCTTACTCTATCACAAATAAAAGATACAACAGTGTCCTCTGCTCTAGCCTCTCTCCTGAAAATCCTATTATTCCGTTCCCCCCACAAAGTCTAGAGAGTGGGATGTCAGTCACCAAACAGTCCTATCACCTCTAAGGAGCCAGCTTCAGCTCCATTTCCTGATCAGGTGATCCACCTCTCTCTGTCGACTAATGACGCACTAGGTCCTCATAGCAAGCTCCCCCCACACACCCCGCGAGTAGGTAAAACCTACAAACAGGTGGTTTAGGGTCTCGTCCTCCTCTCCACACAAGTAGCAAATCGGTTGGACGCCTGGAAGGAACTGAAGAATCCGTTAACTAAATATACCCAGTAAAAGTTCAAAGTGTGCATTTTATCTTACACAATAACTAATTCATCATCATTTTCAAGTCATCTTTTTGTTACACATAACTTCCGGTTGTTAACCATCAAACTGGCCAATTGCTTCACAGATAACGATTACCTTAGTGCCTAGATCAGCCTAAAAAATAATTATAATTTGCAAATGGGCCAAGGCAACTTATCCATGGTTTTTTGTTTAATCCCACGCCGCTGGGTGCAAAGTTTAGACATGTAGAACGCTTCATAATCAAGATGGAATATCCAATAGGCTGCGAAACTATTATTAGCATGTAAAAGCAACCCAAAGTCCTTTGCGTGGAGTGCTTCTATACACTATTGATACTCTGAACCAAACTGCTCAAATAACCGGTTAGTATATTAGGGCTAACACATAATAAATGGAGAGACGTCATCCCCAACATGCTTCCTGGTCCTAGAAATCCTAATGGCTTTCAAAATCCTAGACCGATGAAACCTGAATAACGAAAAATTCAACGAACCCTGACCTAAAGAATCGAACAAAAAAATGGAGGGAATGGGAGTGACAAAAGGGCTATGGGAAAAAACCGAGTGTCTGGATATCATGGAGGTGTTGGCACATGGAGGCCTCCTTGAGGATGAGCTAGAGAATTTTGTTGGCCTGCCGAGGCTCCGCAATGTCGAGAAGCACCTCCAGGAGGCGATCGGCGCCGAGTCTGACGTCCGCCACCACCCGGGCTGCACGCTCTAACCTATCCATGACGAGTGCCACCTGCTTCGGAGGAGTGTCCTTAGTAGAGCTGCCTTCTTTCGGCTGCTCGGTAGCCGCCGACAGCGTCTCGGCTTGCTGCATTGGCGCCCTCTCTCTCTCCCTCTGACCTTCCCCGGCGAGTCACCTCTGATCTCTACTCCCTCCATGCTCGTGTTTGTTTAAAACGGAGAAGTTGGAACTTGGACGGGGAATTTGGATCCGAAGTGCGAACCGAAACCGAACCAACTTATTATGGCCGATCCTTAGGGCGCGTTTGGGCAGTGTGTATATATAGGGATTTTTTTAAAATCCTTCTAGAGAGAGAAGAAACTCCATTTATGAAACTTTTATAGGGTGTTTGGTTGCGGTTTTTTTACCTCTTTCTCTCTTAAATTTAAAAAAGAGAGAGAGAACTCAATTATAGACGTTTGGTATGACTCTCCTAAATTTTAGGGAGAGAACCAACTCCCGTACAAATCTTTTAAAAAAAAAAAATAACTCCCCATCAATTTTTTTTTTGAAACTGTTCTCTCCCCGTGCGTCCCTCCCCGTGGCTCGTCCCCCTCCCCCGACCGTTCCCCCCTCCCCGGCAGATCCCCCCCTCCGGCTCCGGCACCCCTCCCCGCGCAGCCCCGCCCCTCCCCCTCTCCCCTCCAGCTCCGGCGCCCCCCCCCCCCGCGCATCCCCTCCTTCCCCGTCCCCGGCGGCCCCTGCGCACCCCCTCCCCTGCGGCCCCCTTCCCCGTCCCCGTCGGCCCCCGGCGGCCCCTGCGCTCCCCCCTCCTAGATGCCAAACACCCCTACGGCTCCCCCCCGCGGCTGCCGGCAGGGCCCCCTCCCCCCTCCTCCCTGCGGCCCCCTCCCCCGCCGATCCCCTCCCCCCTGCGGCCCCCTCCCCCGCCGCTGCCTGCCGGCCCCCCTCCCCCCTGCGGCCCGTCCCCCGCGGCTGCCGGCCAGCCGGAGACCCCCCTGCGGCTCGCCCCCGCGGCTGCCGCCGGCCCCTCCCCCGCGGCTGCCCGCCGGCCCCCTCCCCCCTGCGGCTCGCCCCCGCGGTTGCCGGCCGGGCCCCCTCCCCCCTGCGGCCCGTCCCGCGCAACTGCGGGCCGGCCCCCCTCCTCCCTGCGGCCTCTCCCCCGCGGCTGACCTCCCCCCACTGTTCCCCCCTCTCCCGTGCCGCCGTCGTCGTCCGCGAGCCGGCTCCCGACGTGGCTCCCCTCCCAATGCTCTCGACGCAGCAAACCAAACATATCTGTACAAATTTTTAAATTTATGTTAGCTTGGCCAAACATATGACTATAATTTATGTCACTTTTAAAATTTGAGTCAAAAATTGACATGGATTAAATTTTTAGAGAGAAATAACTCTGAAAAAAAAAGTGTTCCCAAACACCCTATTAGAGATTGTCAACTCTCCCTCATTTTCTCTCTATATCTCTCTATACCTCAAAATTCACCCCAAAAAAATCTTGATGTGACATTGTTTCATTTGAAAATGATTCTAACAAGTTAAAGATTTCAATGATTGGAGAGGGAAAAATCTCTCTCCAATATCTGTACCAAACGCACCGTTAGCGTTGCACAATGCAAGTCGTCATCGACGCGAGTTGGGCACATATGGGGCTGTCAACGGGTCGAGTTTGGATCGGGTTTAAATCGACCCGACTTAAGCCCGACTTATAAAGATTGATTTGAGCCCGATTTATAAAGATTAAGACTCGAGTTCGGCCCGGATCCGATCTATGTCGGGTCGGGTCGGACCCGACATTATTTAAAAAATACAAAGTCTTACTAAGACTCGGTCCGACCCGACAACTTACATAAAAAAATAAAAATATAAAAATTAATATATTTAATATTATAAAACTTATAATCTAACTAAATTAATTAAAATTTTGATATTAATTACATAATTTGTGTGAAAAGAGAAATTTAAAATTTTTAATTAAATAAAATATTATAATTTTAACTAAATAATTTTTAAAATTTAAAGTGAGAATAAAAAAAGAACGGGCCGGTCCACGGGCCGAACTCAAAGACCGAGCCCGACTCACAGGTCTAATCGGGCAGGGCTTTTAGACCCGACTAAAAATATGCGGATCAAAAAAGACCTTACCACCCGACCCAAAATCGGGCCAGATCCACGGTCGGGCCGGCCCAACCCATTGGCAGCCCTAGGCACACGGACCCTCCAATCCGATTTCATTTTTTCCTTTATTAAATATTTATTTATTTCAAAATTAAATCTCATTGATTTGCTCTTAATTATCTCACTTGCTCCTCTCCCTCACGATGTTTCCCTCCCCTTTCCTTTCTCTCGTAGAAAAATAAAAGTGAATTTTAAGATATTTTCTCTCTCATCTTGATTTTAATTTTTTTTCTACTTCACGTGGTGACCGAAGCCTTCTCTCTCTCTCTCTCTCTCTCTCTCTCTATATATATATATATATATATATAATCAACTTTTGAATACTTCTAGAAATTTACTGTTATGTAATAGTAGTTAGTTTTAGTGTATTCTTAAATATTTTTTTGAACATATTAATTACGCTCTTTTTATTTTTCATGTTCAGATTTCATAAGTTGCATTTTTTAATGTATCTTTTTTCTTTTTATCGGCTTGCATTATTCAAGTGCAATTTTAAACTTGTAAGTCGTATTCCCAAAATTTTCGATTTTCCAAAGGATCCCGTGACTTCATTATAAGTCGTCGGAGGGGTTCATAGATCGGATATTCGGATAGTTATATGATCTTCGGATACTGATTGCAGAGTCCGACGGTTATTTTCCTTCCACGGTCCAACTCTGGCTCGGGGAGGACCATCGCCTCCACTCCAGGCTGTAGAAGCGTCCGAGCAAAGCAAAAAAGCCCTTCCAAACCCCCGCCTCTCCCAACCCCCCCCCCCCCCCACACACACACACACCGGTGGCCGCCTCCTGCAGGCGCACGGCGGCCGGCGAGGCGGGATGGCCAGGGCCTCCAAGCTCCGCGTGCTGCTCTCCACTCCGTTCCCCCGCCTGTGCCCGTGGGCCGCCTCCTCCTTCCGCGTCGGTCGGCCTCCCCAGTCCCCGCTGACCTCGCTTCCCGCGGCCTTGGGCGCGCCGCGCCGCTTTCCGTCCTCTTGCTCCCAACCCTGGCATGGGCTTCCGCCGAGTGTGGGAAGGCAGATGCACACTCAAGCCAGCGTCAGGGTGGACTCTGGCGAATCGTCTGTCTCTCCCACGGGTCAGAAGTTGTCGTTCCATCCGTGGCCGGAGTGGTTGAAGCTGGTGGAGCATTTAACTGCCGGTGGCTATGTCCACCGATGGGTGCCGCCTGCACACGGAGAAGACGATGACTCGTTCTGGGTTGCGGAGGAGCTGCCAGAGGACTTCAGAAGGCTAGCCGGCGCATGCCTGCTGTATGCTCGCGAAAGACCGGACCTTTTGAGGTGATTTTCGGATCATATGATGAATTTTATCCGGCGTAAAGATGTATTTTTGGTCTGTTTGTCCATTACTGGGAGTTGATTTATAGTAAAAATTCTGTTCGTTTAAAATTTATCCAAATTAAATGTTTGCTCATGCTAAGCGCTCGTTCTTATTTTCCTGATAACAAATTTGCAGATCTCTATCTAAGAGGGATATCGAGGTTCTTGTGGAGAACGGATTGCCATTTTTGTTCAAGAATGGGCTGAATACGGTCAGACGGATGAAATCATTTATAGGCGGTGATGGAAGTGAGGTACGTTTATCAAGTAAACAATTATCTTGCATCACTGAAAATTTCTATCTTTTTTTATTACTTGTTCATAGAAGCTACTTAATTCGTGAAACTTAAATTGTACCCTTGCATTACTATAAGAAAGATGAAATAGGGGGCTAGAGTTATATTGCTGGTCTCTAGATGTGGGGACTATTGAAGCTCTCGATTTGTGGCGTTCCTGGCTAAAGCCAAATTCTATTCGTCAAAATGACTTTAGAATGAATGTCTGTTTGTAAGTTCTTGAATGTTAATGTCAATGGGCATGTAGCCTTCTCTTGCTGGAGCTAGGATAAAGGTAAGTTGGCATTTCCAATGCCTGCAGCAGGGACACCATGCTAGGAGATGTTGCCATTGCGGCAGTGTGGTTGGTCATATAGAAATGGAAACCTGCACAGCAGAAAAGAGACGTGAGGGCTGTAATGAATTACCTGGCCAAATGAAACAAGATGGTGGATGCACTCTTAGTTGAGATAGTGGGAAGAGAGTGGTCAAGACTTCACTGGATTCTGAGGTGTCAAGGACATTGATTGTGAAAGAAATTACTGATGAGGAAATCTCAAAAGGTTTATTGCAGAACTATGACCTGTTCAAGCTTCATGGGAAGATGGACGTTATCTAGAGAGGATCTTGTTCTTATCAAGGAAGAAAAACTTGGGATTGGAACCCAGATTGGTTGGCCCTAAATCTACATGATCGGTCAATCTTATTCTGATCCAGGCTGGTCCTGCTTGAATTATTGACCTGCCAAAGTTAGATCTTCTAGTGCAGTTACTTTGTCAAGAAGAAAATTCAAATGAAGGGAGTTTGATATGTAACAATTAGAGAGTGATCATAAGTCCATCGTTTTGAAGACCAGCTGGGTGTTTGATAGGAGCTACAATTATAGGCTTGAGCAGTTTTGGTTCAGAGAGGCTGACGTTATGGAGACTGTCACAGGTGCTTGGAATACTCAGAATGTGGGATTCTCTGCTATGGCTACTTTGGTGAGAAGACTGAAGCATACTGTGCGGGTTCTTTAGGCGTGGGGAGTTGATAAAACCTTTCTAGAGAGGGCAGCAAAGGACAAGATTCTTCAACAGCTTGAGAGCCTTGACTGTTTGGAGGAGGCATGTCTTATGGATGATGCGGACATGACCTTTAGGGATACCTTGAGGACTAGTCTTACTCTCTAGAGAGGAGATCTACTGGAGGCAAAGATCGAGAAGCAGATAGATTAAAGACGGAGACAGGAACACGACTTAGTTTCAGTGTATTGCTACTGGGAGGAGGATGGTCAATTCCATCTCTTACATCAAGGTGGGGGACCTCTCCTTCTTCTCAAACGAGGAGATTAGAGGTCAGGTGAGAGATTTCCATCCTAGATTGTTTACGGAGGACGAGTACCGTAGGTCGAGGATTGCAGATGATCTTCTCCCCTGTCTCTCCCCTAAGGAGAGGGATGCTATCTCCCAGCCTATTTCAGAGATGGAGATCCACCAGCAGTCTTCTCTCTTACAGGTGATAGAGCCTCAGGACCAGATGGCTTCCCGCTAGCCTTCTTTTAGAAGTGTTGGGAGGTCATCGAAGGTGATCTTTTGGCAGATATGAGGGAGTTTCAGGAGGGGAGGGCTCATTTAGGAGATCTTAATAAAACCCTCTTAGTGCTCATCCCCAAGAAGGTGGGTGCTCAGGAATTTTGGGACTTTAGGCCCATCATTTTTCTGAATGCTACATACAAGATCATCACTAAGGTGCTAGTAGGAAGGTTGGTCACTGTTATGGATAGGTTGGTCGGTCACTGTTATTCCAGGGAGCATTCATCAAGGGGAGACATATCTAGGATAACTTCTTGGGGGAGCATGATTGTTTGTTTGCTATGAAAAACCAGAGAAAGAAAGGGGCGGTCCTCAAGCTAGATTTTGAGAAGGCTTATGAGAAGGTTAGTTGGCAGTGTCTCTTTGATATGCTGTAGAGGATGGGTTTTGGGGAGAGGTGGATTAGCTAGGTCAAGGCTTGCATCTCTTCGGTTACATTTGCGGTCCTCGTCAATGGGAAGCCGTCTTCTTGGTTCTACAGTGGTCGAGGGCTTCGCCAGGGGCTAGTGTACTGAGCAGGGTGTGGCAGAGGGCTAAGGTTGTTGGCTTGGTCAGAAGCTTTCGGGTGGTTAGCGACAGTCCTACTCTTACTTGCAATATGCAGATGACAATATCTTGTTCCTTGCTGAGGGTGAGCGGCAGTTTTTCATAGTTAGGCTCTTGTTGGAACTGCTGGAGGAGGTCATTAGCCTTAAAGTTAACTTCAACAAGAGTCTTCTTGTAGGAATGAACATGGAGGTTAGGCCCCCTTTGAGAGCGGCCTGGTTGTTGGGGTGTAAGATTGGAGATTTCCCTATTTTTTATTTGGGTCTCTCTCTTATTCCGGGGTCTTTTTGGTGTGCAGATTAGCTTTCCATCATTCAGAGGTATAAGTCTAGGCTGGTTGGGTGGAAGGCTAGAGCATTGTCTTATGGGGTTAGTACATAATCTTCCTATTTATTTTCTTTCCATGTTCCAGATCCCGAAGACGGTCGCAAAGAAGATTGACTCAATTCAGTGTAGGTTTTCTTGGCATGGCAGTGGGGGTAGATGGAGGGGATGGCATGATATAGCATGGGGAAGGTTGGCCACTAGCAAGGAAGAGAGATGATTGGGGATCAAGAAAGTCAGGGGCTTCAACTTGGCCCTCTTGTGTAAGTGACTGTGGAGGTTGGGATATGGAGACAATGAGTTGTGGGCTTAGTTGATCAAGTAGAGTTACTTCGATAGGAGGAGAGTCTGGTACTTAGCTCCCTCTTCTCTTCACAGGACTTCTCTTCTTTGGCAGGATATCTTCTCGTGCAGGGATGTTATCGGCTCCGGCGTTTGGGTTCGACTGGGAAAATGAGACATGAGCCTTTTCTAGAAGGATAAATGGTTTGGAGACTTCACGTTGGAGATTGTTCCCTAATCTCTTTCTGTTGTAGCGGAACCCCAAGGATCAGCCTATCAGGCTTTCGACTCTTTCCTTTCAGAAGGTATCTGGGCACCGATCTTTAGGAGGGATCTCAGACAGGAGGAGATGGTGTAGTTTCAGGAACTTCTTTCCTCCTACCTTTCATCCTTGGCCAGACAGAGGATGTATGGATATAGAGATGGGAAAAGGAGGGCTCCTTTTCAGTTAGATCAGCCTATGCTGTCATCTCGGATGGAGGTGTTCGTCACCGCCTTCATGAGCCAATGTGGAGATCGAAGAGGCCATTGAAGGTGAAGCTCCTGACCTGGAGGATCTCTCATGGGAGGCTTCTAACTCGGGATAGGTTAACCCAATTCTTTTCGGGCATTTTGCTGACCTGCTATTTTTGTGGTGAGGACGATGAGACTCTTGACCACCTGTTTGTATGTCGCTCCTACGTACAGGGAGTGTGGAAGGAGCTTACTAGGAGGATTCGCTACGTCATCGGCCAGCACGGTGATGTACACCTCTTGTTTGTGCATTGGGCTAGGGCTTGGCCCCAAAGCAGTGATAGGATGGTGTGGTGACTTTTCCTTTATGTCACTCTGTGGATGTTGTGGGGGGAGCAGAACAATCGGATTTTCAGGAGGGAGTCTCAAGCCGAGAACACTATTGTATCTTTTGTTTGTGATAGATTGTTTGTGATAGAGTAAGGGAATGGGCAGCCATTTTTTGTAATGTGAATTCCTTACTTCTCTTTTTGGTTGTTTGGGGGGCTAAGGTGATCCACAATGCCTTTGTGTGGGCTTCTCTTGTACATGGTTATTTTGGGGTTGTGACAGCTTATACTTGTACATTATTTTTTCATTTCATACATTAGTGGTACTACTCACTTTCAAAAAAAATATGATTAGGGAGTGATCATAAAGTAGGAATGGTAAAGGCCTAAACATTGACAAGATGTTGAAGTCTTCCAACTGTTGGTTACTTGGTTCAAGGTTTTAGTCTTCTATGACATATTGATCAACAAGCTATGAAAGAGAGCTACTTGAGATTTACTGGAAGTCTGTTGGAAAAAGGACCATTGCAGATGTGCCTAAAACTCTGAAGTGACTTTTGTGAAGTTGCTGTTGAGTCAGTTCACAATTGAGTTGAGAAGAACAAGACAAAAGCTTCAAGTTATTAATTTACCAATGAAGAATAGGCGAAGTAGAAGCTGCATGTGCTACCGGGGATCACTGGGAAAAACAACAGCAGACATGGAACTTGAGAGGAAGACAAAGTCGGATGGATGTCTGGTGGGGACACCGAACCCACTACCGGGCCCAATACTCGGAGCCGACGTTGCATTGTCCCGACACCGAGCTTGTGGCTCGGAGACTCACTCGAAGACTCGGCATCCTGAGTATTTTACTTATACGTATTTACGTATTTGTGTATTTGTGTGTGTATGTGAGTAAAATACATGTATTACTACATGTATATTTACTTTTGTTTTATTAGGCTAGTCATAGTCAAAAGTTGTGTGTATTTTATTTTATTTAAACCCACAAGTCAAATTGTGGTTGGTGATTCTTGTTTTATTAGGCTATGATATATATGCAAATAGGAGAGGTTTAAAGGTAAGAATGTAATAGGCTTTCCCTATATAAAGGGGGGCTTACGAAGGATTGTAACATGTTATATGAATGAAAGATTGCAAATCATGTAAGAGCCTTCCTCTTGCTTTTCCCCTTCTCTCTTTACTTGTGAGTTTTGAGAGATTGCCCGGTGTGAGACCGCCCGGTGTGAGGCCGAGCTGTGCGAGACAGCAAGTTATCCCATTCTATTCGTCCCCTCGGAGTTGCCGTCGATCCGTCCTCCGACGCCGTCCGCGTCAATGTCTAGTTAGCCCAATGAATTGTTGCGAAAGTATCAGTATTTTGTAATTAAATGAAGGGTTTATCTTGGAGAGATGTCATGCAAAGGAGGTTTTGAGGGTCAGGAGAGCATAGTGATTTATGATCAAGAGGTTGTCAAAAAATTGTTTTTTGTGTTTTCCTTGTGAAGTCAATGAAGCAGAGCTACAGGGGTATTCCTTATTTCCTAGAAAGAGCCAGTTACATTGCCAATGGAAAAGAGTTCGCCCGGGTATGTGGATTTGGTCAAGATAGGGCTATTGATGTCACATTGGCTAGTCTAATCAAGGATTTACCCTAGAAAGGGATGGGTGTGGAAGTTGGTGTGAGACAGACAGAAAAGGGATTGCTGACTTTGTGTTTGTTGCATTATTAATATAAATCTCTACAAAGGCAAGGTGGATGAGAGAAGGACCTAAGGGTTATGGAGGGAGGGAATCAGGAAAAACAGGAAAGTAGGGAAGCAGGTCATAAGGGGCTGAATGAATAAAAAATGTCGAATGAATCACTAGGAAATGTCGAATGAATGTACATTGCAGCTGCATCACTAGGAAATGTCGAATGAATCAAAAATGAAGTGCTTGATTGTCAATTAATGTTCTGCAGTATGGAAAGTAAAGACCTGTCTGTTGACGAGGAGGATGTGAAGGCTATGTCGGGTAGTATTTTGTGTATGTTCTTTGCCTTAGAAGCAGGATTGACTCATCTTGCCATTGATCATACTGTTAAAGCACTCCCACTCTCCATTCCCAGCCCCCTTGCCAGATAAGAATTGAATTGCAAACTAGAAGTTGCTTCTTGCTCTCCCTTTCCAACATCATTCCCGCAACCATTCCCCCTCCCACTCTGTATTTCTAAAGTTTCAAATCTTTGGGGGGGTTAGGGATCTTTTTCTTTGAAGAAATATTTTATGTTCCTAAAAGTGATTGGCTTCTTGCTTTTTTGCAATAGCTAACATGCACTACCCCTTCCGGATGAAGGTAAAGAGGTAAATTATTTGGTTGTTTTTAACATTTTTCAGCTCTTTCAAGAATCTTCAGACGTAACATTTTCTGTTTATATTTTCTTAGCTTTTCAAGATGCATCATTTATTGCAAAAAAATGGATATTTTCTCTAATCACACCGTTTATACACAGCTTGAGAATGGAATTAGTGATGTCAGATCAATACATCTCACCTTTTGGACATCTTTCAGGTACTGGACTCTGACCAAGCATGCACTATTGATGTGATGAGGTATTTGTTAAGCTATGCATGTAACCCTACCTCCAAAGGGGGAGATGAAACCAGATGCAGAAAACTTGTTGAATCATCCGTCAGAAACCTGCTCCATGAGTTGGTTAAGATTAGTGGAGACCTTCAAGAGCCTAATGTTACTGACTCAACAGCATGGCATAGTCCTTCAGGATATGAGCAATCCCCAAGACCTCTACGACAAAGCATTGAGATGAAGAGGGGTGACTGGATTTGCCCCAAGTAAGGCATTATTCCTGTTTATTTGTTTCTGCCTTCTAGACTTACATGCTTGCACATCTTTTCTTTGTGCAGGATATCATACACTTTCCTTTCTTTGAGTAATATTATCTTCTTTACCACATTTGAAAGGGAGGCATTTGTTTAGTTAAGTTCTTGGAAGAAATAACCATTGACTTTCTTTCTTCTCTCACCAAATTCACCTAGTTAGGTTGCAAACAAGGATAGTTAGTGTGGGGACATTTTTTTAACAGCTATAAGAAATAAAGAAATGAATATAGGAAATACGGTTGTGCACATGATAGAATAAAAATGCATTGAAAGAATTCATGTTTGATATATTCGTGTGTGTTGGAGCCCTTGGATTAGGCTACAGATTTGCAATTTTGACCTCATTCCTCACCAACCTCGATCAGTGTTAACTACATCAGCCTGATGACTGAAAACCTTAATCATCTGCACGATTAATACCCTACTCTATGTGCCATAAAATCGATTTGTTGCTCGTCACTCACTTGGATAGCTCAAAAGTGGTAACATGCCATTTTATGTAGTCTTGGTTTGATTGGGACTGTAGGATTTTCAAACCTCTGTGGAAAAAATTACCCCTCTGCCCTTATCTAAACCTAAAATGGACCTTTTGTCACTTAGGGGACGAGTCCTAGTCTTACTAGGACTCTAGGGTTTTGCACCCCTTTTGATAGGAAGTCACCATTTTACCTTTCGTTGGACATAAAACAGATTTTAGGTTGCTCGGGGGAGAAGTCATAGTCTAACAAGGACCCTAGGGTTTTGAACCTACCCAGACTACATGTGATAGATTTAAAACAATCTAGGTCCCAAAAGAAAAGCCCTTTGGAATACCCGATGTTGGAGTCCAAGTCGGGTTGGGTTTCTCATTTGTGTGTACAAAATTGCAACTGTGTGCAGAAAAGTTCCTATCAGTTCTCAAGATCCTTTGTCACCAAATCCCATGCAATCAAGCTGGTGGTGAGGGGTCAATGCTATTCCACGCTGTCTGTCTGTAAACAGCTGGAAAATATTGATCTACAAACTTTAGTGCAGTGATTTTTGCAGCCTTTTCTGAGTTCCTATTTAACCCATTTGGGATTCGCTTTGGAAAAACACATTTTGGATTGTATTTAATGATGGGTGTCAAAAAATTGCAATCATCCTCCAAGGCATCTGCATCGTATGTGGTAGTTTTTTCCTTTGCTTTGCATTGTGGATATTCTTAGGTACTATGTTGCATGAATAGATAGATAAGCTCAATTTGCTCTTTGGCGTTGGATAGGAAATTTTAATTGCCAAAAGCTTTTATAATTAGTGGGAAGTTTGAGTCTGGAAATTAGGAAGAGTAGATTAACATTTTTACATTTTGATATAATGTTGGCAATGAAATTAATTTCACTTGCTTAGTGGACTGCTGGTTGGACTCATCTTTCATGCCATCTGCTGGAGTGTTTAGCAAGAGCAGAATGATCATATATTCTAGGGGATTAACTTTTGAGGTTTTTTACAAATATACCCCTGTAAATGTCTGTATTTGTAAATAAATTCCTCACTTAGACCTATTGCCACAGATACTCCTGATATAACCCGAATGATTGCAGTTATGCACCCGCCATAACTCTCGTTTGTTTAACTGGGGTAAAGTCTGGGTTATGGGAAACAATAACCAAGGCGGAATCGGATCGGATCGGCCTGGATCAGCTGATCCGATCGGTTTTGGGTCAATCTGATCCGATCCCGAGCCCTCTGAACCCGATTCCTATTAAGCATCAGCCAGATCGGGTGGATCGACCTCAGATTGGGTTGGATCGGCGATTCCCGCATCGGGATCGGCCGATCTAGAGCCATGTCTCGGCCGGTCCCACCCATGTCTGAAAAAAAAATAAAAAGAAGAAGAAGAAGAAGAACGAGAAGTAGAAGAATCGAAGGAACCGAAGAAGAAGAAAAAGAAGAAGATGAAAAAAAAATTGAAACAGATGCTTACCTGTTGGTGCCGCCAGCACCGTCGCTGTCGTCGTTGCCCCCTGCCACTGACATCGTCGCCGTCACCACCTGCCTTCCGCTCCGTCGCCATTGCCACCTGCCATTGGCGCCGTTCCCCACTGTTGAACCAATTTATTGTCCCCTCAAAGCAATTAGGGGAAAATAAACTTTAAATCCAGTGACAGACACAAGAAGACGCAAAGGTCTGTGTTGTCTCGATATTGGGTGACACGCGCCTCAAAAATTTTCGTCGGGTATGCAGGATGATCAAAGTACCCATAGAACAGATGAATTTTGCAAGAGATTTAAATTTTCATAACTCACATGGTGAGTGAAATAGGTGAAGAGGACAAAATTTAAGGAAATAAAACCCTCCCACCTAACAAATGGCACAGAGAGCCACAAATTGGGCACAAAAGCACCAAACACGCGCGGGAAATATCATTTTCTCTTCTTCCACGTGGAGACATGAACAGTAAAGGGCCATTTATAGAGGCCACCCCTTTGTAAATCTTGCCCTAGGGGGTTTGGACCAGATCCAACCCCCCATGGGGGTTTTTGGTCCGGATCTAACCCCCATGGAGGGGTTTTGGACTGGATCAACCCCCCATGGTGGGTTTGGTCCGGATCCAACCATTGTTGGCAGTATCGGCCGAAACCGATACGTTTCGGCCGAAACGTATCGGTTTCGGCCTATACCGACACCGAAACGGGCATTTGCACTGTAGCAGGGCCGATACCAAAAATAATATATTTTTTAATGATTTCGGACCAAAACCATCCGGTTTCGGACCGAAACCGACCGAAACCGTCCGGTTTCGGTCCGAAACCGACCGAAACCTAACCTGTTTTCGCCGAAACCTAACTTGTTTTCGGGCCGAAACCTAACATTTTCATAGATTGCCCCCTTTTCTAACTGTTTTGCGGCCGAAACCGAAACCGATACCGAGTCGTATCGGTTTCGGACCCGTCCGAAACCGACACTGCCATCCTTGGATCCAACCCCCTCCATGGGGGTTTGGACTGGATCAACCCCTCCCCCCCCATGGGGGTGTTTTGGTCCAGATCCAACCCCCTTCACGGTGGTTTGGACTGGATCAAGCTCTATGCAGGCTCTTTTGACCGGATGAAGGGTTTTGGGGGCCTGATTAAGCTTTAAATGGGTGTTCTACCCTACTCAACAAGCAATGCAGAAATCTCCTAATCAAGGATCATCCAAAAGGTTATTTTCTGGAAGTCTTCCAATGCACGTGCATGGCATTGATGAACAGTGGCAGCAACCAAAACAGCCACAACAGCAGCCTCAAGATCTCAAGATCAGCATAAGCAACATCACCCGCAAAACAACCACAGCAGCTGCAGCAGCAGCATAACAACAACAATAGCTGCAACAGCAGCACAACAACAATGGCTGCAACTGCAGCACAACCACAACAGTTGCAACAGCACAATAACAATAGCTGCAACAGCAACACAACAACAACAAAATTAGCAGCAGCAACAAATAAAATTAGCAGCAGCAGCAGACAAATTTGGCAGCAGCAGCAACAAACAAAATTAGTAGCAGCAACAGACAAAATTGGCAGCAGCAGCAGACAGTAATTCCTGGCTCCCTTTGAAAGTTTGGACCGGATCCACCCCCATATGGGGGGGTTTGGACCGGATCCACCCCCATATGGAGGGTTTGGATCGGATCCAACCCCCATGTAGGTGGTTTGGACCGGATCCAACCCCCATATGGGTGGTTTGGACCAGATCCATCCCTTACTCCTCCCATTTAGCTAATTTGGTTCGGATCAGAAGCCCCAAAATAAGATTTTGACTCGGGATAAACCCTCATTCACGGGATTTGGTCTGAATCAAGCCCTAGGTTACTCTTTTGCTCCAGATGGAGGGTGTAACCGTAGGCAATTACTTCGGGGGTCTATAAATACCCCAGTGGGGGCCCCATTTCGGAGACGGACACACAGAGATAGAGACGCAGAGAATGCAGAAGAGGAGTGCTTGTGTTTGGTGCTTGTGCTTCTGAAGGCCCATCCTATTGGGTTTTGTGCTTTGTGCTTGTGTTGTGGTTGTGTTGTACTGTGAGGGTATGATACAAAGAGAAAGTCCCTCTCTTGGCCCATGTGCATCATAAGTCCCTATGTGAACTATGTAATTTATGTATCTCTTTGGAGAAATGAGATTATGCCCCCTCAGAATCCTAACCTCATAGAAAGGCCCTTCCGAGTCTTATAATTATGTAAACACTCGGGGTGTGTCCGGGAAATTTGTATAAGCCCTGATTGTCTTTGAATATGGGGCCATTTACAACTTAAAACTTGTCGAAAAAACCCTTTGGTTATGAAATATCATTGCAATGTCATGTATTTTCCTTAATGATTCATAAAAGTGTGTTTGTAACCATGTTAGCCCGCGGTTCTCCAAAATTACACGAATGCTTCCGTCACGAGACACTGACTCATATCATAGGCAAATGACAATGGATGTTCCAGACCAAGTTGACCTCGGGAGGTTAAATGGCAAACACACAGCAACCTTTAACCTTGAGGTTACATGCGTATCCTCAACGGGTTTATAGGTCACTAAGCACCTCAATCCTCGTAACTACATCGATCGAGTTTGCAATCCTTTATATCAAACACTTCCGATAGTTGTCATACCTTCGCATGGCACGACGCCTGTGGTTATGTCTTTAGCATCATGACTAACACTGTATAGGTCCACGATTTTCTTTGGCAGTTAATCAAGGGTATTCGGGCTTGCACCGATGTAAATGAACACCGACTGCAGTCGGTGGAGAATTGTCCAGTACCTTGTTGACACCTAAATTTGGCATCGAGAGCAACAAGCCCCGCCGAGCCGAATAAGGACAATCAAAATAGAAAAGCCCAAAATGATGTCGGAAATATTTTTCAAAACCCCGGCATCAGAAAGAGAAAAAAAGAAAAGAAAAGAAAAGAAGAGAAGAGGAAGAAGAAAGAGAAAGAAATGAAAAAGAAGAAGAAGAAGAGGGAAGGGGCGCTATGTATCGACAGCAAGAGGAAAGAAAAAAGAAGGAAAAGAACAAAAGAAAAAAGAGAAGAAGAATAGGAAGGGGGGCTGCTGAACCGGCAGCCCTCGTGCGCCCCATACGGCAGCCCCGTTAAGGCTGATCCGGCAGCCTTCAACCCTCAACTGGCAGTGCCCTCACGCGCCCCATACGGCAGCGCCCTCAGCCCCCATCAGGAAGGCTCCTTCGAGCCACCCATCCGGCAGGACCCTTGCCCAGTTCATCCGATCGGCGCCCCTGCGCGAAGCTCATCCCGCGAAACCCATCCGGCAGAACCGTTCCCCCTGAATTGGCAGCAAGCCATCACGGAGCCCTCTCCGGCAGCCCAAAAAACTCTTCATCCGGCAGGTTAAGGAACCCTCAATCGGCGGCCCCTAAAACTTCGACCAGCAGCCCCTTACGAATGGTGTATCGGCAGCATGTGCATCGGCAACCTTCAAGTACCCCATCCGGCAGCCCCTCAACAACCCCGTGCGGCACATCATTGAGGTTAATTTGGCAGCCCACATGGGCTCATCCGGCAGCGCGAGGAAGCTTCATCCAGCAAGGATTGAAGGCCCCGTCCAGCAGTATAATGAAGCCCCACACGTCCGCCTCTCTACACCCCTATAAAAAGAGCCGTAGGGCACCAAAGGGAAGAGATCAATCTATCGACACTTAAGCATCCACAGAGATTGGTACACAGGAGGAATACTTGGGGAGCCACCTGAAAATCGAAGAGAAGAAAGCGCAGAGAGGAGAGGTGAGGAAGGGGGAGAAGGAGTCAGTGCTCGGTTTCTCCCCCCTTCCCTTGTATTTTTTCTTTTTTCTTTTCTTTTGATGTATTTGCTTTCAATCCCTTTTGTTTCTTGCAATCAATGAATAGAGTAAAGGAAAAAAAACCTATTGAATGATGCTGCGTTTACATTATGTGTCTCCTTCCACCCCGCTTCGACCCTCTCTTCTCTGGTTTTCTTTTGTTTACTGTGGTTGTCTTGTTGAATCGAAATGTGTTAAACGATCTAGGGAGGGAGATGAATATATCTCTGAAGGGGCTTAGGCTCGGGATTTATCTTTTGCCATAGATATGACCTCGAGCTGTGATCCTCATAGGTCGCTCTCCCTGAAATATTTAACCATACCGGATATGTCATCCCCTATCCTGTTGCTTATAGGGATACGTCCATAGTCACCCACCCTTTCTTTTTTTTTTGTGCTTCGTTTTGCCTTCAGCGTGTATGCCCTGAATGGGATGAATGACTCGACAATTCCCCATGGAACCCCTCCCTGTGTCGCTCTCTCACTTTCTTCGTATAGCATACGGTCTGGCATGTTACTGCTTTTTCATAGCTTCGTCTTCTGTAAGGTGGTGATCCGGTGCCATGAACAAGTCCCATCTCACCTCCTTGACGAGTGATACAGCACCCCTATTTTCTACTTCTTTTTTTTTCCTTCAGCAGGTGTTTCGGCGCCCTCTGTTAGCTTCTGTTAATAAAGCGAACCGGCATCTCCCACAGATTCCACTTTTATGCCCTTTCGACCGTGATACGGCAGTATGTTTCCTCCCCATACATCAAGCCTTCGTACTCTTTCTTCACCCCTTTTGAAGGGAAACGGCAGCCCCTTGTTGTTTCTTCATTTCTCCCCTACCATAAGGGGATACGGCAACTCCGTTCGAGGTGATACGACAGCCTCTTTTGAAGTGGTTCAGTGAACCCCTGTCGACAGGTCCTTAACTCTGTCGACCGATCTGGCAGTCGCTTCACCCCTTCCATTCGTGATACGGCAACATCCCCTCTTCACTCAACAAGTGAAACGGCATCCCTCTTTTAATCCCTACCCAGTGAAGCAGCACACCCCATCCGACGCCACTTCTCTTGTTGAGCCTGTCGACAGGTCTTGAAACCTTGTCGACTGACTTGAACCCCTGTCGACCTACCCAATGTCCCTCCTTTCCTGTCCTAGGGAATTTGGCATGGTAACTGTGGGTGTTGCCGCTCTGGGCGCACTCTAATAATTAAGGGACCATCTCGGATCTCCGTCAATGAACATCTGCTTCTCCCCCCAAAATACCTCTGGTCTGGGGGAGATGTTGTCGAAATTTCGTCAGGAGTCCGAACCAACAAATATACTAACAATGAAATAATAATAACAACGATAATAGTACAAAAAAAGAAGAAATAAAAGATAATAAAATAATAATAAAAGTATATATATACACATAATAAAAAAAGAAACAAAACATAATAAAAAGTAAAATAATAAAAAGGAAGAAAAGAAAACAAACAAAACATAAAATGTATATATATATATAAATAAATAACATTAACAATAAGAAAAGAAAAGAAAAAGAGAGGGGTAGGCGAGGGAGGTTGACCCACCCATGGCTCATGTGGACAGACCAATGGGCTCGGTCGATCGATGTGCGCCTGCGGTCAATCGGCCCATCGGTAGGTCGACTGCCCATTGCCGAGGTCAACAGACCCATGGGCTCGGTCGACCGACGTGCGCCTTCGGTCGACCGGTCCATGGGTAGGTTGACCCGCCCATGGCCCAGGTCGACCTTCTTAGTTCCAAATGGCCAGTTTTGCCTCATGGATGTCCCGGACAACCTGGATTTGTGATTCTAGGTGTCCGTGGATGCTAAAATAGTAATAATAACGAACTAACAACGATAAAAAAATAATATAAAAAAGGGGGAAAGGCCACAAAACAAATGCACATGTTTTAAAATCAAGACAACAAGAAGCACGACAAACCAAAATAGTAAGGAAATATAATATATATATATAATAAAATATGTGATAAAACAAAAACAACAAAAAATAATAGATAATCAAATCGAAACAAAGATTATTAAAATAAAAAAAATGATAACAAAAGTTAATAATGTCTGACACGGTGCTCTCAGATCACGAGTGAGGGGGGGGGGGTAGAAACGAGGCCTATCATGAGTACAATTTGGCCCCCAAGACAGCCCCGTCATGGTCATGACCGTATTTCGCTTTGGGCTGATAACTCTTCGGGTCGGACCTACTCTTATTGGGTTTCGTCCCCTTTTCCTGATATTAAACCATGCGAAATCACAGGCAAGCATATGTCCAGAGGATTACCCGTGGTGTTGCTGCATTGTCAGCATAAATTAGTCTCGGATCGGTGTCCGAATGAGTTTTCTACGATGCTTTTAGCCTTAAAGTCGATGGCCCGGGACTACGTCGGTTCACCTTTGAACCTATATGTGTATGCGACGGTGTCAACGGTGAGTCGAAAGATTTGTGCAGACATGATCGAAAAATCTTCTCGGATGATCTTAATCTCCTGGTAGGCTGGCCCTCAGGGATACTGCATTCGATATAGGCATGGGTGCTACCATTTCATACACACCTGGACTATTAAAGGACCATCTCATATTTTTGTAGATGAGCACCCGCTACATCCCCTCGATATACTCCGGGACAGGGGGAGATGTTGTCAACATTTTGATTCTCCATCGTTCCGTTCGAATAACAACAAAAAGATAAGAGGAACATAATTAGATCAAGACCAAAAAGAAGAAGAAAATATAACAAAAAAATAAAAAATAAAATAGTAAGACAAAAAGGTGAACAATAGAATAACAACAAATAATAATAATAATAAATAGAAACAAAAAATAAATAAAAAAACCACAGTAATAATAAATATATAAATAACTAAAGTAAATATGAAACAATATATAAAAAAACACAAAAACAAAAGAAGGGGGGTTGGTCGACCTGTGCCTTACATAGGTCGATCGGGGTCGACCTTTGCCTTATATAGGTCGACCGGGGTAGGTTGACCCCGGTCGACCTATATAAGGCACAGGTCGACCCCGGTCGACCTATGTAAGGCACAGGTCGACCTGCCCATGAACTAGGGTCGACCTTATAGGGTTCAAATGGTGGATTTCACCCTGTAAATACCCCGAACATCCTCGCTGACCCGGATTCATGATTCTAGGTGTCCTTAGATGCCATTAAATAAAAAATAATATATAAATATAATAAAATATACTTTGCATTTCCATGCTTTCCACTAACACAAGTTTCAGGCCATTGGGCCCTTCTTCCTGGCGATCAATCAGGGGTTTTCTCCCCTTCGAGGAGATGGAATTAACACCGTGACCTTTATGGTACGGCGGGTTTCTGTCTCGACCCGGTATCCATTATTGTCTGACCAATCAGGCGGCGCGCGCACTAGTGAGTCCAAGTCACTTCGGTCTTTGAATCCGAATAAACTGTCACATCGTGACTGGCATGCTTACGTACAAAATAAAGTAAATAAATCAAAATAAATAAATAAAATATTCTCACATGAACCCTAATCGTATGATAAACTCAATCAATGAAATAAATGATGCACATGGCATGGCTGGCTGTACACACATACGTTCATTAAACGAACTTTTTTTTTAACACCAATTTTATTTCATCTATTTTTAATATTTCAAATTTTCATGAGTTAAACAGTCGCTATCTCTTCCTTTGTCCGCCTGTCGTTCATGCTCCACAGTCGAGCCGCCACCTACACACGAAAGGGAATGGGGGAGATGAAGACAGCACAATATAGTAAAGTAGGGTGGACATTTGTATAAAAATTATGAAGCCTTGCATACATACAACTTAACCTTTAAATATTTAAAAACTAGACTCGGTCAGGATCGGTCCGGGATCAGTCTGGGATCGGCCGATCCCACCGATCTGAATCGGTTTGGAACCGGCCGATTCGATCCCGATCCTCGAGTTTGCCTTCCTTGACAATAACTAACCTACCCTCAGGTCAGCCCCTGACAATCACCCCCCCCTCCAATCAGGTTTCTGGGATCCCCTTCTCCGGTGACCTCCACGACCACCTACTTTGTCGGCTTTTGCTGCCCCTCTCCCCTTGGGCTCTTGGGCCGGTGACGGTAAAGAACATGGCGAGGATGCTAGGTTTCGGGGAGGGTTGTTTGCAGCCTTGGAGGGGGGGGGGGGGCGACGACAAGGCTGGTGATGATGATGACGATGGCGTCGGTGACATTGTCATTCCGGTGATGATGGTGCCAATGTCAGTGTCGATGCCCTGTTAGGCACTGGGTTCGGATGCCATTGTCATTTTGGTGACAATGGCGATGTCGATGCCCTAGGAGGTGTTGGGTTTTGATGACATTGTCATTCCGGTGACGATGGTGACAATGGCGGTGCTGATGCCCTTGGAGGCGAGGTGGGCGGCAATGGTGCGGCCGATGCCCTAGGAGGCGAGGTGGGCGGCAATGGCATGGCTGATGCCTTGGGAGGTGCCGGTGGCGATGGTGGGGCTACTAGGTTCTGCCATGGTGCTTATTAGAGGCAGCCTTTACCGGAGGCGCCTAATCACTCTGCCCCTCGAACGCTCGCTGCTGCACTTGGGAGGCAACCGGGCGTCGTGGCTGTCTGCCCTGCCCCTCGAACGCCCGCTGCTATGCTTGGGAGCCGTCAGATCCGGGCACTGTGGCTGCCCGCCTTGGCCCTCGAATGCCCGCTGCTGCACTTGGGAGGCACAGGATCCGGGCGCGTGGCCGTCCGCCCTGCCCTTTTTCCATCCACTGCTGGAACACCAAATAGGTTGGATCTCTCTCTCTCTCTCTCTGTGTGTGTGCGCGCGCGCGCGCGCGCATCTCGCCGATGATGCCATTTGGTCGTTGTCCCGAGAGCTCTGCCGCCACTGATCGGGCTAGGTTTAGGGTTGGAAAGGGGAGGGGGAAGGAAGACATGGGCATTTTTGATATTTGCATGCCCTAACACTTTTCGTGTCATATTCTCAGAATATTTGGTTGACGGCTTGGGAACCACCAGGCTATAAGTGCAAGCATTCAGAGTATTTCAAGGGTATCTATGGCAATAGGTCTAAATGAGGAATTTGTTTGCAAATACGGACATCTGAAGGGGTATATTTGTAAAAAATCCTTGATTTTATGTAGAGAGTCTATCTCTTAGAGCTTTATCTTTTATTTACCAGTGGTATGTCGCCTGCTGAGCAGAGGGCTGTTACTTCCACATAGAGGAGTCCCTTTTCCTTTTTCTTTTTTTCTTTTCTCTCTCTCCTCATCTGAGGATGAGGAACCTCTCCTTACCTCTTCCATTGTACTAACTCTGTTTATTGTTATAAAATTGGTGGTATGATCTGCATTTTCTTGAGAAAAAAATAAGTTCTCTTTTTACACTGAAGTTGTTAATCTGCCTTCGAAGTTGAGGAAATTTATCGTGTGACGCTATACTCTAAATTTTGAATGGAATTTTAATTGGTGTAGCAGTTAGTGAAGCAGATATTCTATCTTCTGTTGTAGAAGGGAAAATTTAGTATTTGTTACATTCATCTTTTTTCCCTGTCATTTTCAGGTGCAAGTTCATGAACTTTGCAAGGAACATTAAGTGTCTTGAATGTGATGAGGCACGCCCAAAGAGGCAGCTGACTGGTGGAGAGTGGGAATGCCCTCAGTAAGCTAGTTCTAGATTGCCATATTGTATGATGTCTTGCTTTTAATTGCTAGATACTCATGAGTTTTACGATCCATTCAGATGTGAATTCTTCAACTATGGGAGGAATATGACATGCTTAAGGTGTGATTGCAAACGCCCGGGAGAACTCTCGAGTAAAAGACCAAGCATTGAACAGCTTCTTAATTCAGGTGACGTTGATAGAGCTGACATCGAGCGTCGTCTGGCTGAGAATGATGAGAAAGCAGAAAGGTGGTTCAGCAAGGTATCTCAGTTAGATGATTCTTCTGATTTGAGCAATGCAATAGCTGATGAAGATTTTCCTGAGATAATGCCTCTGCGGAAAGGTACAAATAGATTTGTTATCAGCACCCGTAAAACACCCTTGGAAAGAAGGTTGGCCAATGCACAATACAGAAGTAACTTAGCAAATGAGGGTTCATACATGGGAAAGGACCCACTGGGAATGATGGGATCTGATAAAATGTCTGAGTCAGCAGTCAGCCAGGCCTTGGACAGGATACTTGGCCGCTCATCTGCCACATCAGGAACTAACCCGTCTGGTGCATCAGGAGCTAGTGAAGATAGTGGAAATCAGTCAGTTCATCATGAACCTTTGCATTCAGGACATTTCAACAATCTGAGTGCGAGTGAGAATGTCAACAATCAGACTGTAAGTGCTCGTGTTTCTAATCTGCAAGGTGCAACATCAGACAATGGCTCCCCAAGGACTGTGCCTAGTAGGCATGAAGATGAAAATCAATTTGTCATCAACAATAGGCGTGACCATTCCCTGGCTGCACCACACTACAAGCGGCGTATAGCCATGGATCAAGCCAATAACCCGAACTTTGTTCCTTTTGTTCCTTTTCCCCCAGACTATTTTGCAAAGAAGGACAAGCAGTCTGAAGTTGGATCTCCCGCAGAGAAGTCTGCGAGTGAACCTTCTTCTGTCTCAGTGGGAAATGGAAGAAGCATGCCCAAGGGATTCGAAGAAAATAGGATTGGATATTCTTACGAGGGGGGTCCCAATAACATCGGACAAACTGGGAGTCCAAAAGCTAGTGGAGATAGTTGTTGGAACAGTGGACTCTCAAGAACCAACTCGGATGAGAGTAAGGTAGCCCAACAAACCAACAACACATGGAATAACAACCCAGGAAGTGGCTCTCTTGCTCGGGGAATTACTGCCGATGGTACGAGTTCTTCAGGCAATTTGAATCAACAACAGATTGGAAATCCCCCGAAGACAACAGAAAACTGGAAGCATAGTTTTCCTGGGAAGAGCCTGGAGGGTTCAGCAGTCACAGAACCAGATCCTTTGGATATGTCAGAAGAAGCCAAAGCCCAGAGGTGGTTCCGCAGGGTTGCTCAGATCAAGGACATATCAGAGCTAAGCAAGATTCCTGACGAGGATTTCCCCGAGATAATGCCCATGAGAAAGGGGGTTAACAGGTTTGTCGTGAGTAAAAGGAAGACGCCATTAGAGAGGAGGCTGACGTCGGCGCAGTACAGAAGGAACTTGCCAATTGTGAGTTCTGAACCTGGAAAAGATCCCACTCGAGATTAGGAGCTTGATGGGGATGTTTGAGATCTTTTTTAATCTTGGCAAGTTTTTTTATTTCTCGTAGTTGTATTTTTTTTCCCTCCTTGTTATGTAAAAGTGTCTGTGTTGTGGTGCCCTTGTACGTTGATATTTGAATAATTTAATTCTATACTAAACCATGCAAAGACCTGTGGAGTTAAAAGGTGCGATTCACAGGAGAAAAAAAAAAAGAGAGCAGAACTCTGATGAGTGTTACTTGAGGACTTCAAGTGGGTTGACTGGTAAAGACTCCACCTCATGGTAGAGAGGAAGAGGAATTATTTGACTCATATTTTATCTTAGGGGGATGTGAGTCCAGAACTTGCTAACTTTGAGAAAAAAGAGATGCATTGTGTTGGGCATCTACTGGTCTGAACCCATGTCTCTCCTACTCATAAATCTGAGTACGCTGTGTTAGACTCCTTGTCATCAAAAAATAAATAAAAAATAAGGAGTATTACCTGTCAAGACCACTCCTCGGCGGAAGGTTAAGAGGCCCTTGAACAATTTTTTATGGGACCTTGGATCTCTTCATCTCTCGACTGTTTCAAAAATATATATACTCCTCCGAGATGACTCAATTGTTGTGATATGTCAGACTCTCTTTGACGGTACTAGAGAAGGGTGCCCTCGCAGGGTTTAAGACCTTGAAACCTGATATTCCAGTATCATTCTGATGAGGCGTTGTATTAAGTTTGATGGTAATAAAGCCCTTGTCTTATGATTTGACACGGTATTTTCTAGTGTAAAAAAAGTTCCAAAATTGCTATATTTGATTTTGAAGGACTCGAGAATGACCCTCATCAAATATGAATGAGGCTAAAGCTCAATTAGTTGGCCAATTAAGTACAAAACTCTCTGGAATCAATCAACCACTACAAAAAAAGATTCAGTCGGACCACAGCAAGTGGATTAAACCAAAGACACAAAAACAACCAAGAAGTATCGACGCGTAGCTTTAGGAATCGACCGATATCCTGCTCTACAAAGCCGACGTGCAGTTTTGAGTCGTCGTTGGTTACCAACAGTAATGTAGGGTAAAATGGAAATTTTCACATGGGGATTCACACGATCGAGTCGGCCAGCTATAAGGTCGAACGAACATTCGACCAATTACTCGATAGAGTGGATAGATAGGCCGCTGGGGGTCGGGCTATATACGTCATCCTCACTTGATAGTGTTGCTTCTATTAATTATTATTATTATTATTATTATTATTATTATTATTATTTGGTTTACTCATTGGAGTTGCTATGCTTCTAACGAAAAGGGAAGACAATAGAAGTTAATTAAAACAAACGGTGAACGAGTAAAGAAAAGGAATCGAGGGAGAGAGAAAGAGAAAGGGGGGATGGATGGAAAGAGGGAAAAGGGGAGCAGAATAGCATTTGCATTAACCGTGAAGGCATCCAGCATCCTCTTTCAAAGAGCCCTTCATTACAGGCTGGGAGGGCATTCTTTAGATTCTACCTACGACTCTCATGTTGTCTACTCTTCTGGTCGAAGTGGGTATAGCCTGAAATCGACGAGAAGCCTCCATCGATGCGAGGGGAGGTGGCGTTCTAGAGGGGGCATTAAATCGGCCGAACGGGGGAAAGAGGGGGGGGGGGGTGGACAAAGGGCAGTTAGAACCTCCCCCTCTCACACTATAAGAAGAGGGATCGAATCCCACCTCCCTCATAAGAAGCTTCTGTGCTTTCCGCCCAACACATTGGCCGAAGCATCTTCAAATTCGTCATGTCAAAGGAACTGGGTGGGAGAGGGGATCAATCCTCTCTCATATGCTAGTGTTGGGTTCTTTGCCTCTGTTGCGAACACCAGGTTGGCAGCTTTATAGTTATAGTTAAAAGCACATTGAAAACTATCTTTCTACCGATTCTAGTGAGATTGGTAACAGGGTGATGTCTCACAAGAAGTCATGTTGCCTCTTTTATATATGTTCCTTGCGTATGGAAGGCAAACGTCATTTTCAAAGATTAGGGAAAACTAAACAGGGAAGAAAACAAAACTACACATGTTCGCCATAGGAGTAGGATAGATGATTCTTTTGAGTGCAACTTCATGGCGGAGAAGGCAAACAAAATCAAATAAGACAATCACGCTTCTTCTCAATGCCCTTCTTTTTTCTTTGAGAATAAAGAACATTACTTTACAACAGCACAGCACACAGAAACGTGTAAGACTCTATATGTATATATATTTGTAATCTTAGGTCAGTGTTTCAGCTTCAACCTAGCTGATTACAATGACACATCTCCAACACAGATCCACACCCCTCAAAACAAAAGAGGGGGGGGGGGGGGGAGAAGAAGAAAGGAGTAACTTCCCCCTCTCGGGGACCATCACCAGCACTAGGAATTCGTAGGCGGGTGGCAATCCCTGTTCACCTCTGCCAATCCTTCTCATCCCCTTTAAAAACAAGGCGACCCTTCTCCCTGCAATGAACCATAAACCATTAGCAGGACCTCTCCACACCAACCAACCCCCTTTGAAGGTGTGGAGATCAGACCCAGAAGCAAGAACAACAAAAGAGAAAAAATGAGGACTAATAAACCCAACAGAGTGCCCACTGCGGCTGCACATATATGGCCGCGGGGGGCACCTACAACTACTATAAGTTGCCGCTCTCTTCCTCCTACTGAGAACCTACATGGTAACCTTAGCAGTAAGTTAGATGGACCCTGGACTAGGACTGGAGGTGCAATCATGTTAATTAGTATAGGAGGTTGCTGAGGTTGTGGCGGGTGCGGGCAGCTTAGAACTGCCCACCGGAGTAGGTCTGGCCGAAGCTCCACTGGGCCGGGGCGACGTCCGTGGAGGTGACGGAGCGACCGTCGCTGGTGGTGACCCTGAAGGAGAGGGACTGCCCGTCGAGGTTGCTGTTGCTCTGCCAGTTCTGGCCCCAGTTCCTGCTCATGGACTGCCACCCCGTCCTGGAGCCCTTGATGGACACCGCCACGACGTCGCCAGCGCTGCCCACGTTGGTGATAAGCACGAGGTTGAAGTAGGAGTGGCCGTTGATGGTGAACCTGATGCCCCCTTTCTTCGCACAGGCTACCCTGCAAAGTAAAGATATCCGTTCAGAAGGTGTTCGCGCTACAACAGAGTGAAACAGGGATTTGGTTTGTAGGTATACCCATGCTGCTTAGAGAGAGAGAGAGAGACAAAAGAGAGAAGATGATGGAAGTAGAACAGGGTATGAAGAGAGAGCGAGAGAGAGAAGATGATAGAAGTAGAACAGGGTAGGACATGATGGATAAGAGATCATGGGGAGCCTGATAAGATGGTCTGCTCACCTTCTGTACTGGACAGGAACGATCCCGGCCTTGTACTGCGCAATGTGCTGGAAGACGGGCTCGGAGAGGTCGAAGTGCTCCAGCGGGGGGTTGCACCAGCCGCCGGCGTTGTTGGGGAGGGCGTTGTTGGGCGGGCAGAAGTTGGTGCCGGTGACCACAATGGAGCCCGGCAGGCACCATTGCAGGTCGTTGACGCACCTGATCTCGTAGCAGGCGCCGCAGCTCAGCCCGTTGTTGAACAGGGCAGTGCTCAGGGCGGCCGTGTTGGTCCCGTACCCCTGGCTGTACAGGTTCCCATACCCACAAGCTCCACCTGCAGTACCATAACAAGGGTAAGCAACACAAGAATATAGAGAAGAGCCCACAGGGTTGTCTATGGTGTGGGTGTTTGTGCTTACCCATCGTGCCAGAGGCATCCCCGCCCCCATAGAAAGTTGCATGGGCGTTTGTCCACCCATCTCCAGACCCATGGGTTGACCCCAACAAGGGGGCAAGGAAGGCCACCAGAGAGAACCACCCAAGGAACTCCATCCTCGGTATAAAGAAAACAGAGGAGGAGGTCTTGTTTTTGTCTTAAGATGAGAGTGGAGAAGAGAAGAGGGTGCAGGAAAGTGCGAGGAAGGGGGCCTATATTTATAGATGCCAATGGATCGAGCCATGGATGGTGGTGCATAGGATTTTAGCAAGTGGACCACTCGGAGAAGAGAGAACGGTATCCTAACAGCTAACTGAAACGAAGAGAACACTTTTAACCACCGTTCTTTCTTTTCTCTTCTTTCCCTGCTTAAAGTATTTCTTACCCACTTCCAACTCCAAGACATTGACCTACTGTTTTAACTCAGTCTTACCAAGTGGAGACTTGGGCAGTTAATTCAAACTTGAATAAAAAAGCCACCGTAAGTTTTTGTGAGGGGAAAAAATCGGTGATGGTTCTTGGACTGCCTATCAAAGTCTTGGTATCTTATCCTCGGCAGATAAAATCAGATTCCTGCGCAAACTTGTGTGCTAGGGGGACCCAACCGGAGGGAGCAACATCGCCCAACCTCACATAGAATTTTAGAGGTGGACAGCACTTAAGAGTGCGGGGGACCTTCGGACAGACAGGCAAATAAAGCTCAATATATCTTTCTGCTCTCTGCCTTTTGCTGCTTACTCATACGAGACCAACGTAAATGGAGTTCGACCTCAGCTGGGTCCATTTCCTTCTCCTCCCTTTAAACCATTATGATGACTACATTTGTCATCTTAACATACCCAAAGTAGGACCCAAATTAACAATGTCCTCGGTCAGGTTAAAGCATCTTCGGAAGTTTAAGGCCATGATGAGAGTTAGGTGCCCTTCTTATTAAACTAGTATGATCAGGATCTTAGTTCAGTAGAGTTCGGTGATAACAAGATAGCTTATACCTTCAGAAGTACGCGGTTTCAGCGTCATGGGTCCCTCGATTAAAAGATTCCTTGGGGGGGGGGGGGATAGATGAATGGGTCTCTCAATTTTTTTTGGGACACTACAACAACACTTGATGCTTCAAGCACATGGGTGGTGGGGGAATTCTCCATTTGACTCAAGCAAATGTGTGGGATTCTTTAATTTATCCCTGTCCCTGGCCTTCTCATTGGGAACCGATGCCTTGACTTTTGAATCACAACCGAGGATTATTATAATTCTAAACCAGAAGAGTCTCACCTCAATTTCAGGATCTCGAAAAAAGGTTTAACGGGAGTGCACTGCATGTGGCAAACCGTCCCGCACATCTTTCTTTTATCCTGTTAACATCACCATTTATCATATCATCTCAACACTTGCTTATAGCTGTGATCACTTCATTAACCTCCACAGTTTCCATGTGACAGCAGGATTAAAGTATGTAAGAGATACCAGTCTTTACAGCTTTGCATGAGGACCAAGCATCTTGAGCACCAGGGATCATGGAAGTTTAAATTTTCTGTGTGCCTGTGGCCTTGGACGTATCATCTTCAACAACCCCCCCCCTCCCCATCCCTCTTCTGATCGAGTTTCTGCAAGGATTCCTGGTTGTTTCAATTAAATGCTGGGAGGGAGTTTGGTCTCGGCACGTATCATGACCCGTCAACGTCCTCTGTCTTAATTTCTGTTTCCATGTCTGGGGCGATCTGATGGGCCTCCCGAGGTGTTTGTAATATTGAAAACACTCTCTTCTGCTCGGCTTCCATGACCTTCTTTTCATTAAGAAACTTTGATCTTAAGTTTGAACGCGCAGCTCGATGTCTCCTGCAAGACCAGCTGGAGATGAAGTTTCACGAGGGAGAGAGCCCGATGCTCCTGTTTGGAGTATGTTTATACAGCGGGGCCGTACCGTTCAAACCTGAGTCAGGGGAGATACTCTTGTTAATGGCCCAAGGTTTCCTGAAGATCGTAGCTAGGGTGGTCATTTTTTTTATTTTTCTGGGCCACAGAAGTGGTACCGTGGTACTAGATCATAGGGTAAGTCTGGATCATTCTTTCGTTCAGAGAGACTCCCATCAGGAACCCAAGTTCAAAGTTGGAAGGGTGTACTTGAGAGTGTGAAGTTCCAAAATTTGATAAATTTAAGGAAAAGCTGAAGAAGGTGTGAAGTCTAAAACTCTCAATTTGATAAATTTACAGTTTGTTATAAGCTTTGAAGATTTGCGAGAGTATATGCAATTTAATATAAAATCTGAAGATTTGCAAGCATATGTGGACGTTTGAATCAAAATTAATTGAAGGCATTTGCAAAGTTTGCACGTGATTGCAACATAAGAAGAAAATTTTCATTGACTTACGGATTTGACTAACATCACATCTTTTAGAGCAATTACCACATCAATTTTATCGTGGCAAGATGAACGTAGATTTGGCAAGTGGATAACCATAACATCGGACAACGTGAGGATTTAAATTTAGGATGGCTGATCGAACATTGACACATGTTGATATCGTTTAAATTTCAGAATTTAGTCATCAAGGCTGCAACATTTATTTTCATAGAGAACATTTATTTATCAACATTAGTGTTTATGACAAGATTACTTACATTATTTATCAATATCGGTGTCCGAGGAGTTGTCGAATAACAACCCCCATTCTTAAAGGGCGCCTTTGTTTCCGGGTTATCACCGTGCGAATAACAAATCGATGTGAGAAAAAACTGTGAGTCCCACATTTTTCTCTCACACCCATCCCTCCCTAATCGGGATGGGGTGACTTATCTGTGCGGTGAGACGCGAATAAGTCACCCCAACCGGTTTTCAAACCGGCCCAAAAGAGTTTTTGGAGAGTGATCACCTTAAAAATCCAACGGATGAAGACTTGTAGATGTTTAGTGCCGCCTACTCCCATGAGCAACAATCTGACATGTATGTGGTTGTTAATTGGGAAAGTTAGACACCCATCGACCCCCACTCTAATGAGATTCCAAGGATATATTGCCACTTAGAGAATATTCGGGGATGATGGTCATGATGATATGACCATTGCCCCGCCCAACAGAGTTTCGGCTCAACGAGAGCGACTAGTCATAGTGGCCACAAGGACCTTATTTCTAGATGTTTCCAAGAAACAATATCTTGGAGACACCTTTGAACTACTAGGTCATATCAGCTACCAAAGAACCCAGCTTAATTGGCCACTTGCCAAACGACGTCCTCTGGGGTGCAAGGGGTTGCCAACAAATGGGATACCAAGCGATCCCCTACAAAATGAAAATAAGCTCTCAGAGATATTATAGGGTGTTTGAGAACGATTTTTTTTAAAAAAATTATTTCTATCTAAAAAATTATATTGTGTCAGTTTTTGGGGAGGGTTACAGGGGGAAAGAGGGGAGGGAGAGGGAGGGGGGCGCCAGGGAGGAGAGGGAGAACGAGAATACCTTGATGAAGTTCTCTCTCGAGCAACGATTCTCACGCTCTCAAAAAAAAATTTAGTGGAGGGTTGTTTTTATTTAGAATAGATTATAACGGGATGAGATTCCCTCCCTAAAATTTAAGAGAGGAATATCAAACGGTGTTAGATAGGTCTCTTACTCTTATTTTTAAATTTGGAAGAAAAAAGAGAGAAAAATAGTAACCAAACACCTTTATAATTAGACTTTTTTGGGAAGTTATAGAAGGGGGCAACAAACACTAGTAATCTAAGATCCAACTTAGGGGTACTTAACTGCCCATGATCGGCCTAGCACCCAAGCCCCATGTGTCAAGTCTTGGGTGCCATGGAATCTCCAACTAAGAGGGGGAGAGAAGAATCTATACTCAATAAAAGATAAATTGGGGAACATAAAGAGAAAATATCATCCTAGAAAGGAGAAACTTTAATTGTAATGATGTATTTGTTGGATGTAATTGGAATAAAAAATTACCACAATGAAATTGCATGGGGCCAACGGGGTAATGCTTAAGTGAAGCGACGGCGACGTGGAAATGGATCGACGGTAACTCCTGAAGGCACGGACGGGAATAGATAACTTGCTACCTCACGCAGCTCGGCCTCACGCCGGACGGTCTCACACCGGACGACACACTCAAATCTCATAAATGGAGAAAAGAGGGAAGGGAAGGCACTAATGGGCAATGCTCCTTACGTGATACCAAATTCTTAAGTATTCATCATATGAAAACATACACCCTTAGCCCTTTTATATAGGAGGAGGCTATAACATCCACACCTTTAGACTTTTACTAATTGTACTTATGTCCTAGCCTAATAAAACAAGACTCACCAACCCACCATTTGACTTGTGGGTTTAATAAAAATAAAATATAACAACCTTTGACTATAACTAGCCTAATAAGCCAAGAAGAAATATACATGTAGTAATACATGTATTTTACACACAATACATAAATACGTGACGCCGAGTCTTCAGATAGCCGAATCTCCGAGCCACAAGTTTGGTGCGGCAGTGCGGCGTCCGGTAGTGGGCCCGGTGTCCCTACCAACCCTCCCGGGACGGCTGGAACTCGACTCCGTCGAGTAAGGTGGGACACCGCTCTGGTAGTGCTCCAGCAGATCTGGATCTAGGCGCTGGAGATCTTCCCGGCTGATCCAGGAATCATCTGATGGTGATCTTCCCGGCCAATGGACAAGGTAGCGCTGATACACCCTGCTCCGTGTAGTGGTCACCTGCTCATCCAGTATCCTCTCAATATGCTCGCGCGGTGCTCTCAAGGCTGTGGGACGCACAGGGGTGGGCTCTGTGACGACCCAGAGTTCAGGATACCGATAATATCGATACACCGATACCAAGAACTGGGGAAGCCACCCAAGAGGCTGATGAGGCCCCTGAAGGGTTAGTAGGGTTTTGTCGAGGGGATGTATAACGAATTATAATTTTGAACGCGCATATTACAATTAAGTATTAAAATCAATACAAGTGCGGAAGCAATTCAAAAATAACCAAAGTGATATGTATATAAGCTAGTCCAGAAGAGCAAGAGTACTAGTCCACAAGGTACAACTACACGGGGCATACCCCGACAAAAGTACTACAAGGCCTCGAAAGGCGACCCTTCCACTGTTGGCAGCTAGGCACGGTCTCCAAAATAGCCCACTAAACACCGGGAGACGACGGGCGCGGCTCACCTGAAAGGAGAAGGGTGAGTCACAGCCAGACTCAGTAGGGGTCACGCGGATCCCTACCTCGCACTAAACATGCATACATGCGAAAGTAAAGGCAATTAGAGCATGCATTTAAATAGAATAGCAGGTATTGGCATGATTAACTAATCACAAGAAAGCTGTAAACTCTATCTAAACAGGTATAACCTCTAACACATGCCAATAGCAAATAAATGCACGCGGCTAAAACTAAATCTACCAAATAGAATAAGCCTCAGCTAATCCAAGCAGTAGGGAGTAGGACAACCACTGGAGCAGAAACCAGATGCATCCACTGACGACTTACACTGCGTCTCAAGCACTCGCAGTCGGTAAACGACAAGCTGAGCGCGAAAACAGTACCAGACCAAGTGACCAGTCAGAGTGGCACCCGTCGGTGTCAGTCCACAGTCTCCGACCACGTGTGCACACACTGACTCTAGCCTGAGCCAGGCCCTCTAGCTAGTTTTCTCCCTTGGTAGGACGTTACCATTGGCTGGGAGCCCACAGAACTAGCTTACAAACCATGTACGGGAAACACCCCTCTGCTATCCCCAAGCAGGTCGGCACTCAACAGACCTTAGGGCAACAACAGTGGCTCCATTGCAAGGAAAGAAAAGCTACTCTATTGGGACTAGAAACATGCCATTATATAATAGAACAACGTAAACATGGCATATAAACGTAATGGAATACATAACGAAAAGGCCGGCACCGAATTCCAACCAACAGGCATGTGGCGGTCTGTTGCCCATGCGCTACTTGCATGTAACGGTCGGGGACTGGCGCGTCACATCAAAAATAACGCGTCTGCCTCCATCCGTTACATCCACCGAAGTTCCAGCTCAAGAAGCCCAAAAGAGAATGTAACGGTAGGGGCTCAGTGACGCGGCGGGGACGTGGAAGACGGATCGACGGCACTCCGGGACACGAACAGGATGTGACGGATAACTGCTATCTCACACAGCTCGGCCTCACGCCGGACGGTCTCACACCGGGCGACGCTCAATCCTCACAAAAGAGAAGAGAGAGAATGGAAAGGCAAGAGGGAATGCTCTTACACAAAACAACACTTCATATCTTTCATTCATTCATAACAACATACGTAACACACCATTGCCTTCCTTTATATAGGAGGAAAGCTATAACAACAAGACCTTTCTAACTTCTACTAATTATGTTCATACCCTTAGCCTAACAAGACAAACCCACCAACCAATATTTGACTTGTGGGTTTTAACCAAATAAAATAAAAAATTACACACATGTTTATTTGACTTAGACTAGCCTAATAAGACGAAAGAAAAATACATGTACTAATACATGTATGTTACACAAATACGTACGATACAAATACACACACGTACGATACAAATACACACAAATAAATATTATGCTCAGGATGCTGAGTCTTCGAACGAGTCACCGAGCCATAAGCTCGGTGAAGTGGCGGTGTGGCGGTGCGGCGCCGGCTCCGATTAGTGGGCCCGGTAGTGGACCCGGTGTCCCCACCAACCCTCCCGGGGCGGCTGGAACTCGACTCCGTCGAGTAAGGGGGGACACGGCTGTGGTAGTGCTCCAGCAGATCTGGATCGAGGCGCTGGAGATCTGCCCGGCTGAGCCAGGAATCATCTGATGGTGGACGGTCGCGCCAGCGGACAAGGTAGCGTTGGTACACCCTGCTCCGTGTAGTGGTCACCTGCTCATCCAGTATCCTCTCAATATGCTCGCGCGGTGCTCTCAAGGATGTGGGACGCACAGGGGTGGGCTCACTCTCAAGGGGAGGAGAAGGCTCGAAAGGGTCACTAGGAATCGATGTTGGTTCCTTGTAGGCCACTAGGTTTGCCACATTAAAGGTCGAGCTAATCCCCTCTTCGGGAGGTAAGTCCACAACATGGGCATTGGCTCCAATCTTCCGCATGATTGGGAAGGGACCAGCACTACAGGCTTGTAACTTTTCAACGGCTCCCGAGGGGAGTCGTTCGGGCCGGGCCCGTTGTAACGACCCGAGAATCCGATTACCGGGAAGGCCCGATAACCCGAGACTCGCACCGCCACCCACGAGCCCGAAGACTCGGAAGGGTTAAAAGGATGGTGTGGAGACTACACAAGTATCACAAATAATTACAGAAATTAATAGTTATAATATTAAGCAGGAAATAAATTAACATTTTACATGGTCCACAATAAAATAACAATAACAGCAAGAACAGTCCACGACTAGTACAGTGACAAGAAAGAAAAGTACAGCTACACGGGGCATACCCCGGCTCTGACCTCTGGCACTACCTCTGGGCACCCGCACCACGCTGCGCTCCTGACGCGCTCCCCGAAGGTGGCGCCTCACCTGAAACACGGTGAAAATACGCAGGGAATGAGTCTCGGAACAAGACTCAGTAGGGATCACTCGAACCCTACCTCGTAAAACGAGAAATCACTACTCTAGCGGTAGGAAAGTACCTCGGAAAGGAAAGCCCTGTACTCTACAGAACTAGACCCTACGGCACGCAAACCGACACACGTGCCACGGTACGAGAAGACCGAAACCAACGGTCGAACCGCCAAAACCCGAAGGTCGGAAGCACACGACTGACAGTCTGTCACTCCGTACTCGACAGGAGTACCACCCACTAGAAACACAGCCGGTGGCGTCCCCTGACGTCTTACACCGCACCGCAGGTGAACCGCCTGACGTGGTAGGTCCTACCCGAGGCGCAGACACCGTACAAGTAACTCACAACAAGTGACTAGCTGGGGTCACGCCCGTCGACGTGCGTCCACAGTCCCCAACCACGTGTGCACACACAGACCACGCGCCCTAGGTCTGGCCCTCTGACCGGTTTTCCCCTGGCACTGGACTCTGATGTGACGAGGGGCCCGACGGTAACCAGTCTAAAACCGTCCTCAGGGTAAGCCCGTACACCACTCCCTGGTGCGATCAGCACACGCGTACTGATGGGCTACGACTAGTGGAGGGTCACAAAGGAGTAGACTCTCAAGTCAACGAAAAATGACGTCCGAACCTGACGAAGTACGGGGGCTGTCCCACGTACCATCACCGTCGCACGGTGACCACGGTCGGGAAAGAAACGAACTCACCGCCCACGGCCAAACGCATGACCAAGGCAAACGGAACTTCCGGACACCAAAGACACGGTCACGGAACTCCACGGGGTGCCTGGGACGCACACACGGCCCAAGGGGAACACCCAACAACAGCCAGATCGCGCTAGGGATACCTAGCGCGACACGGAAGAACGCGCTAGGGCCCCCCAGCGCGACAAGGGACATCGCGCTAGGGCCTCCTAGCGCGACAAGGCATGTCGCGCTAGGGATGCCTAGCGCGACAAGGCTGATCGCGCTAGGACCCCGTAGCGCGACAGGAACCGCCTCCTATTCATCTTCTCCGATGAACGCGCTCGGTCGGGGCAGCGCGACCTCCAAGAACGCGCTACTGGAGTATAGCGCATTCTCAGTCCGCGGCCGAAAATGGTAGAAACGCCTAAAAATTTAACCACGCCCCCATGCCTCCATAGGAGAGGGGGAAATCAAAGGGGAAGACCCCTGGGGACCCCTAGCATGATTCTAGGCCATCAAAACACGAAATCATGCATCAAAACTATAGATCGGGCGAGCTCTCCCCAAATCATGGAAAAACCCAAAAACGCTCAAACGATCCCCTCTCGGCCTCCCCGTGGCCTATAAATCGCGAAAAAGATCGGCATGAGGCTAAGGAACGTCACCCTACCTCAATGGAGCGAATGCTCCACCGAATCAACCACGGATCGCGAAGAACGCTTTAAGCTTCACGAACTCCCCACGCTTCCCACGCTCGCCGCACGCCCACGAGCTCGCCTCGCCGCCGCCCACACGTCCGCGCCGTCACCCCGCCGCCGTTCGTAGCCGGAGAGGGGTTCGCCGCGTCCGAATGGGAGAGAGGGGGAGAGGAGGGTGTCACGGTGGGAAGAAACGGAGGAAGAAGAAGAAGAAGAAAGAGAAAGGAGAAAAGAAAAAGAAAATGAATTAGGGCTTTATAGAAAATCCGAATTTTCAGAAAAATACCAAAAAATAGAAAAATATATTTCCGGAATCCTCGGAACGCACCGATCGCAACGGTACCACTCGTGCCCGGGTGAACCGCCCGGTTCGCCTGCAGCGAGCTTCCAAAGAAAAAGCCGAAACACACACCGGGAATCAGAAAACACGCGCGGAAAAGCCGCGGAACGCCTCCGGGCCTCCGAAACAACTCCGGATCGCGCCGATCCGAACACGAAAGATGTCCGAAATGAAATTTCAGACACAACGGAGCCAGACACTCCGAAAACCAGATCCGGGACCCACGAAGAAGGATCCGAAAGGTCCGGGATATTACAGCCCTCCCCCCTTAAGGAATTTCATCCTCGAAATTGAGAACAACCCAAGGGGAAAGAAGAGGAAGACTCACTCAAACAGATACGGGAACTGCTGACGCATCTCGTCCTCACGTTCCCAAGAAGCCTCACCACCAGAGTGTCGTTGCCACACGACCTTTACTAAGGGAATAACCTTGTTCCGCAGGCGCTGCTCTCGCCTATCCTCCACGCGGATCGGAAACTCTGGGAGAGAAAGATCTGTAGTCACCTCAGGCCAAACGGAAAATTCGAGCACATGAGAGTCATCGGGCATATACTTCCGCAACATCGAGACGTGGAACACGTCATGCACCGACGCCAACTCAGAGGATAACTGCAACCGGTAAGCAACCTCACCGATGCGCTCCACAATCGCGAAAGGACCAATATAGCGGGGACTCAGCTTCCCACGCCGTCCAAAACGCATCACCCCCTTCATCGGAGAAACTCTCAAGAATACATGATCGCCCACGGCGAACTCGAGAGGTTGCCTCCTACGGTCAGCATAGCTCTTCTGCCGACTCTGGGCCGCCAACATGTTCTGACGAACCAGGTGCACAACATCCACACACTGCTGCACCAATTCCGGTCCCGTCAAAACACGCTCACCCACCTCAAACCAATCAAGCGGAGTCCTACACGGACGCCCGTACAAAGTCTCATAGGGAGCCATGCCAATGCTCGAATGATAGCTGTTGTTATAGGCAAACTCCACCAACGGTAGGTGATGAATCCAACTCCCCTGCCACTCCAGGCAGCAGGATCTCAGCATGTCCTCCAAAGTCTGAATGGTCCTCTCAGACTGACCATCTGACTGAGGATGATACGCCGAGCTAAATGCCAACTCCGTGCCAAGAGCTCGCTGGAAACTCCTCCAGAATCCAAAAGTGAAGCGTGGATCCCGATCCGATACGATCGAAATGGGAACCCCATGCAACGGCACGATCCGCTCCACATACAACCGAGCTAACCTGGACACGCTCCAGCTGACCTTGACCGGTAACAACCGCGTCACCTTCGTCAGCCGATCCACCAGCAACCAAATACTGTCCTGCCCACTCGGGGTCCTCGGCAACCCCACCACAAAATCCGTGGTCACATGGTCCCACTTCCAAGCAGGAACATCCAAGGGCTGGAGAGTACCTCCTGGTCGCTGATGCTCCGCCTTCACCTGCTGACAGATCAGGCACCTGGCCACAAACTCTGCGACATCTCTCTTCATGCCAGGCCACCAGAACTGCCTCCGCAAGTTCCGATACATCTTCGTCGCACCCGGGTGTACGGTGTACCTGCTCCCATGAGCCTCGCGCAACACCGCACGACGAACCTGCTCCTCCGCTGGGACGTACAGCCTGCCACGAAACCTCGCAGCACCGTCCTCGCCGAGCTCCACCTCAGCCATCGCCAGAATCCGGGGCAACTCAGGGTCCGCATGCTGAGCCTCTGTCACCTGATGACGGATAGCAGGAGTGATAGTCAGACTCGCAAGCACTGCCAACCCTGGCTCCTGGGGAATCTTGAGCCTGAAAGAAACTTCGGGCACTTGTTCCCAGAGCCTCCACTTCCTCAACATCAAGGTACTGACCGCAACCTTCCGACTCAAGGCATCGGCGATGACGTTCATCCTGCCCGGCTGATAAGACAGGGTGAAGTCATAGTCCTTCATGAACTCCATCCAACGCCTTTGTCTGAGGTTCAGATCTCTCTGCGAGAACACATACCTCAAACTCTGATGGTCAGTGAACACCTCGAACTTCTCGCCGTACAGATAATGCCTCCAGATCTTCAGCGCGAAGATCACCGCCGCCAACTCAAGGTCATGGGTGGGGTAGTTCTCCTCATGGGGCTTTAGCTGCCGAGATGCATAAGCCACCACTCTACCATGCTGCATCAGAACAGCACCCAATCCGACGCCGGAAGCATCTGTACACACCACAAAACCTCCCGATCCAGAAGGCAAAACCAACACCGGAGCCGAGGTGAGCAATCTCTTCAGTTCGCTGAAGCTCTGCTCACACTCCTCGGACCAAACGAAAGGCACATCCTTCCGCGTGAGTCTAGTCATCGGGGTCGCAATGCGAGAAAAATTCTGGATAAACCGGCGATATTAACCCGCAAGCCCCAAGAAACTCCGGATCTCCGTCACCGACCTCGGTCTCGGCCACTGCATCACAGCCTCGACCTTGGCGGGATCCACAGAAATGCCATCACCAGAAATCACGTGCACTAGAAAGTGCACCTCGCTGAGCTAAAACTCGCACTTGCTGAGCTTCGCATACAACTAGTGATCTCGCAACGTCTGCAACACCACACCCAAATGGTACGCATGCTCCTCAGCAGACTGCGAATAAACAAGGATGTCATCCACGAAGATGACCACGAACTGGTCCAAATACGGATGGAACACCCTCTGCATCAAGTCCATGAAGGCTGTTGGGGCATTGGTGAGCCCGAACGGCATCACCAGAAACTCATAATGCCCGTACCTCGTACTAAATGCAGTCTTCTCCACATCGGACTCGCGAATTCTCAGCTGATAGTAACCGGACCGCAAATCAATCCGCGAGAACACTCGCGCAGACTGCAGCTGGTCGAACAAATCATCAATCCGCGGCAACAGATACTTGTTCTTAATGGTCACGTCATTCAGCTGTCGATAGTCAATGCACAACCGCAGACTACCGTCCTTCTTCTTCACAAACAACACGGGCGCACCCCAAGGGGAAAAGCTCGGACGAACATACCCCTTAGCCAGCAGTTCCTGCAACTGCGCCCTCAACTCCCTCAACTCAGCGGGGGCCATACGGTAGGGAGCCTTCACCAAAGGTCCCGTACCAGGCACAACCTCGATCACGAAATCGATCTCCCGCTGGGGAGGTAATCCAGGCAACTCCTCAGGAAAAACGTCGGGAAACTCGCACACCACCGCAATGTCCTCGACATCCGGCTCCATCCGGTCAGACACAACCACAGACGCGAGAAAACCCTGACAACCGGAATCAAGCAATCGACGGGCTCGAATAGCAGAGATAAGGAATCGAGAAGAGGCGGAACGGATACCTTGGAAATAGAAGGTCCTCTTGCTCGGATGCTGGATGTAGACCCTCTTCATTCCACAATCCACCACCGCTCCATGAGTCTCGAGCCAATCCATGCCCAGAATCACGCCATAATCCCGAAGCTGCAACGCATACAACCTGCCTGGCATACTCCGCCCATCGATCCACACCGGAACCTAGTCGAAGCAATACGGAGTGACCATAAAGTCACCTGAAGGCAACTCCACTGCCAAATCACAGGACAACTGGGTCACCGGCTCCTCGACGCTCGACGCGAAATCCTCCGAAATAAACGAATGAGACGCGCCAGAATCGAACAAAACCCGAGCCGCACAACCCAAAATCTGAACGGTACCTTCCACGAGCTGTGACGCCACTGCCTCTGCCCTGGTCATGTGCGTGATCTGGCCCCGAGCCCTCTGCCTGCCTCCCACGCTAGCTGACCTGGGTAGCGGCCGATACTGTCCCTGCTGCTGCTGCTGCTGCCTCTGCTGCTGGGGAAACTGCTGCTGCTGAGGAAACTGCTACTGCGGCGGTCTCTGAGGACAGTCACGCATCATGTGCCCTGGCTGGTGTGGACACCGAAAATTACACGTCCAAATGTCATGCTCGGCCCAGCATCAACAACGGCGCCGAGTGAAGAAACCCCAGAGAAATCAAGCACAAAAGGCCCCACAGTCCGTGGGCCCCAAAGGAAATCAAACGGGCCATGACTCGTGCTCGCAACGGGCTCAGAACGGGCCCCATATACACACCCCGTGAGGAGCCCTTCCGCGGCATGCCCAGCCCCCATGGGGTCTTCAACGGCACGCCCAAAGGGGCCTTCAACGGCACGCCCCAACGGAGCCTTCAACGGCACGCCCAGTTGAGGCTTCAACGGCACGCCCTGGCAGAACCCTCCAGCGGCACGCTCCCTTCAGCGGCACACCCTGCCGCGGCCTTCACCGGCACAGCCCCTTTGGGCGCTCGCCGGCACACCCCTATGGGGGTTCACCGGCACACCCCCCATGGGGGGGTCTTCAACGGCACACCCCCCATGGGGGGGGTCTTCACCGGCACACCCCCCATGGGGGGGTCTTCAACGGCACACCCCCTGGGGGTCTTCGGCGGCACACCCTGCAGGGTCCCCAGCGGCACGCCCTTCAGGCCGTTCAGCGGCACGCCCATCCAGGGTTCCAGCGGTACGCCCTTTCGTCACTACAGCGGCAAGCTTGTTCAGCCCTTCAACGGCACAGCGTGAGGCACTTTCAACGGCCGACGTGAGGCCCATGCCCTACGCATCCTTGGCGCGCAGTGGAGCCGTCTGAAGTGGCAGCCGATCGTTGGGCCACGTGGCCTAGTCCACTGACAGCCAGGACAGGCAGGTCAAACCTCATGATCACGGGCCACTTCCCGCTTCGAGGCTCCTGCACGAAGACTCCCGCTGTCCGGGGTATAAAAACCCTCCCCTTCGTTTCGAACAGCAGAAGACAGAGGGAGAAGAGAAGAGGCAGACAGACGCACACAGGCAGAAGAAAAGAGAAGAAGAAGAAGAGGCTCCCTCCCTGCCGGGAGCTTCCTCCGACGACCACCACCACCTCCGGAAGGGAGCAAGAGTAAGGGAGAGAGGGTTCGATGTAACGGGGAAAGAGTTAGGGGCGGCTGGCCTCCCTCCTGCCCTCCGTTCCTCCTCTTCCTTTTATGTCTTCTTTTCTTTTGTGGGGCCTTTTCCCCTTTCTTGACCATGGCATCATCTTTGGCATTCTTTTTTGCTATGATATGTATATAGGGCAGTGCCCTCTCGATTCCCATGAATGAAAGTTGTTCCTCTTGGGTTTTCTCTTTGATTTCGTTGGCTCATGCTAGTCCTCTCGGTTTCCAACGGGTTGTCAGTTCTTCCCTCCGTCTCCCCATTTCTCTGGTGTTCTTGGGGCCTCCGTGTCCATATGACCGTCCTCCCATGATCCTTGGCCTTATAGGGCCTTCGATTCCTTCCATGGCCCTCTGCTATGTCTACCGGTTTAGGAAGGAGGGAGACCCTCACCCTATCTCCCAATACACAGTAGCTAAGTGGCTTCTCCCCCGGCCTTGAATCCCTCTCCCATGCTCCTGGATGGCCTGCAGATCTCCCAGCCCACATACTCAATCCCCTTTGACTCTCCAACGATGCACCTCTCTGGCCCCTGGCCGGCACACCAGTTTTGGCCCTCAGCGGCACACCTCATCTATTCTTGGCCGGCACACACCTCTAACCTTGGCCGGCACACTCCTTGGCCGACACGCCCCCTTTCTGCCCTCAGCGGCACACACATTCTCTCACCCTTAGTCGGCACACTCCTTGGCCGGCACGCCCCCTTTCTGCCCTCAGCGGCACACACATTCTCTCACCCTTAGCCGGCACACTCCTTGGCCGGCACGCCCCGATTGGCCTTTGGCCGGTACACCTTATGGCCTTCAGCGGCGCACCCTCAGCCTCCCAGCAGCCCACTCCTTGGCCTCGCCTCCGAGCCCCTTCCTTCACGTTTTTTTTTGAGGTTCTATAAAGGTGTTGCTCCCCCGGGGGCCCACCTGCAGTTGTCGGGTTCCGCCACTCCATGTGGGCGCGTTCCCTTTATCTCCCTTACGCCTCGGGTCAAGGGGAGATGCTGCCGAATTTTCTGTGAGAAAATAACAAAACATTAAAAGAGGCAAAAGGAAGCAACAAACGAACAGAATAACTAATGAAACCTTCCAACTAATCAAATCATTGCCGACATAACAACGAGAGCTGAACCGAATTGGTTAACTGCCCGGCAGCCCGAACTTCCGATTGAAGCGGGGGGGGGGGGGGGATTTATATAAAGCTATGTACAAATCAAATAAGAAGAAAAGAAAAGCCTTAAGATAAAAAAATTGAAGATTGACCGGACCTCCATCACCGCGCCCTGATTGGCCCTCCAACGGTGCATTTTAATCGTCTCCCAATGGCCTGCTTATCCGATCCTTTCTCCGGCATATTCTCATGACTTCACCCCCTTTGCCGGTACGTCCCTTCTGGTCCTCACCGTTGCAGCCTTCAGCGACACACTCTAACCACCTTCCAGCGGCACGCCCTTTGGACCCGCAGCGGTACACCCTTTAACCCTCAGTGGTACGCCTTTTTCAGCCCCCAGCGGTACGCCCCTTTGGCCTTCAGCGGTACGCCCTTTGGCCTTCAGCGGTACGCCCTTTTCAGCCCTCAGCGGCACACCTCAAGCCCTCAGCGGCACACCCCAAGCCTCCAGCGGTACACCTTGTTTCCTTCGCCGGCACACTACATGCATGCATATATACATCACGACAAGGGCATTAACAATAGCAAATAAATCAATAAAAATTACGCTAATTAAAGGACTCTGAATGCACAATGTTAATCACGATAAAAGAGGTGGGAGGGGTAATAATAAACAAATAATAATAATAAGAATAATCATGAATAAAAGAAGAGAAATCATCCCGGACAAAAGCACGAGTAAACAATGAGCATCAAATCAGAAATCCCAGAAGACATAATTAAGAAAACCCCAGATAAAAGATGCTAAGGCTCACACTGCAGCCCCCACCTCTCCCCGTGACCCGGGGCAAAAGGAACAACAACGCCGCCCTTTCAGGTCAAGCCCGAGTCTTGGGAATTACCCCGACATGGCCAGGCTTTGATCTAACCTCGGGCCGACATCCTAATTGGACCGGATCTGTTTTCTCGTTCCGGATACCTTCCGAATCCTCATTAAAATTGCCGCATGCTCGGCAGACATCTGAAGGGATCTACCTCGATTTTCTCATTGTGACTTTGCCACGGACCTGTGTCCGAATACGAAAAGATCTACGAGTGGCCGACATGGCCGACAGTTTATGGCCTTAATACAACCTTCAGTGTGGTCTACCCCTATCTCTCTCGCATAATTAGTATTACTTTTTTCGACCGCGGGGCCTCTAATTTCGGCAATTAATCAAGGGTATTCCCTCGTATGGGGGATGTAAATGACGTCGTGGCCTTTATGGCGCGACGGGATTCGGTCCCGACACGAACCACACAATCGTCTGACGAAGTCAGATTCGAGCGCACCATGGGCTCTTCGGAGCCCGAATAAATCGTCACTTCGGTGACTGGCACGCCCACGCACATAATAAACCAACGAACGAACCAGATAATTGTTAAAAAAAAGTGCGTCCACAACTCTGGCACGCCCGGTGGGACCGATCCACCCTTCATCTTTTTGCCGAAATTAGGGGCCCCGCAGCCCCCTTCTTGTAATACTAATTGTGCTACTTTCTTAAATGCAGAAAGAGAGAGACATCATGGAACCAACCATGGCGGTCGTCTGTGGCCCTCAGCCCGTCCAGAACCACGTTCGAGGCGGCTACCTGGCGGTGCCCCTCACCTTTGGGAGCTTCCCTCCCACTGTGGGCTTCCCCAACTTCTTGGGGGTGGCCTTCGCCGAGATTCTCGACGTGGAGACGCCCGAGGACGCCCAGATCAACGCTCCCGCCCCGGGGGCCATGGGAGCTGCTGCCGGCCGAGCTGTGGCCAAGAACAATAACAGCGTCCCTACAACGACGCTGAGCTGCAACGTGCACCATCTGCACCAGACTACTGGCCCATCCCACCAAGGGTCGACATCCCACCGGAGGAGGCTCCGGAGAAGCAATACCAGCACCGGATCAGGGCGTCGCGCCTCCAATTCCGGGAAGTCCATGACGGTTGGGGCCCTCCGAGTCCGCCTAGACGGGCAGAGGTCCCAGGTAACGCCGGACCGCGTCGTCCCGGCCGTCCCAGTCCGTAACTCCTTTGAAGGACTGGCGAAGCTGAAGGAGAAGGCGATGCCCACAGCCCCGATCGTACCACCAAAGGGGACGCCGGCTCACAGACCGGCTAAATTGAATCAAGTCTGGGTGCCTAGGGAGGCCCAGCCCACTGCACCTGCCCAGGCAGGGCCCAGTACTTTCCGCCCCAGGAGGGCCCGATGCGATGACAGGGTCGAGGTAGTGACCCCCACTCTCCGACCGGCACCCGTCATTCCGGTGCCGTCCGAGAATGTTCATCGCCGTCGCCGAGGGCGCCGGCACAATGCCGCCCGCCCTGCTCTCACGGCCTACTCCCCTCCTGCCGCTGTCATCGACGCGCAACCCCAGGCTGCTCTCCCTGACCAGGAGTGGGAAGGGATCGAGCAGGCCATGAGGAACTACCTCCGAGGCCCGGGTAGCACCCCCGCTGGCCGCCAAAGACTATTGGGGGCAATGGCCTCCGCCTTCCAGGAAGAAAGGGGGGAACCCGCACCTAGCATGGAGTCGAGGACCCGCCCGGAGGAGCCGCGCCAGTCCCCTGTACGGGAGGAAGCGCCGCCCCGACGATCGGTCTTCGACAGGCTGACATTCCCAGGAGGATCGTCCAGGAGGGCGTCAAGAAGAAATAAGAATAGGAAGTGGCAGACATTCACCTGCAATATGGCAGGAGTTCATGGTCGGTATGGGGCCTTACCCACCGACCCGGAAGAATTGGCCAGAATAGCCGTCAGGCCGGGACCCCTTACCAGAAGAAGAAGAGCGGCGGGCGGCGCGACACCCACAGGCGCCGAAGAGGCCCTACCTGAAGAGCCCCTTGCAGCCCTCACGGCCAATGTGGTCACCACCGGCGACACGAGTGGCGGACCCTCGACATCATCCGAGGACGCCCCGGCCGAAGAGACAGGGGGCATGCCTAGTCTTCCCACAGCTGACCCCACAATGCTGCTCATGATGCAACGATTCCAGCAGGAAATCGAGTCACTCAAGAAGCAGCTAAGTGAGCGGGACGCACCTCCCCCGATGTCCTGGCAGACCGAGGTTATACCCGAAGTACCCAGGGACAGGGGGCAGTCTTCCGGGGCAGCTCTTCCAGCGACCCTCGATCCTCTCGGGGGCGCGCCCCCGCAGCAAGCACATTGCACAGCAGTGACCCCGCCACGGCTCCGCTTTCACAAGGGTCCCCCATGGCCCCCCGAGCGACCGTGGTAGCCACTCCGAGCGCGCAGCCCGCTCATTTCTACCCGAGTCCAGTCGACCCGGCGGCAGTCAGCCGGTTGATGCTCGAGCAGATGATAGAGATGAAGCTGGCCGAGAGGGGCGATGGGGATCAGACGCCTTTCGACGTCTATCGGGTACCCTACCCGGCTCATTATGCTGCCAGGAAGTTGCCGGCTGGCGTCACCAAGCCGCCGAAATTTGAAAAGTTCAACGGGCAAGGGTCTCCCAGGGAGCACATTGCCTACTATGTGAACGTCATGGGAGACCTGGCTGCTGATGAGGCCTACCTCCTGAAGTTCTTCGGCTCAACACTTACCGGACTTGCCTTTGAATGGTACTCCGGCTTGTCACCCGGGTCGGTGGCCGATTGGCCCGACATGCAGAAGAAGTTCAAGGAAAGGTTCTACGTCGCCGAGAGAGAAGTTACCATGGCCGAACTCTACGCCACAAGGCAGAAGAATGACGAGTCGGCTCTCGACTACATCAAAAGATGGAGGAACCTTAGTATGAGGTGCAAACGCCCCCCGCATCAGGAGGACGCAGTGCAGATCTGCAAGCAAAACTTAAAGAAAGAAATCCTAGAAAGGATGATCGGCACTGAGGTCAAGACATTTGACCGCCTGAACAATGTGGTAGCGGAGATCGAGGCATTCTTGGCCCGATACTCCTCCACCCCAGCCATGTCAAGCCAGAGAGCCAGGCAGGCGGAGAAGAAGCCGGCTCCCCCGGAGGTTCATGCGCTAGGCTTCCAGGCTTTTGAAAAGCAGAAGGAGAAAGCCAAGGGAGCGGCCAACCCTCCGCCGCCCAGAATTACAGAGCGGCGGGAAGGCCCCTCGCTGAGAGAGAAGATGAGAAACAAGTTATATTCCTTCTCCCGGGACAAGTCCAAGCTCCTGTTTGAATGGGCAACCAGCTACAATAAGATCACACTGCCAGAGCCGAAGAGGCCTGGCGACTCAAAGAAGAAGGATGACCCGCGCTTCTGCATGTACCACCGGGTGCTCGGGCATACTATCGAAGACTGCTACGTCTTCAAGGACGTTATTGAGTCCTTAATCAAGGACGGGGAGCTGGACATGGGGGAGCATAAAGTAGACCCCCCGCAGCCACACGAGCTGCCCAGCATAGCCTCCTCCGTCAACATGATCTCACTATATCAAGAGTTGCCAGAAGAGTGGGCGGAAGCCTGTGCCCGCGCCACTTATGAGGCTTTTGTCCTGGCCCCGGCCCAAGATCAAGAGGGTTGGCAGACGATGCCCGGAAGAAATAGAAAGGCACGCATCCCTCGGTCCGCCCCAGGGATTCATCCAAGGGACGCGACGCCTTTGCCGGCACCACCACCGGCAAACCCGGTTTGCCACGACACGGCCCCTCGGCTGGTCATGAGGCGGCTCACTCACAACAAGAAGAGCTCTGTCCCGCTGCGGATGTACAAGAAGACTAGCCCGGCGGTTGAAAGACTCCAGGCTATTATTGATGGGCTCGAAGATTATGAACAGCCCGAGATCCAGCCCGTGGAGCTGAAGGAGTATGTCCCCTGGAGGAGTTCGAATCACTCGAGCTGGCTCCAGGAACCAAAGCTGAAACAGAAAAAGAGCCTCCCCTGTGGGGTGAGCTTCCTCAGAGCAGCCATCCGCTGCAGCAGGCAAGAAGAAGAAGAAGAGAAGACCCAGGGGCAAGAAGAAGAAGGAGGTCGTCCTCGCCTGCAACACCCTCTCGGCGCTGTTCGACACCGCTCTCTCCCTGGAAGAAAAAGAAGAAGACCCACCCCGTGAACCGGCAGAGGTGAGTCAAGCTGAGGCGTCCACCTCCCAACACGCCACCAGGTCAGGGAGGAAGTGGGGGCGCCCTCCTCAGGGCAGCCTCAACATCATGCTCAGGGGGGAACAACCATACCAGGTTCCCGAGCCCGAGGTCCGAGGCACCGAGATCCCTCCCCCATCAGGTCTCTACCCCGGAGGTACCAAGAGTCAAGGCGCCCCGTCATTCGCCGAGTTCCTGTCAGCTCGAGCAGGAAGGCGGGCGCACCCCCAGGGGTCCGCTGCGACCAGTAAAGCAAGCATCCCCCAAGCCCAGCCAACTGCAACTCCTGCTCAGCCAGAGGAAGAATTCAGCGGCACCCCAAACCTCGCCGAATTCATGCGAGCAGCGGAGGAGGCCCACCAGGCCCCGCCCGCTCAACAGGCTACAACAGATCCCGCAAAGGAGGCGTTCCCTGATCAGACACCCCAGCCTCAGGAGGGGAGCAGGCGCGGCAAGCCCGAAGAAATGAAGTTGCTCAAGGTGCGGGCTGCCGAGCGGATAGTCAGACACCTCAAGAAGATCCCGACCCGGTTCACTGTGTGGGAGATGCTGTCCCTGAACGAAGAAACACGGCAAGCCATCATAGCCGCCCTCCAGACCCCAGCACAGCTTGAAGCTTGTCTGGCAGAGATGTCGCCTGAAGTGGCCGTGGCCTTCACAGAAGAGGACATGCTCCTGCCAACCTGCAGTCACAACAGACCCCTCTACATGAAGGGGCAATTGAATGGCCAGCCCATCAACAGGGTCCTGATCGACCCAGGGGCAGCAGTGAATATACTCCCTTACCGGGTGTACCAGAAACACTATTTCGACGTACACCTGGTTGAGGTTAAAAATGTCAAGATAGCTGGCTTCAACCAGAAATGTGAGGTGCCCATGGGGGTTGCAGAGTTCAGTCTGACCTTTGATAACTTCACCACCAAGGTCCAGTTCCACGTCATCAACTCCAGCACTTCCTACAAGGCGTTGCTTGGCCGGCCTTGGCTACACCAAAACAGGGTGGTACCCTCCACTCTGCATCAATGCATCAAGTACCCCTGCGAGGGAAAGGAAGTCAGAATCTTCGCCGACCTCCACCCGTTCGAGGTGTTCGAGTGTCACCTGTCAGATGCTAATCTGTACTTGGAGAAGGCGAAGCAAGCTCCTCAAGTCATCCAAGACAAGGGCAAGAAGAAAATGGAATCAGGAGGCTGGTTTCCTCCGCCGCCCCCAGGCTATGTGGCTCCACCACATGTACCATTTATCGCACAAGAAGAAGGGGTATTCAGGGCAGCCCCTCTCGCCATCTACCCCACACCGGGGGCACTCTGCCTCGAAGACCTGCTAGAAGATGTCAGGGTCCCGCCAGGGATCGTCAAGCCGATAGCGGAAATTGAATGCCAAGCAGCTGAACAACTGAGAACCTTCGAGGTGCCTAACTCGAGGGGCCGCCCACTATTTTCTATGTGGCCGGGGAGAAGCCAGTCAGGGAAGACGATGATTGCCGGTTCCCTGACGAGTTGCATGACCCGCACGTCCCCATTACGGGACTTCCCCACATGACTGACCAGGCAGCCAGAATGGTCAGAAAGCAGAAGATTCCTCCCTACCAGCCCTCCAGCCGGAAGGAAATGTTTGAAAGAATGTGGAACCCACCAAACCTGGATCGACGGTTGCTGAAAATCACCAAGCACCCCGGTCTGGGCTTTTCACTAGAAGATTACTACGAGACTGATGTCATATCGGTCTCAACATGGCCCGGCGACGACCCCGCAGAAGCTGCAGATTCGCGGGAAACCCACCAAGACACATGTCCCGGGGCCCCGGCCGAAGAGGCACAAGACGAAGAAGTATTCCTGTGGAAGCCTCCCAGCCGCCGCTGCATGGAGAAGACCCCCTCCTTCTCCGAAGTGTCAACCTCGAGAGGGCACGCCAGCGAGGCACCTTCACCTCGGCCGACCGGCGAAGCAAGGAGCAGTAGCATGGGCCACGCTCCAAATTCCCCTCGATACGACCCCGTCATGTACGCCTTGTACCACAGGCAGCAACGGGAGATCGAGATGCTAAAAGCACGACTGGCGGAGTTGACCTCGCTAGTCGCCGACCTGATCCAGGGATCTCTCCCCCCATGGGGTGGCCGGATGCCTCGGCCCCGAGGCATCAGTCCCAACACCCCCGCCTTGTCAAGGCGGGAAATGAGAGACATGGCAAGCTCGCTGAGCGAGCGGCCAACCAGGCAAGGGCTGACACTCCAAGAGAAGCTGCAGAAGCCTTATTCCTTTCCGAGAGGGAAGACCCGGGGCATCTTCGACTGGGCTTGCCATTACGGCAAGGTCTCCCTTCCACGGTCCAAGAGGCCGCAAGACACCCGAAGAAGCGGGGACCCACTATTTTGCCCTTACCACCAGATGCTGGGCCACGCCATTGAAGACTGCTATGTCTTCAAAGACATTGCTCAAAGCCTCATTGACAGGGATGAGCTCAGAATGGGGGACTACGTGGTAGCCCCGCCACGCCCCCACGTGGCAGACAGCCCCAGGACAGGAGCCTACACTGTGTCCATCCAACGCCAGGCGCCCGAAGATGCGGCTACCCCGGCTCCCGCAGGAGCGGTCTATGATGAATACACGGAGGAGCCCGAGATGGACCTATGCCCCTCTGAGCCAGCGGACCTCACGTACCCGGCGGCTACGGCCCAGGAGGAGTGCGAGGTGAATGCAGCCTCCATGCCCAGTCATGATGAACAAGAAGAGGAAGATGGCGTCCTCGAGCCCGAGGACAATGAAGACCAGGACTTCGTCGATTTGTCGCCAGCCCCGCCGGAAATTGAAAATGGCGGCCAGGTCACGGTCGACGAATTGATTGAGGTCAACCTTGGTACAGAAGACGACCCCAGGCCAACTTTTCTGAGTGCCCTTATGCCCCTACAGGAGAGAGAACAATACACAAAGTTGCTGCAAGAATTCCGGGATTGCTTTGCCTGGAATTACAAAGAAATGCCTGGGCTCAGCACCGAAGTGACTCAGCACATACTGGCCATTGATCCCAAGGTGGAACCAGTGAAGCAACCTCCCCGGCGCATGAGGCCGGAGCTAACCAGCCAGATCTGCAAAGAGGTCGACAAGCTCATAAATGTCGGCTTCGTGGCGGAAAATCAATACACCACATGGCTGGCCAATATTGTACCAGTGAAAAAGAAGAATGGACAGATCAGGATTTGCGTGGATTTCCGCGACCTGAATAAAGCCTGCCCGAAAGATGACTTCCCGGTGCCTATCACCGAAGTGATGATTGATGCAACCACTGGCCACGAGGCCCTGTCCTTCATGGATGGGTCGTCCGGCTATAACCAAATCTGGATAGCCGACCATGACCGGGTCCATACAGCTTTCCGGTCACCCAAAGGGATATTTCACTACAAGAGGATGCCCTTCGGCCTCAAGAATGCCGGTGCCACATATCAGCGGGCGATGACCAAGATCTTCGACGAGCTGCTGTACGGCAAGGTCGAGTGCTACATTGATGATCTGGTCGTCAAGACCAAGAAAAGAGACGAGCACCTGAGTGACCTCAGGGTCGTCTTCCAAAGGCTCCGGCAGTACGGGCTGAAGATGAATCCCATGAAGTGCGCCTTTGGCGTGTCCAGTGGGAAATTCCTCGGCTTTATTGTCCGGCACAGAGGGATCGAGATCGACCCCCTGAAGATAAAGGCCATCCAGGAGCTGCCTCCTCCGAGAGTCTGGGAGAGCTGAGGTCCCTGCAGGGGCGTTTAGCTTACATCCGCAGGTTCATCTCCAACCTGTCAGGGCGCTGCCAACCCTTCCACAGACTAATGATGAAGAATGCACCCTTCAGCTGGGGTCACGAATGCCAGCACGCGTTCGACCAGCTAAAGGAGTACCTGAAGACCCCGCCTGTCCTGGGGGCACCTGTCAAAGGCAGACCGCTGATTCTGTACATAGCGGCCACCGAATATTCACTGGGGGCAATGCTCGCCCAGAACAATGATGAGGGAAAAGAGCAGGCTCTTTACTATCTCAGTCGAAGACTGGTGGGTGCAGAGGCTAAATACACCCCGATTGAGAAGATCTGCCTTGCCTTGGTCTTCGCAGTCAAGAAATGAGGCACTACATGCTGTCCCATGAAGTCAGCTTAATATCCAGGGCCGACCCCATTAAGCACATCCTCTCCAGCCAGTCCCAAAGGGGCGCCTTGGCAAGTGGGCCGTGCTACTCATGGAGTTTGACATCACCTACGTGCCACAGAAGGCCGTTAAGGGACAAGCCGTCGCGGATTTCTTCGCAGCACACCCCGTGCCCGAAGACTCCCCTTTGGCCACTGAACTACCTGAAGATGAAACACTAGAGGTAGACCAAATACAACAAGCCATCTGGCAGCTTTACTTTGACGGGGCCTCAAGAACAGAAGCGACCCCGTCCGGGCGCGCCAAGGTACGAGCCGGAGCAGGCATCGTCCTCAAATCCCCAGACGGAGAGGTCATGCATACTTCCTGCTGCATTAGCAAGCCCTGCACAAATAATGAGGCAGAATATGAGGCTCTGATCATCGGCCTCCAGGTGGCCCTCCAGTTGGAGATTAAAATGCTCCAAGTGTTCGGCGACTCACTGCTGGTCGTCAAGCAAGTTCAGGGACAATTTGATGTCCGAAAACCTGAGCTGCTCCCTTATCACACTAAGGCAAAGCGGCTCATGGAGCGGTTCTACCTCCTCGAGATAGGCCATGTCGCCAGAGGGGAGAACGCACAAGCCGACGCATTGGCAAAATTGGCAAGCTCACTGGCAGTGCCTCCAGATGGATCTCTCCATATCCAAGTAATAAACCAGCGCCAGATGACCAGTATGATAGAAGAAGAGCCAGAAGAAGAAGACCTAGAGGTCGCTACAGCAGAAGCCGTCAACCTACCTGACTGGAGAGACCCCTGATGCAGTGGTTCAAACACCAGCAACTACCCAGACGAAAGAGAAGAAAGATCAAGCTAGTCAGAACCAAGGACTCTTATGAGCTCCGAAACGGAATATTATTCCGGACTGTGGCCGATGCCAAGCAGAAGCTACTCCTCCGATGCTTGTCTATTGAAGAAGCTTGGAGAGTTATGAAGGAGGTCCATGCCGGGACAGCTGGCACAAACCAGGCGGGGCCGAAAATGAAAATTGAAATCAAGAAACTTGGCTATTACTGGCCTGCAATGTTCAACGACTGTTGCGAGTACGCTAAGTCGTGTCAGAGATGCCAGGAGCATGCCACTATACCCAGGAGGCCTCCCGTGCAACTGCACCCAACCGCGCCCAGCTGGCCGTTTGCCCAATGGGGAACAGATGTTGTGGGCCCCTTACCCGCATCTTCCACAGGCTGCAAATACATTCTGGCGGCGACCGACTACTTCTCCCGCTGGGCAGAGGCTGTTGCCTTACGGGAGGTCACCGGAGAAATCGTGGTCAGGTTTGTCCGCCGCAACATTATATTCCGGTTCGGCGTGCCCGACCGGATTGTGTCGGACAACGGCAGCCACTTCCGCAACCAGAAAGTTTACCGGCTAGCAGAAAAATATAAAATTGACTGGAGGACATCGACTCCTTACAATCCACAAGCAATGGGCTGGCCGAAGCTTTCAATAAGACACTTTGCACTCTCCTGGCCAAGACTGTAGCTCTAACAAAAGGACTGGGAAGAAGATGTATGAAGCGCTTTGGGCGTACCGAACCGTATACAAGACCCCAACGGGCTGCTCGCCCTTCTCTCTTGTATATGGCTCGGAAGCAATCGTCCCCGTCGAACTGGAGATACCGTCCCTCAGGGTCGCCATTCAGCAGGGGCTTGTCCCCGAAGGGCAGACCAACACCGAGCGAAGGCTCGACGAACTCTCCAGTCTGGAAGGAAAGCGGCTTCAAGCCCAACAGAATATCCAGGTCTACCAGGCCCGGATCGCACGCGCCTTTGACAAGCTCGTCAAGGAACGCGAATTCAAGAAGGGCGACCTTGTCATGGTCAAGAGAAGAGATCTCATGGCGGCCAACCCCAAGGGTAAGCTAAACGAGAACTGGCTCGGACCCTACGTAGTCCAAAAAGTCTACGAAGGCGGAGCCTATGTAATTGTCAACCACCGCGGGGAGGTTCAATTCCCGCCTCTTAATGGAAGGCACTTGCGACTGTACCACGCTCCGGCGCCCCCATTCAGGTAATAATATTACTCTTCGCCCCATTTTGGGTCGGATGTGCGTAATTAATGTCCAAATGATTTGACCACCAGCCGGGTTTCAAAAAAAATATATAAAAGAATAATAGGAAGAGAAGAGAGAAAAGAAAAGGCAAAGAAAAAAGAGAGAAAAGAAGCAAAAAAGAAGAATAGAAGGAAAAAGAAGGAAGAAGCAAAAAAAAAGAAAAAAGAGAGAGCAAAAAAGAAGAATAAAAGGAAAAAGAAGGAAGAAGCAAAAAAGAGAGAGAAAAAAAAGAGAGAAAAAAAAAGAAGAGAAGAAGAGAAAAAAAAGAGAAGAGAAGGAAAAAAAAGGGAGAAAGAAGGAGCCCGAAAAGGGGAACGCCCCCCATTTCCAGTCACCGCCCCGCATCAGCGGGGGTACCAAAAATTGATGTAAAAAAAAAGAAAGAAACAAACTCTTCTCTCCGTCCTTCTTGGGCGGTGAGTACCCCTTTGGCTCGGACCTCCCGTCCGGGTCATTGACTAAACAAACTCTTCTCTCCGTCCTCCCCGGGCGGTGAGTACCCCTTTGGCTCGGACCTCACGTCCGGGTCATTGACTAAACAAACTCTTCTCTCCGTCCTCCCCGGGCGGTGAGTACCCCTTTGGCTCGGACCTCACGTCCGGGTCATTGACTAAACAAACTCTTCTCTCCGTCCTCCCCGGGCGGTGAGTACCCCTTTGGCTCGGACCTCACGTCCGGGTCATTGACTAGACAAACTCTTCTCTCCGTCCTCCCCAGGCGGTGAGTACCCCTTGTCTCGGACCTCCCGTCTGAGTCACTGACTAAACAGATCCTTCTATCTGCCATCTCTGAACGACGAAAAGGGTCTCTGGCCAAACACCCCTCGCCCAAGGCCAGCACGCGTTACCAATATTGCGGCAAAACCAGGGAGTCGCCCGTTCGGTATGGTGGAGTGGTCCCCTCGTCCCCCCCCTGGGAAGGCGAGCACTCTCCTATACCCTGGCATGGGTCCCTGCCTGGTCCTCCCGAAGCGAAGCCCCGCAGAGGCCCGTACCCTGCCAACGGGTCTCCACACAAAAAATACAAGAGCAGGGGAAGAGGAAGAAGAAAACAATATGCAAGGAAGAGAAAGAAGGGTAAGAAAGACAAATGCATACACAAAGAACGCGTGAAATCATAAATGCCTTGCTCTATTCAAAAGAGGATCGAACTACATGTGCTGCGGGGCATACCCCCGTGTTACATTTTTTTTTTAAAAAAAGAGAGAAATTAAGGGATGCAACGCTTAGTCGATGTCCCTGAAGATGTCCTCGAGAGGGAGGATCCCGACCCAAGGGAAGTTTATCCTGTCGCGCAGTCGGCCCCTCAATCCCTCAAGACGGGCGAGCTCCGCTTCGACGGACACCGTTTCAACGTCGGCGACGGCAAGAGCTTCCCTCTCCTCTGCCACCGCCCTCTCCGCCTCGGCGAGGCCAAGTTTAGCCGCAGCGAGATAGCCCTCCAGCTCCTCGATCCGGCTCCTGAAGGAACGAACGCTGCCTTCGCCTTCCTCTAAGGCCTTTCCGTGGCGTTCTCTACCATAGCGTCGGGCCTTTAGGACCTGCAGATATTCATCTGCCTGAGCATCTAGAGCGGCGTGCTCATCAGGAGCTTGAGACTCCAGGAATTCACGGCGCTTGACGTACTTCAATAATAGCAAGACCCGCCGTGACCATTCCCCCAGCGGACAGCCAAGCACTTGCAGCGCCCCCGTTAATTGCGTCACGATGGTATGCACCTCCTGATACGACAGAGAAGCATCGGCGAGGAGCATCGTCCGTAAAGTGATTAGCATCTGACGGACTGGCGCCTCTGAGGACGTGTGACTAACTGAGGGCACGACCGGGGGATGAATTCCACGGTGCTGTCCACCTCTGCCCACAGGTCGGCGTCTACCGCCACTGAAGATGAAGGAAGGGCGAGGGTCAAGTCGCCCGGCCGACGTAGCTCGACGAGAGGCCCTTGGCCGGCCACTGCCAGGGGAACGGAAAGGACCATTGCCGAGGCCTCCGGTGTCCCCGTCGTTGGGAGTTCCCCAGCCCCCTCTGCCTCCGTCTGGCCCGACTCTGCCACTGCTCCAAGGGGCAGGGGCAGGTGCCGTCACCTCGGCTACAGGAGGAGCCTCGAGTAAGGCCAGACCCGAAGTCGTCACCCATGAGCTTCTCTCTCGCGTCTGGGATTCCTCCAGGTGTGCGCGAAGCCCCGTAAATATTTGCCTCAGGAGCGGGTCCTCCATCTGGGCCGGGAGCTTCGGGAAGGGCGGAAGTGGAACCATCAGTCGGGGAAGATGTCCCGCTTCCACGAGCGCAGCAAGGCTCTCTGCCCCGGAGCCCAAGACCGGAGCCGGCCCCTCCACCGCTATCGGGCCAATGCTCGGTCTCCGTTTGGCCACGGCCTTCCGGATACGGCCAGGCGTCTTCCCCGATATCGGTATCGCCTGACCATGGGATGGGGATCAGCTATTCGCCATCTAAAATAAACCATGCAAAAAGGGAGACCGCGGAGCCCGCATACTCACCTCAGCCGCTGGGACGATGCTACCCTCAGGCGTGATCTCCCCCTCCTCCAGAGGTTCGCCCGCCGCTTTGGTAGTACCGGAGGGCTCCACGGGCGTTTCCTCTCGAAGGGCGTCAAGTAAAAGAGCCAACTTGCCCATGCCAACATCGACCCCTGTTGGGCGGTCGATCAACGCAGCCAGGGCAGCCTCCTCTGTGATCTCAAGTTCGGTCGGTTCTCGAAAATCCTAAAGAAAAAAGGGGGGGATAAGGTCGTCAGTCAATCACAAAAAAGGAAAGGGAGAGCCGGCCCAAACAAGCTCACACTCACAGCGGTCTTCCCCACAAGGCTCGGGGAGCCGGCAAGTAAGGGGGCCCCGAAGGCCGGCTCGGGCGGCTCCGATGCCCCGGGCACGCCCTCGTCAGGAGCTACTTCGTCGGAAGAGTAGTTGTAATCTACCTCTTCCCCAGACGGAGACTCGACCGCCGCCGGCTCGGCCTGGACCGGCAAAAGGGCTTCCACTTCAGGGTCTCTACCCAGCACATCCTCCCTCGGGCTAGGCGAGGCTCGCGCTCCGATCTTCTTCCTCCTCACATATGTCAGCGTCTCCGGGAGGTCGAAATCAGGCCACAATGACTTGGTGGCCGCCGCGGCAACGCCTGTCGTGCAAAGGAAAATAAGCCATGTTGAATCCACTAGCCCAAAAAAAAGGGGGGGAGCTAACCGTATAGTCGAAAATATTTACCCCCTTCAGTTCCTGCGACACGAGATGACCCGCGGGCTTCCTCAACAGGCAAAGCCTTCTCGGGAGTCCAACCGTACCCTCGCCCGTGAGATAGAAGCGCATCGTCGCCATGCGCGAAGCCGAGGCCAACTCAGGAGGCCGGTCGACCACAGACGACACGGGCGGCCGATGAATCTCACCAGCTTCGTGGCTCGGTTCGGTCCGCGTGGCTTCGAATTCTTCGAAGGACAAGACGGGGGCCATCGGCAAGGCTGCCGTCGGAGCCGGGGATGCCTCGGTTCGCCGCCGTTTTGCCGACTCTCGCCCGGCCACCTTGGCAGCAGCCAGTGCCTTCTTAACGGGCGACTGTGCCCGGGGCCTCCCGTTGCCTGCGGCAAGGGAGCTGGAGCCGCCGCCGGGGTCGCCTCCGCTGGGACCGCAACTTCGCCCATGTCAGGCGTGGGCATGGGCTCTTCCATAGAAGCTGAAACAAAAGAAGTACCCAGGTGTCAGGGCTCCACTCCAAAATAAAAGGAGGAGGGAGGTTCAAAAGGCACACTAAAGAGCGGGGACGCGGACCGGCAGGTTGGCCTGGCTCGGGACGGGCAGCTTCGAATTCCTCGAAAGACGGGACTAGTGGTACCGGAGGGACAGCCGTCGGAGCCTTAGCCGATTCTGTCTTCCTCCGCTTTGTGTCCCGCTGCTTAGCCGCCTTGGCGGCATCCACCGCCTTCTTCACAGGCGATTTAGCCCGGGGCCTCTTCGCAGCCTTGGGCAAGGGAGCCGCGGTCGGGGCCAGCGGTGCTGCTTCAAAATACGCAGGCTTCTTCACCAGCCGGAGGAGGTTCCGGTACGTGGCCATCTGCGTGCTGTCAGGATGGTCTGCAAAGAAAAGAGGGGAAAGAACGAACATGCATTTACGATTAATACCCAACTCACCGCGAAGGCCGCAGTGCTAAGAGACAAAACCGAAAAGCAAGAAGGGACTGAATACCATGAGGGCCAGTGTACAGCCGCAGCGTGATCGGCCAGTAGCTCAGGGATGTCTCCTTGTCCCGGCGCGCCGCCTCCCGGACTAGCCAGCAAACGTCTTCAATCGTTTGGCACCGGTCCGTAAGGTTGGCCAGATCCGCGTGCTTCTTTAAGGAGAGGTGACAGAAAAGGTTAAAGTGGTCCATGCCCCACCCGTCAGCATAATAATAAGGGACGTGCAGGCGCTTGCCCAGGAGGGAGGCCGTCAGATCCTCGATCTTCATCCCATTCACCCGGAGGAGGACGTATAGCCACGTGGTATCCTTATAGTTCTCGGGCTGCCTCTCCTCCCGCCTCATAAACGTGCGGTACGGGCAGGCCGGATCCCTCTCTGGACGCCAGCTCCTGGCAGGAGTCCCCTCTTCCTCTATGGGGAATGGGTAATTGATGAGGTCCAGGCGGTCGCTCCCCACTTGGCACAGGTCCCTCAGCGTCTTCTGGTAATGATCCTTGGCCACCGGGGGTAGCTCCACCTTCGGCGTCGGCCTCTTATCCCGGGCTTCCCGGCGAGCCACCAGATATGCTGCCACCTCCTTCTCCTGTCTGTTTTTGAGCCGAAGAAGATGGTCTGGCTCAATGTCAAGAACCGGCATCGGCTGCCGACTAAGGAATTTCCTCTCGGCCCCATCCCAGCAATCGGTCTTGTGAAGCCGATAGAAGGCCGTCCGGCTATTCCACCACTTAATATAATCCTGGGTCACTCGGGGAACACGACCCGGGGCCGGTACTCTGAAGGAGGCGGAGTCCGCCCGGTGGAAGAAGTCCCACCAGCTCCTGGCGTGCTCAGCAACTGAGCTCCCCCGGACGCTCCGCAAGGGCAGGCCGAACTGTGCATGATAAGTAGGGATATGCTGGTCATACCCAAAATTACGACCGAACCGGAAGGGGTAATACGGCTCCAGCAGCACGTTCTCCCCTTTCCTGAACACCAGCACGCTCGGGCGAATTGACAGCGCCCAGTCCCTCAGCTCCGGCTCCAGCAATGGGCGGATCACATTCTCCTGGCTAATAGGGTGGACGTACCTCTCCACCTGGTCGTCTTTGCATTCCCTCTTGTTGTTCACCAGAGGGCTCGAATGTGCCGCCAGAGTCCAGAAATGAATAGTCCCGACCGCATCCCGGGGGACCGTTGTCAACCGGCCCCGGATATCATACATCCGCATGGAGGTGGAGCCCGGCTCGGCACTGGCAAATTCTAACATCCTCGGCATCAGCCCCCAGTCCTGGAGAACGCGCGGCGCAAACTCCGGGAACAGCGAGCAGACCCACGCGTTGAAGAAGTGCAGTGGGCACACATACCGGGCCTGCCGCGGGAACTGGTGCGTGCTGATATCCCCCAGGGCCTTGTAAATTAAGCAAAGGGTCGCCGGGCACAGCGACAGCCTGATACCCCACGCCATTTGACATGCCGGGTAGATGGCATCCGGCCGAATCACTGTCTCGTCGCCGTACGGCATGGCAAATGAGCACAGCCAGTACGTAAGGTAGGCGGCGCAGTGGGTCTGGGGGTCCAAGCCCATCGGGTTAGGCCCGCTCCGACGCCCTCTGGACGGGATCTTCACGTCGAGCTTCGGCTTCGCGCGTTTCTTGGGAGCCACGGCAGTACCGACGCAGGGGAACTCCTCGTACCGCTTCGGCCCGTCGAAGAAATACTCCAGCCACAGGGGCATGCGCACCCTCTTCCTGTCCCCGCGGGCGGGCTGTTTCCCCTTGTGCGATGCCTGGTACAGCTCCCGGTACGCCTTCATGAGGTACCGATATGAATACCCCAGAGAATAATAACCATCCCCGTTGGTCTCATCCTTGATCAAGTCGGGGAGGCATACTTCTTCATAGGGCTCCCCATCAATAGGCAAGCCACTCAGCTGACTGAGACTCCACAAATCAAGTGAAGTCTCGCCCTCTGCCGTGTAGAAGGTATTGGTCTCCGCGCTGAATACCTCTATCATGCCGCAGCAGAGACCCTTGGAGATGGGGTAGCCATACCGGGAAGCGTACACGCTATGATAAACACCGACCCGAACCAGCAGCGGAGCATAGTTGAACAGCACGTGCTCCGTAAACTCCACCGCCCTCTCCCGGAAGCTGTGTGCATCCTGAAGCTTCAGCTCCCCAAACCAGCCCAGTGACAGCTCGTACTTGAATCTGATGGCCAAACAGTCCAAGATGAACGGCTCTTCTCTATAGCCCCACTTCAAGGGAGCCAAGAATAGGCCGAATCGAGGCGCCTCGTTGTGCACCTTTCCGGCAGACAGGTCCCATCTTGCCGGAGTAAACTGAGGCGCCCGTACCAGCTTGTCTTCGGTCGGCAGCACCCCCTCGATCCCCAGAACTGGCTTCCACTCCCGGGCTTCTCCCACCAGGTACATCGGAATACTCCGGGGGACGCTGTACAACAAGCTATCCCGGGCCTGCAATATAGCTTGCTCGGCCTTCTTCACGACCCGGAAATCTCGTCCTTCCCGCGAGCGAAAATGCTTCAGAAATCGAACCAGGTGTCTGTCCTTCGGGAAGTCCTTCCTGTACTCCTCGGTGACCCGGTCAAATGTGAAGCCGCTGTCAACTCTGGCAAGCCTCTGGAAGTCCATGGTCTCCCCGTCAGACTCAGATGACTCTGCCAAAGCGGCTATTTCTGCATGCTCCCGATCCAAGTCCTCACATTTAACCAGGTAACTGCTGGTACCGGGCCCCGTGGGATAAGGTCAGCACCAATAGCAGCAGCAGGAGCCGAGGAACCACTTGGGGCAGCCATTTATCTGCAAAGATACACAAATAGAAGATCAGAATAAGCCACATGCAAAAGGGAGTGAAAGACTGTAAAGGGGCTTTACTACAAGTCAAATGAACAAGATGTTGCCAATTTCTGACGAAATTTCGGCAGAGTTTCCCCTAGGCCAGAGGCGTAAGGGAAAACACGGGTGCGCGTCCACAAGGAGTGACGGCCCCAACAAAACATGGTGGGCCCCGAGAGGCAACACCAGAAGTCCCCGAGCAAAAGTCTCCCTCCCTGGGGCTTAAAGCCTCTTCACCGATACACTGCCCAGTGCCTTCCCCGGCACACCCTCCAGCGGTCCTCACCGGCACAGCCCCTTGCTATGCTCCTCGGTACACCTATCCGCCAGTTCCCCGGCACACCCCAGCAGGCGCTCCCCGGCACACCCGGTGGCCATCCTCACCGGCACACCCCAGCAGGCGCTCCCCGGCACACCCGGTGGCCATCCTCACCGGCACACCCGACACACCCCAGCAGGCGCTCCCCGGCACACCCGGTGGCCATCCTCACCGGCACACCCCAGCAGGCGCTCCCCGGCACACCCGGTGGCCATCCTCACCGGCACACTCCAGCAGGCGTTCGCCGGCACGCCCAGAAGGCCCGTCCCCGACACGCTTCCAACGTCGCTTCCCCGACACGCACATGGGACCTTTCCCCGGCACACCCGACGAGGCCCCTCGCCGGTGCACCCTAAGGCGCTTTCCCCGGCACCCTTGACACCTCCTCGCCGGCACAACCGGCGCCCGACGGCCGGAATGAGAAGAGATAAAGAATGGAGAAGAAGAAGAAAGGAGGAGGGAAAGAAGAGAAACAAGGGGCTAGGGCCCCGTCGCCCCACGGTGGGAAAGGGAAGGAAGGAGAAGAGAACGGGAGGAGAAGGGAGGAGAGGGGAAGAATAGAGGACGGGAAGAGAGAAGACGGGGGGCTCCACGGCGGTGCCCTCACCACGACGACGACGACGGTGGCGGAGCGGGCGTCCGGCGCCGGAGAAGAGAAGAAGAAGAGGAATGGGGGGGTGGTGGTTCCGTCTGCCGAAGAGAGAAAAGAGGGAAAGAGGGGGTTCGAACGGGGGGGTTCAAATGAACCGCCCCCACCCCTTTTATACAAAAAAAAAAGGAAAAAAGAAGGAAGAAAGGAGAAAAGAGAAAAGAAAAAAAGGGGAAAGGGAAAGGAGGAGAACGAATAAAAAAAACAAGAAAAAAAAATAAGAAAAAAAAAGGAAAGGGAAGAAAAGAAAAAAAAGAGAGAGAAAGAGAAAAGGAAATAAAAAAGAAGAAGAAGAAAGAAAAGCAAGGGATAAAAAAGAGAACAAAAAAAGGAGAGGGAAATAAATGTATATACATGATATTAATATATATATATATATATATATATATATATATATATACATACTCATGTATACGCGTGCATACTGGTATCTTCTCACGCATCTGCTCGCACGTGTCAATGTGCGAGTCGATATCGTACGATAATAGGTGTCTCCGGAGAACGTTCCATCCCCCTGATCCTATGCAAATGGGCGTCCGCAGGGGTGAAGGCGACTCTGCCCCTGCAGCTCTATCCTTGTCATAATATCACTACCCTACCGCCAAATAAGCCCGTCCCTGGCACGTGGCCCTATGCTTTAGTCACCTTCTGTCACGCAAAGCCACCATCACGGACCTTACGTCCGGATTGGCAAAACCCCCATCCTTGCGTTGGCATTAGTCCCTTGCCAACGAATAAGTCCCTTTCCGGCGCAAGGCCCCGTGCCCTAGCCACCCACTCCGCACAATATGGCCATTATGGACCTTACGTCCGAATCGGCACAGATTCTCCCGTTGCGCTGGCATTCTATTCTTGCCAACGAGTGAACCTTATCTTCCGGCGCAAGGCTTCGTGCCCTAGCCGACACTCGCATATCACTCACTTAAAAAAAAAGAAAGAAAAGAAAAAGAAGAAAATGGGGTTAAAAATAGAGATACCCCGCCGGACTTGTCCCCACACGGGGACAAGGGTAAAAATGGCAACAACCCGGCTGTGGTGAAAACCCGAAAGGGCACTACAGGTAAAATCGGGTACCCCGCCGCGTGAAAACCCGAGAGGGCGCGTGGGCAAAAGCAAGAGGGGGCCGGTACCGGCGAAAACCCGAAAGGGCGCTTGTATCGGTAATGTGGTACAAAAAAGAGAAAGAGAAAGAACAGACAAGAAGAGGTCAACAAAGCATGTCAGTTCCCGGCGTCCTGTCGGCACTGACGAAGAGACCAAGAGACCAAGAGACTAAGAGACAACAAAGCATGTCAGTTCCCGGCGTCCTGTCGGCACTGACGAAGAGACCAAGAGACCAAGAGACTAAGAGACAACAAAGCATGTCAGTTCCCGGCGTCATGTCGGCACTGACGAAGAGACCAAGAGACTAAGAGACAACAAAGCACGTCAGTTCCCGGCATCCTGTCGGCACTGACGAAGAGACCAAGAGACTAAGAGACAACAAAGCATGTCAGTTCCCGGCATCCTGTCGGCACTGACGAAGAGACCAAGAGACTAAGAGACAACAAAGCATGTCAGTTCCCGGCGTCCTGTCGGCACTGACGAAGAGACAAGAGACTAAGAGACAACAAGCATGTCAGTTCCCGGCATCCTGTCGGCACTGACAAGAGACTAAGAGACAACAAAGCATGTCAGTTCTCGGTATCCTGTCGGCACTGACGAAGAGACCAAGAGACTAAGAGACAACAAAGCATGTCAGTTCCCGGCGTCCTGTCGGCTACTGACGAAGAGACCAAGAGACCAAGAGACTAAGAGACAACAAGCATGTCAGTTCCCCGGCATCCTGTCGGCACTGACGAAGAGACAAGAGACCAAGAGACTAAGAGATAACAAAGCATGTCAGTTCCCGGCATCCTGTCGGCACTGACGAAGAGGACCAATGAGATAACAAGCATGTCAGTTCTCGGCATTTCGTCGGCACTGATGAAGAGACAACACACTGCTTCAGTTCTCGGCATTCCATCGGCACTGATGAAGAGACCAACATACTACCTCAGCTCCCGATGCTCCGTCGGCACTAACAAAGAGACCAACAAACAACAAACCAGGTCGGCTCTCGACACCCCGCCGACATCGAAAAAGAGAGAAGAGACGGGGACACCCTCGGGCACCGCCCGGCTCATCCTTCGCCTGCGATACCCGTGGGTGGGGGGCATTTGTGGACACCAAAAATTGCACGTCCAAATGTCATGCTCGGCCCAGCATCAACAACGGCGCCGAGTGAAGAAACCCCGGAGAAATCAAGCACAAAAGGCCCCACAGTCCGTGGGTCCCAAAGGAAATCAAACGGGCCATGACTCGTGCTCGCAACGGGCTCAGAACGGGCCCCATATACACACCCCGTGAGGAGCCCTTCAGCGGCACGCCCAGCCCCCATGGGGTCTTCAACGGCACGCCCAAAGGGGCCTTCAACGGCACGCCCCAACGGAGCCTTCAACGGCACACCCAGTTGAGGCTTCAACGGCACGCCCTGGCAGAATCCTCCAGCGGCACGCTCCCTTCAGCGGCACACCCTGCCGCGGCCTTCACCGGCACAGCCCCTTTGGGCGCTCGTCGGCACACCCCTATGGGGGTTTAACGGCACACCGCTTCGGGGTTCACCGGCACACCCCCAGGGGGGGTTCAACGGCACACCCTTGGGGTCTTCGCCGGCACACCCCCATGGGGGGGGGTCTTCAACGGCACACTCCCCAGGGGGGGTCTTCAACGGCACGCCCCCTGGGCGTCTTCAGCGGCACACCCTGCAGGGTCCCCAGCGGCACGCCCTTCAGGCCCTTCAGCGGCACGCCCATCCGGGGTCCCAGCGGTACGCCCTTTCGGCACTACAGCGGCAAGCTTGCTCAGCCCTTCAACGGCACAGCGTGAGGCACTTTCAACGGCCGACGTGAGGCCCATGCCCTACGCATCCTTGGCGCGCAGTGGAGCCGTCTGAAGTGGCAGCCGATCGTTGGGGCACGTGGCCTAGTCCACTGACAGCCAGGACAGGCAGGTCAAACCTCATGATCACGGGCCACTTCCCGCTTCGACGCTCCTGCACGAAGACTCCCGCGATCCGGGGTATAAAAAACCCTCCCCTTCGTTTCGAACAGAGAGGGGAGGGAGGGGGAGAAGACAAGAGGCAGACGGATAGACACACAGACGGGGAAGAAAAGAGAAGAAGAGAGAAGAAGAAGAAGAGGCTCCCTCCCTGCCGGGAGCTTCCTCCGACGACCACCATCACCGGAAGGGAGCAAGAGTAAGGGAGAGAGGGTTCGATGTAATGGGGAAAGAGTTAGGGGCGGCTGGTCTCCCTCCTGCCCTCCGTTCCTCCTCTTCCTTTTATGTCTTCTTTTCTTTTGTGGGGCCTTTTCCCCTTTCTTGGCCATGGCATCATCTTTGGCATTCTTTTTTGCTATGATATGTATATGGGGCCGTGCCCTCTCGATTCCCATGAATGAAAGTTGTTCCTCTTGGGTTTTCTCTTTGATTTCGTTGGCTTATGCTAGTCCTCGCAGTTTCCAACGAGTTGTCCGTTCTTCCCTCCGTCTCCCCATTTCTCTGGTGTTCTTGGGGCCTCCGTGTCTATATGACCATCCTCCCACGATCCTTAGCCTTATAGGCCCCTTTCGATTCCTTCTGTGGCCCTCTGCTATGTCCGCCGGTTTAGGAAGGAGGGAGACCCTCACCCTCTCTCCTAATATACAGCAGCTAAGTGGCTTCTCCCCCGGCCTTGAATCCCTCTCCCATGCTCCTGAATGGCCTGCAGATTTCCCAGCCCACATACTCAATCCCCTCTGACTCTCCAGCGATGCACCTCTCCGGCCCCTGGCCGGCACACCAGTCTTGGCCCTCAGCGGCACACCCCATCTATTCTTGGCCGGCACACGCCTCTAACCTTGGCCGGCACACTCCTTGGCCGGCACACCCCCTTTATGCCCTCAGCGGCACACACATTCTCTCACCCTTGGCCGCTTTCTGCCCTCAGCGGCACACACATTCTCTCACCCTTAGCCGGCACACTCCTTGGCCGGCACGCCCCGATTGGCCTTTGCCGGTACACCTTATGGCCTTCAGCGGCGCACCCTCACCTCCCAGCAGCCCACACCTTGGCCTCGCCTCCGAGCCCCTTCCTTCACGTTTTTTTTTGAGGTTCTATAAAGGTGTTGCTCCCCCGGGGGCCCACCTGCAGTTGTCGGGTTCCGCCACTCCATGTGGGCGCGTTCCCTTTATCTCCCTTACGCCTCGGGTCAAGGGGAGATGCTGCCGAATTTTTCTGTGAGAAAATACAAAACATTAAAAGAGGTAAAAGGAAGCAACAAACGAACAGAATAACTAATGAAACCTTCCAACTAATCAAATCATTGCCGACATAACAACGAGAGCTGAACCGAATTGGTTAACTGCCCGGCAGCCCGAACTTCCGATTGACGGTAGAGGTACCGAAGCGGGGGGGGGGGGGGGAGTTTATATAAAGCTATGTACAAATCAAATAAGAAGAAAAGAATAGCCTTAAGATAAAAAAATTGAAGATTGACCGGACCTCCATCACCGCGCCCCGATTGGCCCTCCAATGGTGCATTCTAATCGTCTCCCAATGGCCTGCTCATCCGATCCTTTCTCCGGCATATTCTCATGATTTCACCCCTTTGCCGGTACGCCTCTTCTGGTCCTCACCGTTGCAGCCTTCAGCGACACACTCTAACCACCTTCCAGCGGCGCACTCTTTGGACCTTCAGCGGTACACTCTTAAGCCCCAGCGACACACTCTTGAACCCTCAGCGGTACACCCCCCTTTAGCCCCCGCGGCACGCCCCTTTAACCCTCAGCGGTACGCCCTGTTTCCCTTCGCCGGCACGCTCCCTGCCCCCAGCGGTACACTCCCTGGGCCGGTACGCTATACATATATGCATACACAACATAATAATGGCCCTAACAATAGCAAATAAATCAATAAAAATTACGCTAATTAAAGGACTCTGAATGCACAATGTTAATCACGATAAAAGAGGTGGGAGGGGTAATAATAAACAAATAATAATAATAAGAATAATCATGAATAAAAGAAGAGAAATCATCCCGGACAAAAGCACGAGTAAACAATGAGCATCAAATCAGAAATCCCAGAAGACATAATTAAGAAAACCCCAGATAAAAGATGCTAAGGCTCACACTGCAGCCCCCACCTCTCCCCGTGACCCGGGGCAAAAGGAACAATAACGCCGCCCTTTCAGGTCAAGCCCGAGTCTTGGGAATTACCCCGACATGGCCAGGCTTTGATCTAACCTCGGGCCGACATCCTAATTGGACCGGATCTATTTTCTCGTTCCGGATACCTTCCGAATCCTCATTAAAATTGCCGCATGCTCGGCAGACATCTGAAGGGATCTACCTCGATTTTCTCATTGTGACTCTGCCACGGACCTGTGTCCGAATACGAAAAGGTCTACGAGTGGCCGACATGGCCGACAGTTTATGGCCTTAATACAGCCTTCAGTGTGGTCTACCCCTATCTCTCTCGCATAATTAGTATTACTCTTTTCGGCCGCGGGGCCTCTAATTTCGGCAATTAATCAAGGGTATTCCCTCGTATGGGGGATGTAAATGACGTCGTGGCCTTTATGGCGCGACGGGATTCGGTCCCGACACGAACCACACAATCATCTGACGAAGTCAGATCGAGCGCACCATGGGCTCTTCGGAGCCCGAATAAATCGTCACTTCGGTGACTGGCACGCCCACGCACCCAATAGACGAACCGCCCGAACGGGCGAATTTTAGTGCGTCCACAGCTGGTCACACCGAAAACAGATAATCGGCGCCGTGCACTGCCTGCCTGGGTGGGTACCACTACACCGTGGACAAGGTCCTCGCGATCCACCCACTGATCCCTGACGCTGAAAAGGAATCGGCTGCTGTACACTGCCCGATGAAGCCTGCCCCTGATCCTTGGACTTCTTCTTCCGAAAATTCTTCGAGAGGAACTTCCTGACCTTCGTACCGAAGGACGCAGATCCTGTCGCCGAAGCTGCAGATGCCGGTACTCCTGAACCACCCGACGCATGCTGGAAGAAACCCTGCTGCTGGGTAGTCGACTGCTGGCTGCGACCTGACAAGGACTGCCCCTGGCTGATCGGTCCTCGAGTCCTCTGCATATCCATCTCCAAGGAAATCGCAACACGAGACGCCGTCTCTAGATCAGTGGCCCCATTCGCGATCAAATGGTGTCTCAGCTCCAGCCTCAAGCCCTGCACAAACTGCGCGGTCCTCACCCTCTCATGCTCCATGATGTGAGGTGCATACCGACCCAGCTCGATAAATCGGGCCCTGTACTGCAACACGGACATGTCACCCTGCACCAGCTCCAGAAACTCCCGCATCCGCTGCGTGGCAACAACGTCTGGACAGTACGTATGCTCGAAAGCACCGACAAAGTCATCCCACTCAATCTGCTCAAGTGGGCGAAGCTGAAAGGACGTCTTCCACTCGGAAGACCACCACCTCCGAGCCGTACCCTGCAATTGGTTGTAGGCCAACACTACTCTGTCCTCGACAGCACTCTTCACAGAACTGAACACCCGCTCCATCTCATCGAGCCAATCACGAGCCGCATCAGGGTCTGCCTGGCCGCTAAAGTAAGGCTGATGGAACTGCATGAAGTCCCTCACTGCTCGGCCTGGCCCACCCCTGACTGACGAGCCCTCAGCAGCCTCTCCGCCAAACTGCTGAGACATGAGATGGTACATGCCACGGAAGAAATCCTCGGCCCCCGGAGCTCTCGCAGCACCCGCGGCCTCGGTAGCTCCTGGAACTCTGCTATGCTCCACCTGGTCCCTCTGGACCCCCTGCTGGATCTCCTGACCTCCAGCCGACTGCCCCTGCTGAGAGCGAGAACTCCCCCTGGGCGCCATACTCGCTCCTGAAGCACAAGACAGAAAACACGGAAACGGCAATGTCAAAATAAACACACGGTGCCCAATGCCAGCGTCACCTGTACATCATCGTTGTGGACTAGTGGACCACTACAATTACCTATGATTCTCATGTAATTCCACAACCGCGCTCTGATACCAGCTGTCATGACCTGAGAATCCGATTACCGGGAAGGCCCGATAACCCGAGACTCGCACCACCACCCACGAGCCCGAAGACTCGGAAGGGTTAAAAGGATGGTGTGGAGACTACACAAGTATCACAAATAATTGCAGAAATTAACAGTTATAATATTAAGCAGGAAATAAATTAACATTTTACATGGTCCACAATAAAATAACAACAACAGCAAGAACAGTCCACGACTAGTACAGTGACAAGAAAGAAAAGTACAGCTACACGGGGCATACCCCGGCTCTGACCTCTTGCACTACCTCTGGGCACCCGCACCACGCTGCGCTCCTGACGCACTCCCCGAAGGTGGCGCCTCACCTGAAACACGGTGAAAACACGCAGGGAATGAGTCTCGGAACAAGACTCAGTAGGGATCACTCGAACCCTACCTCGTAAAACGAGAAACCACTACTCTAGCGGTAGAAAAGTACCTCGGAAAGGAAAGCCCTGTACTCTACAGAACTAGACCCTACGGCACGCAAACCGACACACGTGCCACGGTACGAGAAGGCCGAAACCAACGATCGAACCGCCAAAACCCGAAGGTCGGAAGCACACGACTGACAGTCTGTCACTCCGTACTCGACAGGAGTACCACCCACTAGAAGCACAGCCGGTGGCGTCCCCTGACGTCTTACACCGCACCGCAGGTGAACCGCCTAACGTGGTAGGTCCTACCCGAGGCGCAGACACCGTACAAGTAACTCACAACAAGTGACTAGCTGGGGTCACGCCCGTCGACGTGCGTCCACAGTCCCCAACCACGTGTGCACACACAGACCACGCGTCCTAGGTCTGGCCCTCTGACCGGTTTTCCCCTGGCACTGGACTCTGATGTGACGAGGGGCCCGACGGTAACCAGTCTAAAACCGTCCTCTGGGTAAGCCCGTACACCACTCCCTGGTGCGATCAGCACACACGTACTGATGGGCTACGACTAGTGGAGGGTCACAAAGGAGTAGACTCTCAAGTCAACGGAAAACGACGTCCGAACCTGACGAAGTACGGGGGCTGTCCCACGTACCATCACCGTCGCACGGTGACCACGGTCGCGAAAGAAACGGACTCACCGTCCACGGCCAAACGCATGACCAAGGCAAACGAAACTTCCGGACACCAAAGACACGGTCACGGAACTCCACGGGGTGCCCGGGACGCACACACGGCCCAAGGGGAACACCCAACAACAGCCAGATCGCGCTAGGGATACCTAGCGCGACACGGAAGAACGCGCTAGGGCCCGGGACATCGCGCTAGGGCCTCCTAGCGCGACAAGGCATGTCGCGCTAGGGATGCCTAGCGCGACAAGGTTGATCGCGCTAGGACCCCGTAGCGCGACAGGAACCGCCTCCTGTTCATCTTCTCCGATGAACGCGCTCGGTCGGGGCAGCGCGACCTCCAAGAACGCGCTACTGGAGTATAGCGCGTTCTCAGTCCGCGGCCGAAAACGGTAGAAACGCCCAAAAATTCTAACCACGCCCCCATGCCTCCATAGGAGAGGGGGAAATCAAAGGGGAAGACCCCTGGGGACCCCTAGCATGATTCTAGGCCATCAAAACACGAAATCATGCATCAAAATCATAGATCGGGCGAGCTCTCCCCAAATCATGGAAAAACCCAAAAAAGCACAAACGATCCCCTCTCGGCCTCCCCGCAGCCTATAAATCGCGAAAAAGATCAGCATGAGGCTAAGGAACGTCACCCTACCTCAATGGAGTGAATGCTCCGCCGAATCAACCACGGATCGCGAAGAACGCTTTAAGCTTCACGAACTCCCCACGCTTCCCACGCTCGCCGCACGCCCACGAGCTCGCCTCGCCGCCTCCCACACGTCCGCGCCGTCACCCCGCCGCCGTCCGTAGCCGGAGAGGGGTTCACCGCGTCCGAATGGGAGAGAGGGGGAGAGGAGGGTGTCACGGTGGGAAGAAACGGAGGAAGAAGAAGAAGAAGAAAGAGAAAGGAGAAAAGAAAAAGAAAAGGAATTAGGGCTTTATAGAAAATCCGAATTTTTAAAAAAATACCGGAAAATAGAAAAATATATTTTTGGAATCCTCGGAACGCACCGATCGCAACGGTACCACTCGTGCCCGGGTGAACCGCCCGGTTCGCCTGTAGCGAGCTTCCGAAGAAAAAGCCGAAACACACACCGGGAATCGAAAAACACGCGCGAAAAAGTCGCGGAACGCCTCCGGGCCTCCGAAACAACTCCGGATCGCGCCGATCCGAACACGAAAGATGTCCGAAACAAAATTTCGGACACAACGGAGCCGGACATTCCGAAAACCAGATCCGGGACCCACGAAGAAGGATCCGAAAGGTCCGGGATATTACACCCGTACCATAACCAAGTCACCTTCTTGAGATTCATGGTGACGCCTATGCGAATAAGCTGACTCATGCAGACTAATGACGTGATGTGCAAACTCTTCGGCTGACTTGGACAGTCTAGACTCGAGGGAAAGGTTGGGTAGGGTGGACCCAGGGGCAAGCTCAATAGCGTGTTGTACATCACGCATGGGAGGGAGTTGAGAAGGCAAGTCCTCGGGAACGATGCCTTGGGAGTCCGGCAGTATGGCCGGGTCTTCAGTTGGGACTGAGACTCGAGACTCCTCGGGTGTGATGGTGACGTCAACAGCCAAAACAGGAGCACCCTCAACAACCCCTCTATTTAGCTCACTGACATTTATGGAGTCAAGGCGCCTAACTAGGTCATGACCAACCTTAGGGGCCTCAGAAACTGGTGTGATAGATGCAGGAGAAGAGGGAAGGGGAGGTTTCCCTTCAGTGGAAGTTTGGGGATTCTTCTGAATTTTGGGAGTTCCGGTGGGGGTGGAGGTGGAACTCTTTCCCGAGGTCACCTTTGGGGGTACCGGGTACAACTGAATCTTCTTCCCGTTGTAGGAGAAGGAACACTGATTGGACCGACCAAATGTAGCGAGGTCGACATCATAGATCCATGGTCATCCTAAGATGACGCTCCCGGCCTTCATAGGTAGTACGTCACATAAGATTTGTCCTTGGTAGGACTGGAATTGGATGGGAATGACACATGTGGTGGTGACTGGGATGGAAGTGTCATCGACCCAAGCCACGTTGTATGGCCTTGGATGAGGGTGCGTAGGTGGACCTAACCGGGAGACAAAGGCTGAAGAGACTACATTGATACAGCTCCCGTTGTCAAGGATTACCTTGCAGGGGTGAGAGTTCACCATGATGTAGGTTTGGAAGATGGAGGTTCGACGCCAATCGTCCTCCTGGGGTGTTGAGATACAGCGAACTACACCCAATCTTTTCTGGCAAGAACTCTCGAAAATGTCTCCTACCTGCATGTACTCGACATGCGTGCCATCAAATATTATGTCCATTCCCTCAAACTGGGCGATGAGGTCAGGATCGGCCATATATCTTTCCTGTTCCATGCGTTCTAGATGACCTGATGAATTCCTAGACCGACGTGGCATGCACGAGCTTGGACCTAAATGATGCAGTCCTGGGACCGACAATTAGCAAGGTGTGGACCCAGCTGATATGCAAAGGGTCAATTTGAAAGGACCGGTCGTAGGCGAAGTAGTTGTGAAACTACCTCCTGACAATTAGGGTGCCCTAATGTGACAGTCTAGGGCCTAAGGATGGGTTCATACAAGCTCTTGCTTTCCGTCCACAGCGATGCACTCAGGAGATTGGTTATATGGATCGGGCTCTCTCTCACTTCGTCGCGCGGCAATGTGAAAAGATACTAAATGAGCAAGTTTGGAGCGCGTACCTAGCTGACTGAAAAGTCAAGCTCTGACCGGAGACGAAGGCGAGCGGGGACGTGCATGCCCGCACGATGTCGAAGAAGCTTCACCGGTTACAAAGAATTCACTCCTCGCAGGGAGGTTACAATTATTACAAAATCGCTCAAAATTTCCTGCGCAGGGGAACAAATCAGTCTAATTTCTCCGCACAGGGAGACTCACAGATGCTCACACTCCGTAAGCTACGGGCTGTGTGTCGGCCGGGGCGACTTGGGTGCCAGTCGAGCCATTGTTGCCGATGCCACAATCAATAGATAAGTCAATTAACATAGGTATACATATATATACATATATATATATAAATATAAGATTATATATATATAGATATATATATAGATATATAGATATATATAAGATTATATATATACCAAATATATATATATCATATATATTTAACCTCTTTTTTTTTAACCTTCTTTTCAACCACTCTTCTTCAAACTTTCACACTCTTTTTTTTGACTTTTTTTTCAAACTCTTTTATGTTTTTTTTTCTTTCTTCAAACTTCAACCTCCCTTTGTGGACTTTTCAAATCCTCTCGGACGAAGGTGGATTCGTGGGTGACGCGGCAGCAAGTCTTCCAGGTGGTTCTCCTTCACGTGGTGGGCGCTGGAGAAAAAGCACGCAGAAGTGCTTGATGGTCGGCAGCAAGAAGGCTTCACTGGGTCCACGTTGGAGGGCTTCGAGCAGGTAGAGATGGCAAGCAGGGGTCTGTTAACAGGAAGGGGGGGGGGGAGTGGCCACGGCGGCTGGGTAGGGGGCGTGCCCAGGCGGTGTGCAGTGGCTGCCGGAGGGGGACTGTGCGCACCGGTGGGGAAGAGGGAGACGATCGCGGCTGGCAGTGGGGGCTGGCCGGCGCTGGAGAGGGTGACGGTGGCCGCGGGCCGCTGCGGAAGCACTGGCGATCGCGGAGGGGGGGTGCTGCAGCAGACGTCGACGGGGAGGACACCGGGGCGGGCGGCGGCGCAGTGCCGCGGCGAGGGCGCAGGCGACGGGCCTGCTCGCGGGCGGGTGCAGGTCAGGCGCGGGAGGCCGAACGGGAGCAGGGCGCCTGCGCACGCGGGTGCAGGCGCGGCCGGGTGCGGGCCCGGGTGCGGCCGAGCGCGGGCCGTGGGCGCGGCCCTGTGTGCGAGAGCGGACGCGGAGGCGGGCGGGGTGGCGCGCGAGCGGTGCGAGCAGCCCCGGTGCCGGCGCTGGCGAGGGCGATGGTGGCCGCGAGTGGCCGGCAACAGCGGGCGGGACTCGGGGCGACGGCGGCCGCGGGCTCGCCGGCGTCGGAGAGGACGACCGGAAGCGACGGCGTGGGCCGTAGGTGGAGGAAGGGGCCGGTCACGGCGGCCTTGTCGTAGAGGTTGCAGAGGAAGAGAAACGTAGGGGGAAGAAAAAAAAACAAAGGGAGAGAAATGGAGAGAGAGAGATTAGCGTGAGGGAGAGAGAGAATAGTGAGAGAGAGAGTCTGACGGAGAGAGAGAGAGAGTAACAGTCAGAGAGAGTACAGAGGGGGGTTTCGGTGCTTAAAATTTTTTTTTCTCTCAACTTTTTTTTTCTTTCTCTTTTCTTTATCAACCGTGAGCTTCTATGTTCTCTCTTTTTCAATTTTTTTTCAACTTATTCAACCGAGATTTTGATGCTTCTCTCCTTCTTTTTTTTGTTTTTCTTTCTTTCTTTTTTTTACTCTAGCAACCTAGAGAGAGAAAGGGAGACGATGAAGACGTCGGGTCGTCGGAGACGCCGTTGTTGGGCTCTGATACCAATTTGACGCAGCGGGGACGTGGAAGACGGATCGACGGCACTCCGGGACACGAACAGGACGGGACGGATAACTGCTATCTCACACAGCTCGACCTCACGCCGGACGGTCTCACATCGGGCGACGCTCAATCCTCACAAAAGAGAAGAGAGAGAAGGGAAAGGCATGAGGGAATGCTCTTACACAAAATAACACTTCATATCGTAACAACATACGTAACACACCATTGCCTTCCTTTATATAGGAGGAAAGCTATAACAACAAGACCTTTCTAACTTCTACTAATTATGTTCATACCCTTAGCCTAACAAGACAAACCCACCAACCAATATTTGACTTGTGGGTTTTAACCAAATAAAATAAAAAATTACACACATGTTTATTTGACTTAGACTAGCCTAATAAGACGAAAGAAAAATACATGTACTAATACATGTATGTTACACAAATACATACGATACAAATACACACACGTACGATACAAATACACACAAATAAATATTATGCTCAGGACGCTGAGTCTTCGAACGAGTCGCCGAGCCATAAGCTCGGTGCAGTGGCGGTGTGGAGGTGCGGCATCGGCTCCGATTAGTGGGCCCGATAGTGGACCCGGTGTCCCCACCACTCAGCGCGTTACATCCATATAACGCGTTAGAGTCCCGCCGTTACATCCACCCTAGGCCAAAAACCAACGTGCAGCGTTCAAAAACGTTCGCAGGCGAAGTGACGCGCTCGCCCAGGTGCGTCGGGTTCACCTGGCGGCCGGCCGACTGGCCGTCAGGTTAACCGCCTGACCGGGTCCACGCAAACCAACGAGAAAATAATGGTCGGGAGCCCCGCCGTTACTCTCAATGTAACGCCCCCGCGAAGGGCTGTTACATTGAAGTAACGCGTCTCCGGAAGACCGTTAGGGATGTGACGGTTCCTGGCAGGACCGTCACATCACTTGGGTCGCGGACGGGTTATGTTTAAAACCAGTTCCCTCCCGGACGATGGAAATCGTCGGGTATCGACGTAGAAACCTGAAAAAAACTGCCAAACACACGCCCACACCCACAAACTACAACTAAAACTAGTCTAAACCATGCTTAAACGAGCATAACATGGATTAAGCTCAAAAATGGAAAATGACTAACATACATACCACAGGAGCTTAAATATGAAAATATGCTGCAGGAAAGGATCCTAGCGAGTTCAGGAGTCCATCCCCCTACCTCTTGCGAGCCGGAACGGTCGAAAAGGCCGCATGCAAGGAGGAAGGGTCACGGAGCCTTCACGCTTCACCTCGCTCCCACAATCACCGAAACACGCCGAAAAGGGTACCCACGCGTTCCTCTCGATGCGAGGAATCCACCGGCGCCATCCACGCTTCAATCCGCCGTCGAATGGCCTGCAACCCAAGAGAGGAAGAGGACGGCCGCGGAGGAGAGAGAGAGCGTGAGGGAGAGTGAGATCGACGAGGGGAGAGAGGGAGTGAGGGTGAGAGGTTAAGAGAAAAAAAATAAAAATAAAATATATATAATATAATTATTATATATATTAAAATCTTATTAATTTCTAATAACCCTCAATTAACTCTAATAAAATCCGGGAAAATACTAGAAAATTCCAAAAAATTCAGGAAAATAACCGAAAATTCCAGAACAAATACTAGAACAAAACCACTAAGGATCCATTAAGGCACGGGCCTTACAGTCCCTCCCTCCTAAAAAAAAAATTTTGCCCTCGAAATTTACAACAACGGAAAAGGAGGAAACTGAGAAAGGAATTATACCTTACTGGAATAAGAAAGGAAAAAGCCGACGCATCTCATCTTCACGTTCCCAAGTAGACTCATTACCAGAGTGACGCTGCCAAGCTATCTTTACCAGAGGAATAACCTTATTTCTCAACCGCTGCTCACGACGGTCTTCAATTCTGATAGGTAACTCTGGCGTAGACAAATCAACAGTCACCTCACGCCACACTGAATCATCGAGAACATGAGAAGCATCTGGCACATATTTCCTCAATTGAGACACGTGGAACACATCATGAATAGCTTGCATAGCCGCTGGCAGTTGCAATCGATAAGCTACCCGACCAATAGCTTCAACAATCTGAAAAGGGCCAACATACCGCGGACTGAGCTTTCCACGCTTCCCAAATCTGGAAACACCTTTCATCGGAGATATCTTAACAAATACCATATCTCCTGACTCAAAATGTAGTGGACGTCTATGCTGATCAGTATAGATTTTCTGTCGACTCTGAGCCGTCAACAACCTCTGTCTAATCAGACGAATCACATCAGAACATTGATGTACCATGTCCGGTCCTGTCAACAATCTATCCCCAACATCAAACCAGTTCAAGGGAGTACGACAAGGATGACCATACAATGCTTCATAAGGAGCCATACCAATACTGGAGTGAAAACTGTTATTATAAGCAAATTCAACAAGTGGCAAATGTTGACTCCACGAACCCTGCCAGTCAAGGCAACACGATCTCAGCATGTCTTCCAGAGTCTGAATAGTCCTCTCTGACTGTCCATCTGACTGTGGGTGATATGTTGAACTGAATGCTAACTCAGTGCCCAAAGCTTTCTGGAAACTACGCCAGAAGCCGGAGGTAAAACGTGGGTCACGATCTGACACAAGTGAAACAGGAACTCCATGCAGTGGCACGATCTTTTGCACATACAGCTCGGCCAACCTCTGCACATTCCAGGCAACCTTAATTGGCAACAATCTGGCAGTTTTAGTCAATCTATCGACAAGCAACCAGATACCATCAAAACCCTGAGAAGTTCGAGGCAAACCCACCACAAAATCTGTAGTAACATGGTCCCATTTCCACATTTGAATCTCTAAAGGCTGAAGTAATCCACCTGAATTTTGATGTTCGGCTTTAACTTGTTGACAAGTCAAGCACTTAGAAACAAATATAGCCACGTCTTTCTTCATACCTGGCCACCAGAACTGCTTTTTCAAATTCTGATACATCTTGGTGACACCTGGGTGAATAGCAAAATGGGAACCATGGGCTTCACTCAGAATCTCAAATCTCAATGCATCATCAGCAGGAACATATAATCTGCCCTGAAAACTGACAACCAGTTCACCATCAAAATCCACATCATATCTGGATATAACACGAGCCAAATCAGAATCAGCTTGTTGGGCCTCTTGAATCTGCTGATATAAAGCTGAACCCAAAATCAAACTAGCACAAACTGCCATCTTCGGATCATCAGGAAACTCTGCACTGAATGCCTCGCTTGGAAGCCATTTCCACAATTTCCATTCATGCAACAGTAGATAACTGACTTGTATTTTCCTGCTTAGAGCATCAGCCACAACATTCATTTTACCCGGCTGATAGGAGAGTGTAAAGTCAAAATCTTTCATGTATTCCATCCATCGGCGCTGCTTGAGATTCATATCTTTCTGGGAGAAAATATACTGTAAACTCTAGTGATCAGTAAAAATTTGAAACTTTTCACCATACAGATAATGTCTCCAGATCTTTAAGGCAAAAATAACTGCAGCTAGCTCCAGATCATGCGTGGGATAATTTTCTTCATGTTGTTTCAATTGCCGAGATGCATATGCAATAACCTTACCATGTTGCATCAGCACTGCACCCAAACCTACTCGAGAAGCATATGTACAAACAATAAATCCACCCAAGCCGGACGGCAAAGCCAACACAGGAGAAGAAGTCAATAGCCTTTTCAATTCAACAAAGCTAGCCTCACACTGATCCGACCAGACGAAAGGCACATCTTTACGAGTCAGTCTAGTCATCGGGGCTGCAATCTTTGCAAAGTCTTGGATGAACCTTCGATAATACCCAGCCAAACCTAAAAAGCTTCTAATCTCAATGATCGTTCTCGGTCTCTGCCAACTCAAAACGGCTTCAATCTTTGCAGGGTCCACTGCTACTCCGTCACCAGAAATCATGGCCAAGAAAATGAATTTCCCGAAGCCAGAATTCACACTTACTGAACTTCGCATAGAGCTCGTGATCTCTCAGAGTATGCAGAACGATCCTCAAATGCTGTACATGATCTTTATCAGAGGCAGAATAGATCAGAATATCATCAACAAAGATCACCACGAACTGATCCAGAAATGGATGAAAAATACGCTGCATCAGGTCCATGAAAGCTGCTGGGGCATTAGTCAAATCAAACGGCATAACCAGAAATTCAAAGTGACCATAACGAGTGCTGAAAGCCGTCTTCTCCACATCAGATTCCCGGATTCGCAATTGAAAGTAGCCCGACCGGAGATCAATCCTTGAAAAGACAGTAGCAGACTGTAACTGGTCAAACAAATCATCAATCCTGGGAAGCGGATATTTATTCTTGATAGTCACCTGATTCAGCTGCCTGTAATCAATACAAAGCCTCAGGCTTCCATCTTTCTTTTTCACAAACAGCACTGGAGTGCTCCACGGAGAAAAATTGGGGTGAATATAGCCTTTTTCCAGTAATTCCAGTAGCTGCACTCGCAGTTCTTTAAGTTCAGCTGGAGCCATACAGTACGGTGCCTTTGCTAAAGGAGCTGTACCTGGAATCAGTTCAATCACCATTTCTATCTCTCGCTCTGGAGGCAAGCCTGGCAACTCGTCGGGAAACACATCAGGGAACTCACAAACAACAGGAATATCACAGACGTCCCGTCGTGGTTTTTCAACAGCAACCACAGAAGCTAAGAATCCCTGGCAACCTGCACTAAGCAACCTGAAGGCTCAAATAGCAGAAATAATCATACGAGAAGAACGGGATCGAATACCTTGGAAATAGATAGCTGACTTTCCCTGTGGCTGAAAATAGACTTTCTTGGATCTGTAGTCAACCACAACTCCATAATGCTCCAACCAATCCATTCTCAGAATAACATCATAATCTGCCAGCTGCAACGCATACAATCTCGCCGGCAACCGGTGATTATCAATCATAACTGGAGACTCTTCCAAACATAAATGTGTAATCATGAAATCTCTAGAAGGCAACTCAACAAATAACTCACAAGACATCTCTGATGTCGGCTCCTCAATACATGCCAAGAAAGCCTCAGAAATAAAAGAGTGAGAAGCACCAGAATCAAATAAGACACGAGCTGAATGACCATAAAGCAAAATCGTACCTTCCACAAGATGGGACGCAACAGCCTCAGCTCTAGTCATATGAGAAACCTTGCCTTTCTGCTTCTTGGAACTAGCTGAGGATTGCTGAGAAGACGCCGACGCTTGAGAAAAGAACTGTTGAGCTTGAAGTGCAGGAGGGGGTCTGAATTGCGGCTGCTGAGGTTGAGAAAATTGAGGAGCTTGCAATTGTTTCGGCCTCAACGGGCAATCCCGAACCACATGACCTGACTGGTCACATCGAAAGCAAACAACAGGCAGAGAACATGGCTGGCCCTTGTGATGACCACCGCATCTCCGACACGTCCATGGCTGACTGACAGCTGAGCTCTGACGAGTCTGAGTAGAAGGTGATGTCGGCTGCTGAACTGAATCTGTACCGGACGGCTGCTGCTGGAAGAACTTCTTTTTCTTATTAAACCTTTTAAACTTGGCCTTGGAAGGAGAAGAAGTACTGCTAACCTCTGGCGCTACAGAGGGAACTCCTGGCACGGACGGTCGGTAAGCCTGCTGAGACTGCACTACCGGCTGAACTGACCCTGCCTGAGGATATCCTCCTGGTCTCGCCATCTCCAGCTCTAGTGCCACAGCTGTCTGGCACGCACCATCGAGATCTGCAACACGACTTGCAATCAGGGGCATCTTCAATTCTGGCCTGAAACCTCGCAAGAATTGTTGAATCTTCAACGCATCACTAGCCAGCACATGGGGCGCATACTGACCCAATTCCATGAACTTATTCCGATACTGAAGAACAGTCATACTGCCCTGAGTCAGCTCCATGAATTGATACATTTTGGCCATCTGCAAGCAGGCAGGAGTATAGGCACGCTCGAAAGTAGCCACAAACTCTGCCCAAGTGATCTGCTGAAGAGGTCTTGAATAAAAAGCAATCTGCCACTCGGCTTTTCACCACGTGATGGCTGTACCCTGGAGTTGAAAAGCGGCAAGCATAACCTTCTCGTCTTCAGTACATTCCATCGACAGAAACACCCGTTCAATCGCGTCCAACCATTGCCTCGCAACTTCTGGATCGGCTTGGCCATCGAAAGCAGGCAGATTAAACATAAGAAATTCTTTTGAAGCCTTGCCTCGACTGCCAGGCACTTCAACCTGAGGAGCAACGATCGGCGCTGGAGGAGGAGCAACTGGATCAGCATGAACTGCAGGAGGAGGTGCAGAACCACTATCTTCCCGAGGCGCATCTCTAGGAACGCGAGGAACTCGAGGAGGTCTTCCTCGACGAGGCGGCATAATTACACTGCCAAAAACATAAAGCAACAGCAAATACATCAAACACGCAGAAAACACCCTAAGCCAGCAATAGACGATACACAGGACTAGCTCTGGACAAACGCAAATTTCAATTCCTTATACAATTCCTCAAACACCGCTCTGATACCAACTGTGACGACCCAGAGTTCAGGATACCGATATACCGATAACATCGATACACCGATACCAAGAACTGGGGAAGCCACCCAAGAGGCTGATGAGGCCCCTGAAGGGTTAGTAGGGTTTTGTCGAGGGGATGTATAACGAATTGCAATTTGGAACGTGCATATTACAATTAAGTATTAAAATCAATACAAGTGCGGAAGTAATTCAAAAATAACCAGAGTGATATGTATATAAGCTAGTCCAGAAGAGCAAGAGTACTAGTCCACAAGGTACAACTACACGGGGCATATCCCGGCAAAAGTACTACAAGGCCTCGAAAGGCGACCCGTCCACTGCTGGCAGCTAGGCACGGTCTCCAAAACAACCCACTAAACACTGGGAGACGACGGGCGCGGCTCACCTGAAAGGAGAAGGGTGAGTCACAGCCAGACTCAGTAGGGGTCACGCGGATCCCTACCTCGCACTAAACATGCATACATGCGAAAGTAAAGGCAATTAGAGCATGCATTTAAATAGATAGCATGCATTGACATGATTAACTAATCACAAGAAAGCTGTAAACTCTATCTAAACAGGTATAACGGCTAACACATGCCAATAGCAAATAAATGCACGCGGCTAAAACTAAATCTACCAAATAGAATAAGCCTCAGCTAATCCAAGCAGTAGGGAGTAGGACAACCACTGGAGCAGAAACCAGATGCGTCCACTGACGACTTACACTACAATCTCAAGCACTCGCAGTCGGTAAACGACAAGCTGAGAGCGAAAACAGTACCAGACCAAGTGACCAGTCGGAGTGGCACCCGTCGGTGTCAGTCCACAGTCTCCGACCACGTGTGCACACACTGACTCTAGCCTGAGCCAGGCCCTCTAGCTAGTTTTCTCCCTTGGTAGGACGCTACCATTGGCTGGGAGCCCACAGAACTAGCTTACAAACCGTGTACGGGAAACACCCCTCCGCTATCCCCAAGCGGGTCGGCACTCAACAGACCTTAGGGCAACAATAGTGGCTCCATTGCAATGAAAGAAAAGCTACTCTATTGGGACTAGAAACATGCCATTATATAATAGAACAACGTAAACATGGCATATAAACGTAATGGAATGCATAACGAAAAGGCTGGCACCGAATTCCAACCAACAGGCATGTGGCGGTCTGCTGCCCATGCGCTACTTGCATGTAACGGTCGGGGACTGACGCGTCACATCAAAAATAACGCGTCTGCCTCCATCCGTTACATCCACCGGAGTTCCAGCTCAAGAAGCCCAAAAGAGAATGTAACGGTAGGGGCTCAGCGCGTTACATCCATATAACGCGTTAGAGTCCCGCCGTTACATCCACCCGAGGCCAAAAACCAACGTGCAACGTTCAAAAACGTTCGCAGGCGAAGTGACGCGCTCACCCAGGTGCGTCGGGTTCACCTGGCGGCCGGCCGACTGGCCGTCAGGTTAACCGCCTGACCGGGTCCATGCAAACCAACGAGAAAATAACGGTCGGGAGCCCCGCCGTTACTGTAACGACCCGAGAATCCGATTACCGGGAAGGCCCGATAACCCGAGACTCGTACCGCCACCCACGAGTCCGAAGACTCGGAAGGGTTAAAAGGATGGTGTGGAAACTACACAAGTATCACAAATAAGTGCAGAAATTAAACAGTTATAATATTAAGCAGGAAATGAATTTAACATTTTACATGGTCCACAATAAAATAACAACAACAGCAACAGTAGTCCACGACTAGTACAGTGACAAGAAAGAAAAGTACAGCTACACGGGGCATCCCCCGGCTCTGACCTCTGGCACTACCTCTGGACACCCGCACCACGCTTCCGCTGCGCTCCTGACACGCTCCCCGAAGGTGGCGCCTCACCTGAAACACGGTGAAAACACGCAGGGAATGAGTCTCGGAACAAGACTCAGTAGGGATCACTCGAACCCTACCTCGAAAAACGAGAAACCACTACTCTAGCGGTAGGAAAGTACCTCGGAAAGGAAAGCCCTGTACTCTACAGAACTAGACCCTAACGGCACGCAAACCGACACACGTGCCACGGTACGAGAAGACCGCAACTCAACGGTCGAACCGTCAAAACCCGAAGGTCGGAAACACACGACTGACAGTCTGACACTCCGTACTCGACAGGAGTACCACCCACTAGAAGCACAGCCGGTAGCGTCCCCTGACGTCTTACACCGTACCGCAGGTGAACCGCCTGACGTGGTAGGTCCTACCCGAGGCGCGAACACCGTACAAGTAACCACAAACAAGTGACTAGCTGGGGTCACGCCCGTCGACGTGGGTCCAACCGCCCCCAACCACGTGTGCACACACAGACCGCGCGTCCCTGGTCTGGCCCTCTGACCGGTTTTCCCCTCAGCCGGACTCTGGCTGCAAGACGTGGGGCCCAACGGTAACCGGTCCACAAACCGTCTCTAAAGGTCAGCCCGTACACCACTCCCTGGTGCGACTAGCACACGCGTACTAGTAGGCTACGACTAGTGGAGGGTCACTGAAGGAGTAGACTCTCAAGTTACGGAAAACAACGCCCAAGCCCGACAACGTGTGGGAATCACCCCACGCACTAGTCCCGTCGCACGGAGACCACGGTCGGAGAAAAGCGAGGTTGCCACCCTCATGGGGCAACACAGGAAGTGGCGGTCTACCCTCAGACCGTCACTGCCAAATGGCGGTCCACTCTAGGGCCGTCACTTGGAAATAGCGGTCTAAGGCGGACCGTCACACGGCCAGGGGGTAGGGGGAAGCGACGCGCCTACCCTAGTGCGTCGCTTGGAAGCGGCGCACCTAGGCCAGGGCGTCACATGGCACCCCACACCCACGAAAACCACAGGGAAAGTAACGCGCTTACCCTGGCGCGTCGCTTGCAAGCAACGCGTCGGGCTCAGTGCGTTACTCGCATGTGACGCGCCTAGACCAGCGCGTCGCATGGCCCTCACGCTCGGGATGGAAAGGGAAGTGACGCGCCTGCCCCAGCGCGTCGCTTGGCCCATCCACATGGGGGACAACAGGAAGTAACGCTCCTGCCCCAGTGCGTTACACGCATGTAACGCGCCTATCTCGGTGCGTTACATGGCCTGACCCCCAACGGTCAAAACCCAACGGTCGAAAGCATGTGACGGCCCAGCCCAGGGGCGTCACTAGCAAACGGCGGCCAGTCGCAGGACCGCTACAGCCCTCGACCCTAAAGGCCAACACCCAGGGAAGTAACGCACCCCTCTAGGGGCGTTACAAGCATGTGACGGTCACTGGAGTGACCGTCGCTTGCCCCAGAGCACGCTACGGCGGGAAAACCCCAAAAACACCAACCACGCCCCCGTACCTCCACCGGAGAGGGGGAAAACAAGGGGGAAGACCCCTGGGGACCCCTAGCATGCATCTAAACCACCAAAACATAGAATCATGGGCTAAAACCATAGATCGGGCGGCTCACCCCAAAACATGGAAAAACCCCAAAAACGCCCAAACATGCCTCTCTCGGCCTCCCCGCGGCCTACAAACCACGGAAAAGAACGGCGAAGAGCTAGGGAACGTCACCCTACCTCAATGGAGCGAATGCTCCGCCGGATCGTCCACGAATCGCGAAGAACGCTTGAAAACCCTCGTTCTTCCTTAAGCTTCCCACGCTTGCCGCACGCCCCCACGACCGCCTCGCCGCCGCCCACGTCGCCGCGCCGTCGCCCCGCCGCCGTCTGCAGCCGGAGGGGAGCTCGCCGTGGCCAACCGGGAGGAAGAGAGGGAGAGGGAGGGAGACACGGTGGAGGAGGAAAGAGGAAGAAGAAGAGAGGAAGAAGAAGATGGTGGGGGAGAGAGAAAAGAAAAAGGGTTTTATAGAAAAACCCGGAAAATCCGTAAAATTCCAAAAAATAGGAAATCACACCCCCGCGATCCTCGGAACGCACCGATCGCAACGGTACCACTCGTGTCCGTGTGAACAGCCCGGTTCACCCGCAACGAGCGTCCGAAGAGAAAAGCCGAAACACACACCGGGAATCGGAAAACACACGCGGAAAAAGCCGCGGAACGCCTCCGGGCCTCCGAAACGACTCCGGATCGCGCCGATCCGAACACGAAAGATGTCCGAAACGAAATTTCGGACACAACGGAGCCGGACACTCCGAAAACTAGATCCGGGACCCATAAAGAAGGATCCGAAAGGTCCGGGATATTACAGCCCTCCCCCCTTAAGGAATTTCGTCCTCGAAATTGAGAACAACCCAAGGGGAAAGAAGAGGAAGACTCACTCAAACAGGTACGGGAACTGCTGACGCATCTCGTCCTCACGTTCCCACGAAGCCTCACCACCAGAGTGTCGTTGCCACACGACTTTTACCAAGGGAATGACCTTGTTCCGCAGGCGCTGCTCTCGCCTATCCTCCACGCGGATCGGAAACTCTGGGAGAGAAAGATCTGGAGTCACCTCAGGCCAAACGGAAAACTCGAGCACATGAGAGTCATCGGGCATATACTTCCGCAACATAGAGACGTGGAACACGTCATGCACCGACGCCAACTCAGAGGGTAACTGCAACCGGTAAGCAACCTCACCGATGCGCTCCACAATCGCGAAAGGACCAATATAGCGGGGACTCAGCTTCCCACGCCGTCCAAACCGCATCACCCCCTTCATCGGAGAAACTCTCAAGAACACATGATCGCCCACGGCGAACTCGAGGGGCTGCCGCCTACGGTCAGCATAGCTCTTCTGCCGACTCTGGGCCGCCAACATGTTCTGACGAACCAGGTGCACAACCTCCACACATTGCTGCACCAATTCCGGTCCCGTCAAAACACGCTCACCCACCTCAAACCAATCAAGTGGAGTCCGACAAGGACGCCCATACAATGCCTCATAAGGAGCCATGCCGATGCTCGAATGAAAGCTGTTGTTATAGGCAAACTCCACTAACGGTAGGTGACGAATCCAACTCCCCTGCCACTCCAGGCAGCAGGATCTCAGCATGTCCTCCAAAGTCTGAATGGTCCTCTCAGACTGACCATCTGACTGTGGATGATACGCCGAGCTAAATGCCAACTCCGTGCCAAGAGCTCGCTGGAAACTCCTCCAGAATCCAGAAGTGAAGCGCGGATCCCGATCCGACACGATCGAAATGGGAACCCCATGCAACGGAACGATCCGCTCCACATAAAGACGAGCCAACTTAGGCACGCTCCAGCTGACCTTGACCGGTAGCAACCGCGTCACCTTCGTCAGCCGATCCACCAGCAACCAAATACTGTCCTGCCCAGTCGGGGTTCTGGGCAACCCCACCACAAAATCCGTGGTCACATGGTCCCACTTCCAAGCAGGAACATCCAAGGGCTGGAGAGTACCGCCTGGTCGCTGATGCTCCGCCTTCACTTGCTGACAGATCAGGCACCTGGCCACAAACTCGGCCACATCTCTCTTCATGCCAGGCCACCAGAACTGCCTCCGCAAGTTCCGATACATCTTCGTCGCACCCGGGTGCACAGTGTACCTGCTCCCATGAGCCTCGCGTAACACCGCACGACGAACCTGCTCCTCCCCTGGGACGTACAGCCTGCCACGAAACCTCGCAGCACCGTCCTCGCCAGCTCCACATCAGCTATCGCCAAAATCCGGGGCAACTCAGGGTCCGCATGCTGAGCCTCTGTCACCTGACGACGGATAGCAGGAGTGACAGTCAGACTCGCAAGCACTGCCAACCCTGGCTCCTGGGGAATCTTGAGCCTGAAAGATACTTCGGGCACCTGTTCCCAGAGCCTCCACTTCCTCAGCATCAAGGTACTGACCGCAACCTTCCTACTCAAGGCATCGGCGACGACATTCATCCTGCCCGGCTGATAAGACAGGGTGAAGTCATAGTCCTTCATGAACTCCATCCAACGCCTTTGTCTGAGGTTCAGATCTCTCTGCGAGAACACATACCTCAGACTCTGATGGTCAGTGAACACCTCGAACTTCTCACCGTACAGATAATGCCTCCAGATCTTCAGCGCGAAGATCACTGCCGCCAACTCAAGGTCATGGGTAGGGTAGTTCTCCTCATGGGGCTTTAGCTGCCGAGATGCATAAGCCACCACTCTACCATGCTGCATCAGAACAGCACCCAATCCAACGCCGGAAGCATCTGTACACACCACAAAACCTCCCGATCCAGAAGGCAAAACCAACACCGGAGCCGAGGTGAGCAACCTCTTCAGTTCCCTAAAGCTCTGCTCACACTCCTCGGACCAGACGAAAGGCACATCCTTCCGCGTGAGCCTCGTCATCGGGGTCGCAATGCGGGAAAAATCCTGGATAAACCGGCGATAATAACCCGCAAGCCCCAAGAAACTCCGGATCTCCGTCACCGACCTCGGCCTCGGCCACTGCATCACGGCCTCGACCTTGGCGGGATCCACGGAAATGCCATCACCAGAAATCACGTGCCCCAGAAAGTGCACCTCGCTGAGCCAAAACTCGCACTTGCTGAGCTTCGCATACAACTGGTGATCTCGCAACGTCTGCAGCACCACACCCAAATGGTACGCATGCTCCTCGGCAGACTGCGAATAAACAAGGATGTCATCCACGAAGATGACCACGAACTGGTCCAAATACGGGTGGAACACCCTCTGCATCAAGTCCATGAAGGCTGCTGGGGCATTGGTGAGCCCAAACGGCATCACCAGAAACTCATAATGCCCGTACCTCGTACTGAACGCAGTCTTCTCCACATCGGACTCGCGAATTCTCAGCTGATAGTAACCGGACCGCAAATCAACCCGCGAGAACACTCGCGCAGACTGCAGCTGGTCGAACAAATCATCAATCCGCGGCAACGGATACTTGTTCTTAACGGTCACTTCATTCAGCTGCCGATAGTCAATGCACAGCCGCAGACTACCGTCCTTCTTCTTCACAAACAGCACGGGCGCACCCCAAGGGGAAAAGCTCGGACGAATATACCCCTTGGCCAACAGCTCCTGCAACTGCGCCCTCAACTCCCTCAACTCAGCGGGGGCCATACGGTAGGGAGCCTTCGCCAAAGGTCCCGTACCAGGCACAACCTCGATCACGAAATCGATCTCCCGCTGGGGAGGTAATCCAGGCAACTCCTCAGGAAAAACATCGGGAAACTCGCACACCACCGCAATGTCCTCGACATTCGGCTCCATCCGGTCAGACACAACCACTGACGCGAGAAAACCCTGGCAACCTGAATCAAGCAATCGACGGGCTCGAATAGCAGAGATAAGAAATCGAGAAGAGGTGGAACGGATACCTTGGAAATAGAAGGTCCTCTTGCTCGGATGCTGGAAGTAGACCCTCTTCATTCCACAATCCACCACCGCTCTATGAGTCTCGAGCCAATCCATGCCTAGAATCACGTCATAATCCCGAAGCTGCAACGCATACAACCTGCCTGGCATACTCCGTCCATCGATCCACACCGGAACCTGGTCGAAGCAATACGGAGTGACCATAAAGTCACCCGAAGGCAACTCCACAGCCAAATCACAGGACAACTGGGTCACCGGCTCCTCGACGCTCGACGCGAAATCCTCCGAAATAAACGAATGAGACGCGCCAGAATCAAATAAAACCCGAGCCGCACAACCCAAAATCTGAACGGTACCTTCCACGAGCTGCGACGCTACTGCCTCTGCCCTGGTCAAGTGCGTGATCTGGCCACGAGCTCTCTGCCTGCCTCCCACACTAGCTGACCTGGGTAGCGGCGGATACTGTCCCTGCTGCTGCTGCTGCTGGGAAACCTGCTGCTGCGGCGGCCTCTGAGGACAGTCACGCGCCATGTGCCCTGGCTGGTCACACCGAAAACAGATGATCGGCGCCGTGCACTGCCTGCCTGGGTGGGTCTCACTACACCGTGGACAAGGTCCTCGCGATCCACCCACCGATCCCTGTCGCTGCAAAGGAAACGGCTGCTGCACACTGCCCGATGAAGCCTGCCCCTGATCTCTGGACTTCTTCTTGCCGAACCCCTTCTTGAAGAACTTCTTGACCTTCGAGCCGAAGGACGCAGATCCTGTCACCGAAGCTGCCGATGCCGGTACTCCTGAACCACCCGACGCAGACTGAAAGAAACCCTGCTGCTGAGTAGCCGACTGCTGGCTGCGACCTGACACAGACTGCCCCTGGCTGATCGGTCCTCGAGTCCTCTGCATATCCATCTCCAAGGAAATCGCAACACGAGACGCCGTCTCGAGATCAGTGGCCCCATTCGCGATCAGATGGTGCCTCAGCTCCAGCCTCAAGCCCTGCACAAACTGCGTCGTCCTCACCCTCTCATGCTCCATGATATGAGGTGCGTACCGACCCAGCTCGACAAATCGGGCCCTGTACTGCAACACGGACATGTCACCCTGCACCAGCTCCAGAAACTCCCGCATCCGCTGCGTAGCAACAACATCTGGACAGTACGTACGCTCGAAAGCACTGACAAAGTCATCCCACTCGACCTGCTCAAGTGGACGAAGCTGAAAGGACGTCTTCCACTCGGAAGACCACCACCTCCGAGCCGTACCCTGCAACTGGTTGTAGGCCAACACCACTCTGTCCTCGACAGCACTCTTCGCAGAACTGAACACCCGCTCCATCTCATCAAGCCAATCACGAGCCGCATCAGGGTCTGCCTGGCCGCTAAAGTAAGGTGGATGGAACTGCATGAAGTCCCTCACTGCTCGGCCTGGCCCACCCCTGACTGACGAGCCCTCACCGGCCTCTCCGCCGAACTGCTGAGCCATGAGATGGTACATGCCACGGAGAAAACCCTCGGCCCCCGGAGCCCTCGCAGCATCCGCGGCCTCGGTAGCTCCCGGAACTCTGCTATGCTCCTCCTGGTCCCTCTGGACCCCCTGCTGGATCTCCTGACCTCCAGCCGACTGCCCCTGCTGAGAGCGAGAACTTCTCCTCGGCGCCATACTCGCTCCTGAAGCACAAGACAGAAAAACACGAAACGGCAAGGTCAAAATAAACACACGGTGCCCAATGCCAGCGTCATCTGTACATCATCGTTGTGGACTAGTGGACCACTACAATTACCTATGATTCTCATGTAATTCCACAACCGCGCTCTGATACCAGCTGTAACGACCCGAGAATCCGATTACCGGGAAGGCCCGATAACCCGAGACTCGTACCGCCACCCACGAGTCCGAAGACTCGGAAGGGTTAAAAGGATGGTGTGGAAACTACACAAGTATCACAAATAATTGCAGAAATTAAACAGTTATAATATTAAGCAGGAAATGAATTTAACATTTTACATGGTCCACAATAAAATAACAACAACAGCAACAGTAGTCCACGACTAGTACAGTGACAAGAAAGAAAAGTACAGCTACACGGGGCATCCCCCGGCTCTGACCTCTGGCACTACCTCTGGACACCCGCACCACGCTTCCGCTGCGCTCCTGACACGCTCCCCGAAGGTGGCGCCTCACCTGAAACACGGTGAAAACACGCAGGGAATGAGTCTCGGAACAAGACTCAGTAGGGATCACTCGAACCCTACCTCGAAAAACGAGAAACCACTACTCTAGCGGTAGGAAAGTACCTCGGAAAGGAAAGCCCTGTACTCTACAGAACTAGACCCTAACGGCACGCAAACCGACACACGTGCCACGGTACGAGAAGACCGAAACTCAACGGTCGAACCGTCAAAACCCGAAGGTCGGAAACACACGACTGACAGTCTGACACTCCGTACTCGACAGGAGTACCACCCACTAGAAGCACAGCCGGTAGCGTCCCCTGACGTCTTACACCGCACCGCAGGTGAACCGCCTGACATGGTAGGTCCTACCCGAGGCGCGAACACCGTACAAGTAACCACAAACAAGTGACTAGCTGGGGTCACGCCCGTCGACGTGGGTCCAACCGCCCCCAACCACGTGTGCACACACAGACCGCGCGTCCCTGGTCTGGCCCTCTGACCGGTTTTCCCCTCAGCCGGACTCTGGCTGCAAGACGTGGGGCCCAACGGTAACCGGTCCACAAACCGTCTCTAAAGGTCAGCCCGTACACCACTCCCTGGTGCGACTAGCACACGCGTACTAGTAGGCTACGACTAGTGGAGGGTCACTGAAGGAGTAGACTCTCAAGTTACGGAAAACAACGCCCAAGCCCGACAACGTGTGGGAATCACCCCACGCACTAGTCCCGTCGCACGGAGACCACGGTCGGAGAAAAGCGAGGTTGCCACCCTCATGGGGCAACACAGGAAGTGGCGGTCTACCCTCAGACCGTCACTGCCAAATGGCGGTCCACTCTAGGGCCGTCACTTGGAAATAGCGGTCTAAGGCGGACCGTCACACGGCCAGGGGGTAGGGGGAAGCGACGCGCCTACCCTAGTGCGTCGCTTGGAAGCGGCGCACCTAGGCCAGGGCGTCACATGGCACCCCACACCCACGAAAACCACAGGGAAAGTAACGCGCTTACCCTGGCGCGTCGCTTGCAAGCAACGCGTCGGGCTCAGTGCGTTACTCGCATGTGACGCGCCTAGACCAGCGCGTCGCATGGCCCTCACGCTCGGGATGGAAAGGGAAGTGACGCGCCTGCCCCAGCGCGTCGCTTGGCCCATCCACATGGGGGACAACAGGAAGTAACGCTCCTGCCCCAGTGCGTTACACGCATGTAACGCGCCTATCTCGGTGCGTTACATGGCCTGACCCCCAACGGTCAAAACCCAACGGTCGAAAGCATGTGACGGCCCAGCCCAGGGGCGTCACTAGCAAACGGCGGCCAGTCGCAGGACCGCTACAGCCCTCGACCCTAAAGGCCAACACCCAGGGAAGTAACGCACCCCTCTAGGGGCGTTACAAGCATGTGACGGTCACTGGAGTGACCGTCGCTTGCCCCAGAGCACGCTACGGCGGGAAAACCCCAAAAACACCAACCACGCCCCCGTACCTCCACCGGAGAGGGGGAAAACAAGGGGGAAGACCCCTGGGGACCCCTAGCATGCATCTAAACCACCAAAACATAGAATCATGGGCTAAAACCATAGATCGGGCGGCTCACCCCAAAACATGGAAAAACCCCAAAAACGCCCAAACATGCCTCTCTCGGCCTCCCCGCGGCCTACAAACCACGGAAAAGAACGGCGAAGAGCTAGGGAACGTCACCCTACCTCAATGGAGCGAATGCTCCGCCGGATCGTCCACGAATCGCGAAGAACGCTTGAAAACCCTCGTTCTTCCTTAAGCTTCCCACGCTTGCCGCACGCCCCCACGACCGCCTCGCCGCCGCCCACGTCGCCGCGCCGTCGCCCCGCCGCCGTCTGCAGCCGGAGGGGAGCTCGCCGTGGCCAACCGGGAGGAAGAGAGGGAGAGGGAGGGAGACACGGTGGAGGAGGAAAGAGGAAGAAGAAGAGAGGAAGAAGAAGATGGTGGGGGAGAGAGAAAAGAAAAAGGGTTTTATAGAAAAACCCGGAAAATCCGTAAAATTCCAAAAAATAGGAAATCACACCCCCGCGATCCTCGGAACGCACCGATCGCAACGGTACCACTCGTGTCCGTGTGAACAGCCCGGTTCACCCGCAACGAGCGTCCGAAGAGAAAAGCCGAAACACACACCGGGAATCGGAAAACACACGCGGAAAAAGCCGCGGAACGCCTCCGGGCCTCCGAAACGACTCCGGATCGCGCCGATCCGAACACGAAAGATGTCCGAAACGAAATTTCGGACACAACGGAGCCGGACACTCCGAAAACTAGATCCGGGACCCATAAAGAAGGATCCGAAAGGTCCGGGATATTACAGTTACTCTCAATGTAACGCCCCCGCGAAGGGCCGTTACATTGAAGTAACGCGTCCCCGGAAGACCGTTAGGGATGTGACGGTTCCTGACAGGACCGTCACATCACCTGGGTCGCGGACGGGTTATGTTTAAAACCGGTTCCCTCCCGGACGATGGAAATCGTCGGGTATCGACGTAGAAACATGAAAAAAACTGCCAAACACACGTCCACACCCACAAACTACAACTAAAACTAGTCTAAACCATGCTTAAACTAGATTAAACGAGCATAACATGGATTAAGCTCGAAAATGGAAAATGGCTAACATACATACCACAGGAGCTTAAACATGAAAATATGTTGCAGGAAAGGATCCTAGCGAGTTCAGGAGTCCATCCCCCTACCTCTTGCGAGCCGGGACGGTCGAAAAGGCCGCATGCAAGGAGGAAGGGTCATGGAGCCTTCACGCTTCACCTCGCTCCCACAATCACCGAAACACGCCGAAAAGGGTACCCACGCGTTCCTCTCGACGCGAGGAATCCACCGGCGCCATCCACGCTTCAATCCACCGTCGAATGGCCTGCAACCCAAGAGAGGGGAAGAGGATGGCCGCGGAGGAGAGAGAGAGAGCGTGAGGGAGAGTGAGATCGACGAGGGGAGAGAGGGAGTGAGGGTGAGAGGTTAAGAGAAAAAAATGAAAATGAAAATAAAATATCTATAATATAATTATTATATATATTAAAATTTTATTAATTTTTAATAACCCTCAATTAACTCCAATAAAATCTGAAAAAATACCAGAAAATTCTTAAAAATTCAGGAAAATAGCCAGAAATTCCAGAACAAATACTAGAACAAAACCACTAAAGATCCATTAAGGCACGGGCCTTACAGGCTCACTCTCAAGGGGAGGAGAAGACTCAAAAGGGTCACTAGGAATCGCTGTGGGTTCCTTGTAGGCCACTAGGTCTGTCACATTAAAGGTCGAGCTAATCCCCTCTTCGGGAGGTAAGTCCACAACATAGGCATTGACATCAATCTTCCGCAGGATTGGGAAGGGACCATCACTACATGCTTGTAACTTTTTAACGGCTCCCGAGGGGAGTCGTTCGGACCCGTACCATAACCAAGTGACCTTCTTGAAATTTATGGTGACGCCTATGCGAATCAGCTGACTCATGCAGACTAATGACGTGATGTGCAAACTCTTCGGCTGACTTGGACAGTCTAGACTCGAGGGGAAAGTTAAGTAGGGTGGACCCAGGGGCAAGCTCAATAGCGTGTTGTACATCACGTATGGGAGGGAGTCGAGAAGGCAAGTCCTCAGAGACGATGCCTTGGAAGTCCTACAGTATTTTCAGGACTTCAGTTGGGACTGAGACTCGGGATTCCTTGGGTGTGATGGTGACGTCAACAGCCAAAATAGGGGCACCCTCAACAACCTCTCTGTTTAGCTCACCGACATTTATGGAGTCAAGACGCTTAACTAGGTTATGAGTAACCTTAGGGGCCTCAGAAACGGGTGTGATAGATGCAGGAGAAGAGGGAAGGGGAGGTTTCCCTTCAGTGGGAGTTTGGGGATTCTCCTGAATTTTGAGAGTTCTAGTGAGGGTGGAGGGGGAACTCTTACCCGAGGTCACCTTTGGGGGTGTCGGGTATAACTGAATCGTCCTCCCATTGTGGAAGAAGGAACATTGATGGGACCGACCAAATGTAGCGAGGTCTACATCATAGATCCATGGTCGTCCTAAGATGACGCTCCCGGCCTTCATAGGCATTACGTCACATAAGATTTATCCTTGGTAGGACTAGAATTGGATGGGAATGACACATGTGGTGGTGACTAGGATAGAAGTGTCATCGACCCAAGCCACGTTGTATGGCCTTGGACGAGGGTGCGTAGGTAGACCTAAACGGGGGACAAAGTCTGACGAGACTGTATTGATACAGCTCCCGTTGTCAAGGATTATCTTACAGGGATGAGAGTTCACCATGATGTAGGTTTGGAAGATGGAGGTTCGACGCCAATCGTCCTCTTGAGGTGTTGAGATACAGCGAACTACACCCAATCTTTGCTGGCTAGAACTCTCGGTAATGTCTCCTACCTGCATGTACTCGACATGCGTGCCATCAAATATTGCACCCATTTCTTCAAACTGGGCGATGAGGTCAGGATCGGCTATATATCTCTCCTGATCCATGGGTATTTGTAGAGTTGAAATGTGCTCTAGATGACCTCATGAATTCCTACACCGACGTGGCATGCACTACCTCGGACCTAGATGATGCAATTCTGGGACAGATAATTAGCAGGGTGTGGACCCAGCTGATATGCAAATGGTCAATTTGAAGGGCTCGGTCAGGGAAAGTTGCTCATCCGTAGGCGAAGTAGTTGTGGAACTACCTTTTAACAATTAGGGGCCCTAATGCGGCAGTCTTGGGCCTAAGGATGGGCACAAGCAAGCTCTTTCTTTCCGTCCACAACGATGCACTCAGGAGACTGACTATATAGATTGGGCTCTCGCTCACTTCGTCACGCGGCAAATGATAAGGATACTAAATAAGCAAGTGATTTGGAGCACGTACCTAGCTGACTGAGAAGTCAAGCTCCGACCGGAGACGAAGGCGAGCGGGGACGTGCGTGCCCACACGGCGTCGACAAAGCTTCGTGGTTACAATGAATTCACTCCGCACAGGGAGGATTTAATTTATTACAAAACTACTCAATTTTAAAATTTTCCTCGCAGGGAACAAATCAATCTAATTTTCTTCACGCAGGGAGACTCACGGTCACTTAAACTCCGTAAATCACGGACCGTCAGTTGACGATCAAGTGACTCGGGCGCTGTTCGAGCCTCCGTTACGGTCTTCGGGTGCCACAATTGATGAGTTAAAAGATATATATATATATATATATATATATATATATATATATATATGATTATATATATCCCAAATATATATATTATATATATATTTTTTCAATCTTTCAAAATCCTCTTTTTTTCAAACTTCAACTTTTTCAAAATTCACCTACTTTTTTTTCATTTTTGACTTTTGTTTTTTTTTCAAACCCTTTTTCAAACTTTCATACTTCTTTTTTTGACTTTTTTTTCAACCTGTACCTACTCTTTTCACTGTCTGCACAATCCACGGGGCGGGGGTGGTTGGATGTCTACCTCTTCGCGCTCCCAGCGTGTGTCACGTGAGGTCGAAATCCCACGGCGGGCTCCCTTCAACGGGGCTAAACCGCCTTCGCACGGGTCAATGCAGGCGGGCGACGAGGCGGCGAGCGAGCAGGCCGGTGGTGCGTGCTTCACGCACAGGAGGGTGCGCACTCGACTGCGGGTGACAAGGAGGTGGCGTGGTTGGGTGAGAGAACAGAGAGGGAGGGAACGCAGGGAGAGGGCGGTGGGGTGGCGGGTTCGCCGGCGACGTTGGTGGCAGGTGGAGGGGAGGTTGCAGGAGGTGGCCGTGGCAGTTGGTCGGAGGTGGGCGTGTGCTGTGAGGTGGCGGAGGAAGGCTGTCCCGGGTGGTGGCTGGTGTGTGGTCAGGAGTGGCGGCTGCGTGGGGCTGCTGGTGCAGGTGGAGGCATGGGGGTCGTCGGCGGTCACGGCCGCGTGGAGGGGGCCAGCGGTGGGACGGTAGTTACGGCGGTGGGAAACCGGACGCAGTGAGGAGAAGGGAGGAGGTTGGAAGGTGGCGGTTGTGAGGAGACCGGAGGCGTGGTCTCGTGGCGGTGGAGATGGCAAGGGAGGAGAGGGGCGCGGTGTGGAAGGCGCGCCGGCAGTGGGGGCGGCACCGGTCGCCGCGGCGGGGAGGCGGGTGACCGCGGTGGGCGGCGATGGCCGCAGTGGCGGCAACGGGCGGCTGGGGCCGTTGCGGCCGTGGGTTTTGAGGGGGGGGGGGCACGGGCGACGATGTCCCCCCCCAACCCCCTTTTGCCCTTTTTTTTCTTCTTCTAATTCTCTCTTTTTTTCTTTTGTTTTCTGCTTCTCTCCTATTTTTTTCTCCTATTTTTTTTTCAACTCCGATTTTCTTCTACAACCGAGATTTATCATGCACTTTCTTTTTTTTTGACTTCTTTCTGCTGTGCGCTGAACGAGAGAGAGAACGGGGAGAGAGAGAAACGGACAGAGAGAGAGAGAGAGACAGAAATATAGAGAGATAGAATAACAGAGAGAGCACGGGAGGGAGTTCTTTGTGCTAAATTTTTTTTTCTCTCCCTTTTTTTTTCACTAACAGAAATAGGGGAGAAGAGACGGTTGATGGAGGCGCCATTTGTTGGGCTCTGATACTAAATCTGACGCGGCAGCGACGTGAAAATGGATCGACGGCAACTCCTGACTGCACGGACGGAAACGGATAACTTGCTACCTCACGCAGCTCGGCCTCACGCCGGACGATCTCACATCGGGCGACACACTCAAATCTCACAAATGGAGAAAAGAGAGAAGAGAAGGCACTAAGGGGCAATGCTCCTTACGTGATATCAAATTCTTAAACAATCATCATATGAAAACATACACCCTTAACCCCTTTATATAGGAGGAGACTATAACATCCACACCTTTAGACTTTTACTAATTGTACTTGTGTCCTAGCCTAATAAAACAAGACTCACCATCCCACCATTTGACTTGTGGGTTTAATAAAAATAAAATATAACAACCTTTGACTATAACTAGCCTAATAAGCCAAGAAGAAATATACATGTAGTAATACATGTATTTTACACACAATACATACGCAATACATAAATACGTGACGTTGAGTCTTCAGAAAGTTGAATCTCTGAGCCACAAGCTTGGTGCAACAGTGCGGCGCCCGGTAGTGGGCCCGGTGTCCCCACCATTAAGACAATGATCAAATATTTGCATGGAACAACAAATAGATTACATATTTTTTTAAAGGAAAATGGATAGATCATAAGGATCAACATGGGGGAAGGGGGAATGCTTTACTTAAGGAGAAGAAGTCCCTCCTCATGAGAAGAAGGTACCACCACACCCCAAGGGTTGACCTGTGCGATCTATTCATAGTAAGCTCCCAATCACTATCACAAGAGAAAATGCATAATAATGAAAGAAAATTCGTAGCTCATAAGGAACATTACAAATTACACACGGGAAACATCAAATTTGGGAGCAAACTAGCATAATTGAAAGGGAAAAAATGCATATAGTCCATGAAGATAGATCATATAGAAGAGAAAAAAAGAATCTTCCAAGAGGATGGGGCCCTTTCCCATGAAGAGAAGGCACTGCCACAGCCCAAGGGATAACCTATGCGATCTGCCGACAGCAAGTTACTAGTACAATCACAAAGAAAGATGCATAATAAATGAAAAGAAATTAGTGCACCATACGAGGGATTTGTAGATTTCAAAGGAAAAACTTCAAATCATGGAATAAAATAACAAATTTTAAAGTAAAAATTGAATCTCATCAAATAAAACTTCTATAATAGAGAAGATAGCTCGTAGCGAAGGGGAAGGGCCATCATCAAGGGGATGGATCCCTTTTCCATGAGGAGAAGGCACCCCTACGCCCTAAGAGGATATGAGAATAGCAAGATCCAACCACCAGCCAATAGCAACATTCATCCAAGAAGATCCTTCATTTCATTGAACCTTGAAGTTTACAGTGGATTTCATGGAGTGGAACGAGGGTTTCTTACATGTGAGAGTTCCTTGAGGATGATTGGAGCACAAAGACCTTCCCTCCTTCTCTTAGAGCCTCTCCTCTCTTCATAACAGCCCCTAAGCCCTTAGAACCATCTAGAAGCCTTCCTCCTTCGATTCCTAGACGATCAAGTGCATGCTTAAATAGATAGTTTTGGATAAGGTTCACTAGCTAGATCGAGTCAAGGTTAGGTGACACTGACTTGAGGGCAGTAGGTACATCAGAACTTTCGGATGTTGATTTCTCTCTATTGTGAGTTTTAAATGACACCATGTTTTGTGTTGGATTAGAAGAGAGCTTTCCAATGGTATATTGTATGCCCTATTTGAAGCTAATTTGGTGTCTTGAATATTTTATAAAAGCATCAAATCCTTTGTCGAGTCGACACTAGCAATGTTTACGGGCAAGTTCACCCCAACTCACAGTGACACCAATTCAAAGATGATGTAAACTCAAGTTATATCATTTCAAAAGGTGATACTGACTCAAGAAAGAGTTAACTTGAAGGTAACGTTGACTCGATGGTTATGCCGACTTGAGGTGGCATCAACTTATGAGTGACTCTTAGTTGGGATTCTTTTGACTTGGGGATACCCTAATTTTCGTGCCACCTATTTCACTACACTTAGATAGGTACCTGTCTTCACATCATGAGTTTCCATCTTGAATTGTGGGCATCGACTTCCTTGCCATGAGCTCCGTTTGATATGGATAGCTTGAAGTTTCACTTGAGTTAGCTTAACCCTTGTCAACTTCAATGTTTGACCTGTCGAGGATGACTTTGACTTGATTGTCATGCTATTGACTTTTGGAGTTGATTTTGACCGGAGTCTCTAGCTTTGCCCTTTAAGTGCCTTGTCGATCGTTGTCCATGATCGTAGGGTTTTGCTTTTAGCTCCCAAGGTCTTGGACTTTGACTGACTTCTGCATTTTTAGAGATTTGATGAAGTAGTTGACTTTGTTTATCTTTGTGCCGTCTGTTGACTGGTGGGCCTAGATTGAATGTCATAGCTGACTTTGTGTCTTTGGATGTCCGATAGGCTCGAGTTGACCGTCGAAGTTGATGTTTTATCTTTTGAAGTCAAGTTGACTTGAGTTGATCACCGTCAGAGTTGACTCTCTTGTCGACAATTGACTCAGCCAATGATCACAAGTGACTCTTGCAAATTTCAATGGGCACCATATATGTCCCAGCTACGGTATTAAAAGAAAATGGTTGATTCACAAAATAATGTGGATGGTGTAAGAATCAAGAGTGAGCACAAGGTACGAGCTAGTTTTATATGTATTACAATAATCTTGGACATATGTAAGAATCTAAACTATTGATGAAATAGTTCCGCCCAAGTATTTATAAGACATCGAGATATGTAATTGAATTCAGTTTAATAGATTATATTTCAAATTGTGAATGTACGTATTTTGTTTGGGTTTTGTTTAGACATTAAATTCCTGGGTTAGTAATTAAGTTAAGTGAGAGTTTTATCTATGGATTCGAATTCATGAGTTAGTAAACACGATCGAGTTCATCTCAAGGATTGAATTTTTACATCGCCTATACGAGTTCAATACCCCAAAGCTCTTATTTAATTAATTTGACTTTTAGTAGAAAACATATTTCCCAGAGAAATGTGATTCCTAACTAAACATATATGATTAATCACTGAAAAGAGACTAATTTATATTCCTATACTGTAGAAATTGAATACTCCATCTCACTAACGCCGCTTAATTAGTTAGTGTTTATATAATTAACTTCTTGCATGATTGCATCTCTCCATATATATACAAACTTGAGCCTTGGGTTGGCGGCTGGGTATGGTAACATAAATTTAATGTATTAGAGCTGATTCATTCCTTGGGTTCCATTAATTTGCCATATGATCACTTCAACTAGCTAGGTTCGCTGTGAAGGGTGACATATTTTGACCAAAGATATTGTACGTACGTCTAGTTTAACATTATCAGTATTTTCGACCTATCTTGTATCTATATACATATTGATGTCGCGTCTCTCTACTCACTAATTAATTCAAGTTTTGCATTGACATGTACGCTCGTTGGGCTTCCCTCATGTAGCCTTGGGGCGATTTCAAGGAGTGCCACCATTTGCCATGCGACTTTTAATTTACCCAGATTCGTCATGACGGAAGAAGCCGGCCGGAAGCGGTTTGTTCGATCAGTTTCACACCGGATGTTCATCAGCCACTTTATATTTATACTAGTTCTACATCTCACTAGCTAGCAACCTATTATTAACTCATGTTCAGTTCAATTCAATATATAACTTGCTGATGTATCTATGTATGTATATCCTCTCTTTTTTGTTTGACTTGTGTTTATTTAAAGTTAAAATATGTTAATTCTCCCTAGAATATATGGTTCCGAGAAAAATCAGGAGTAAAAAAATAGCAGGTGGGCTTCTATATGTATTATCCGCATCACCTGCGTCTGAGGAACAAAACACTTGTAAAATTCACGAACCCCAATGATTAAAGTTAAACCCCCGCTAGCTGATGCAAAAGGTGTATCAAAAGTTTCCGATTCCTTTCCCTGTCTCATTCATCTCAACACTATATCTATCTAATACAATTCCTCACCAACCCTTTCAGCATCCAGTCACACCCACCAAGTATATATATATATATGGATGACTCCCATATATAATTAAGCAAATGGCGAAAAGCAACGAGCACATGGGACTGCCGCCCGGCCAGTGGGGGGACTCCAACTTGCTGGCGTAGCAGCAAAAGGACGCAAACATGCATGCATGTTTTGCCTAACCGAAATAAACTTGTCCCTGCGTATATGTCCACGTACCGGAGGAGAGCGACTGGTGGAGTGGAGCCGAGCCATTCCATCCCTTCAAGAACATCCGACTTGGCTGGCCAGCACCGCCCTCCCCCTCCAATCCACCCGAACCCCTTTTCTGACAAGGAAACGTGAGATTCCTCCCGAGGACCCCCAACCCTGCTTAATTTTACGCACCCATTTATAGCCACCACCAAGGAGCTAGCCCATGCACCAGTAACAGTAGCTCCCTGCTCACCACACCAGTGTGGATATATAGTCCTTAATTTGGCCCTCTCTCTCTCTCTCTCTCTCTCTCTCTCTCTATATATATATATATATATATATATATATATATATATATATATATATGGGTCCCCAATAGACAGCGAGAGGGGAGGCACGGCGGGGCATGCACCGGTCTCTAGTGTGGCCGGGGACCAGGGTGAGAGCGGCGAGCACATGGAGTAACATGGCCACTAATTGGTGTGGATGGTCTTGAAAGCGACTGTTGCCGAAAGGATATGGGGAGCCAGAGCAGCAGCTTGCGGCCTGCGCTCGGCCGCCGCAGCCAACCATGCACCGGCTTACTGCATGCTGCAGCTGCGCTAACTTGTGTTAAGAGATACGTGGACCCGTCCTCCCGGCAAGTACTACATACTTCTCCGCTAGCTGCAGCCTGCCCTGTGCCCACCACTGCTCAGCCGCCGGAACGTGACGGCCAAATATCTCATCTTTGGCTACCGCCCACTACAGTACTGGCAGTATCCTAACGACAGGCCTAGCCTGGCCGGGGTTTTCTCCTTTTGGGGTTGCCTGCACGCGGCTGTGCATGCATGTGAGAGAAAAATAATGCTGCAAGTATAGGTATCAATATTGTAAGATATGTATTTGAGAGGTGCGAGCGCGCAGGAAACTTAAGTGTCATTTTTTTTATTAAAAAAATTCAAAATATTTACGAATCATGCATCTTTAATGGGTAGAAATCACAAGTGCAGCCCACGGGTAGGAATCATGTATATGGAGCTGCAGCAGCAGCAGCAGCAGCAGCTAGCAAGCCTTCGTGGACAAGGAGTGGGCTAGTGCCTAGTTACTAGTCCTGCAGGCTGCAGCAGCAGGGGGGACTTGTGAACTCGTGGAGTTGTGGCGTGGGGGATGAGAAGGGGTGGGGGCGAGTGGCCCACTGGAGTGGAGGCCTCCTTGATTCCTCCCTGCTGGGGCGGAAAAGGGTGCATGGGGGCTAGCTACGAATTTGGGGGCGCTCGCTCGGCCTGCGCGCGCGGCGGCCCAACCCAGACGCCGCATGCAGGAGAGCGGAGAACTCGAATTGGAATCGCAGGCTGCGCGCGGCGCGCGGCAGAGTTGTTAATGCCTTGTCGCGCGCACATTAAATTCTGGGATTGCGCGTAGGGGTGTGTTTGTTGTTGGGATATGAAGGGGATCCTCATTAATTAGTTATATATGCTTGTATCTCCTCATGTATTATCTGGAGATCGAGAGTAATACTATACTTGATGTGTATCATCACCTCACGTACGTCTATATATAGTTCACGTAATTGATGAGAGACTGGGTGAGATGAGAATGTGTACGTACGTGCGGTATATATACACGTTAGTTAGCCGCACTCCTCGGCGTGTGCAGCAAACACCACTCTCCAAGGGGGGAACCACTTGATGCATTTCATTGGGCGCGTGCGCAATGCATGGAGGTGAAATCCGGCCGTGGACGGTCCAGTGATGATGGAACCGTTGAAGCTAGATGATTGGCTCAGTTGTTTATAGGGTGTTTGGGAGCAGTTTTTTTTTTAAATCTATTTCTATCTAAAAATTTATGTCAACATAATTTTTGATCTAAAATTTAAAATTGATAAAAATAACACTTTCTGTTTGGCAGTAGTGTCGTAAATTTTAAAATTTGTATGGATGTATTTGGCAGGGGTCTTCCTCTCCGAGTTACCTCCGGCAGTTGCAGAGAGAGAGAGAGAGAGAGAGAGAGAGAGAGAGAGAGAGAGCTGCCGGGGGAGGGGAGGTCGCCGCAGGGAGGGGGCCGCCGTCGGGGGAGGTGAGGGGGCGCCGTCGGGGGGAGGGGAGGGTGCCGCAAGGGGGAGGGGAGCCGGAGCCGGAGGGGGGGAAGGGGAGGGGGTGCGCAGGGGGGGGGGGAGCCGGCGCCGGAGGGGGAAACCGTAGGGAGGGGGGCCTGCGCACGGGGGGGGGGGGGGGAGCCGGCGTCGGAGGGGGGGAACCGGAGGGGGGGCCTGCGCAGGGGGGGGGGAACCGACGCCGGAGGGGGGGCCTGCGCACGGGGGGGGGGAGGGCGCAGGGGGGGAGCCGGCGCCGGAGGGGGGAACCGGAGGGAGGGGGGCCTGCGCACGGGGGGGGGGGAACCGGAGGGGGGGCCTGCGCAGGGGGGGGAACCGGCGCCGGAGGGGGGGGCTGCGCATGGGGGGGAACCGGAGGGGGGGGCTGCGCACGGGGGGACCCGGCGCCGGAGGGGGGGCTGCGCACGGGGGGACCCGGAGGGGGAGGCCGGCGGGGCGAAACGGGAGGGGGAGGGAGAGGGAGGGGAGGGCGGACGGCGGAGTGGGTTGCCGGGGAGGGGGGCGCGGGGGGAAGGGGGGGCCGGCGGGGGAAAACGGGAGGGGGATGGAGAGGGAGGGGAGGGCGGACGGCGGAGGGGGTTGCCGGGGAGGGGAGGGGAGGGCTGCAGGGGGAAGGGGGAGGCCGGCGGGGTGAAAGGCAGGGGGAGGGAGAGGGAGGGGAGGGCAGACGCGAGTGAGAGAGAGTGAGACGTGGTGAGTGTTTATAAAAAAAAAATTGGTCAAGTGTTGTTTTTTGTCTGAGGAAGATTTACACGGGAGTAAGTTGTCTCCCTAAAAACTAAAAGAGATATGCCAAACAGGATTATAAGATCTCTTCCTCTTTTTTTTTAAATTGAGAGAAAAAAGAGGTAAAAAACTGTAACCAAACACCCCATTAGCGCGGTAGCTTGCTGACTGTGCTGGTGCTTTAATTTGGAAACATCTCCCCGGCACAGGATCCAGTATACGATGGTATACCGGATGGGGAAATGTGACTTGCAGCCAACGAATAACCACGCAACACTCATTAATGCCTAATCACAATGCTAGCTAGCTGCTCAAGCACACGGTGATTACAAATACCTCAATTAATCCACAGCTAGGGAATCACTAATTAACTTACCGGTCCCCCCGCCCATAAGCCATGGGTAATCAATCTGATATGTATCCTTGTGGCCTCGATCGATATGCTGGGAAAGGATTTTCGGTATACCCGACGATGATGATCAGCGATAGAGATTTCTTTTATTATTATTATTATTATTATTATTATTATTATTATTATTATTATTAAATTTGTTATGGAACGACCAACTAAGCAGAGCAGGGAGAATCATAAACACACATGGAGGAAGGCAATTAATTTAGAAGCTTACAGGAACGAGATACCGTCTAATTAAAGGTGAATTTGTAAAAAATTATCTTTAGAACAATGTATTAACAAGTATATCATTGAGTTAATTTAAATAGTATATAAATACTGTTTAAGTATAACTTTTTTTAAATTTTGACAAAAAAAGTGATATGTCTATAATTAAAAATAATATTTTTATCTAATTCAGAGTTACACGGTGATATACCCGTTAAAACGTTTCTAAGAATGATTTTTTTTTTACAAATTCACCTCTATGAATGATTTTTATGAATTTTTTTAAAATTTTATAACTTAATAAAATATGATTAAGATACAAATAATGACCATTTTGACAGCTCTCTAGCTATATGATTATATGCCGTAATATTTATGTACGGGAGAGCCATGTACCAGAAAGGTTGGCAATTACCTAAATAGATTTTCCAACAACACGGGGGCGGGGGGGGGGATGTGAACCGAAAAATAACACACATTCGAACAAATATAGGCTATCGCATTACACGGCTAAGAAGTTAAACAGAACATTTAAGACACGCAATCACACGAAATACTAAGATTTATGTGAAAATTTTCTCCCACACGTATGCACGTACGATCAGGTAATTAAAAATGCTGATCTAGACTTGTCGTCTGACGACGTCAATACCATCTCTAATAATATCATCTAGTAAGGTATTAATTTTGTAGCATTATCAAAATATGAAGAGCTAACTAGCTAGCATTGTTACGGTGTTACATTTTTCTTCTCTCTCCCTCACATGCATTTGTCATTCTCATTTCTGGCATCTCATCACGAGCGATCTGACAGTTGAGATTAAGTTGGTCCGAAACTTAAAGTTTAATCCTTCGATCAAAAATAAAGGAAACTAAAGTTTAATATGTTTGACTTTAATTAGGAATACCAAACATATGAGTTTACATTTCTCTATACGCCTGATTTTTCAAATTAGACTGTGAGAAAAAGAAAATATGACAAGAATGATGATCGATATATACATAGAAGGCATGCATATATGGTACTGGGAGAATTCCTCGAACATGAATGATCTGTAATTAGGCAATGAGTTTATGTCGTACCTTTGTGAGATTAAGTTTGGATCAGAGAAATGCTCCCATTTAAAATTTGGATATTTGAGGTCACCGGTGATCCGGACATCTTACGTAAAAAAGCTATATTCGTGAGTACAGATGCTGCAGCAGGGGTTGTAAGTGTTCCTTTTTGTCAGATGAAAATATGGCCTTAATTTCTTGACGACGAACTAGCTTTTGGGGTAGCTTCTTTTGAACTTTGAATCGCCGTGCTTTACCTCTATATATGCTTGATTGAAACTTATAATTACCTTTCAGAAACTAAAAATAATCCAATTCTCAAGGAGCAGTGGGAAAGTCCGTGGGCTTTCGAAGTGGTCGCAGAATTTTGCACACTTAATTTCGACCGCGAAGATGGTGAACGAATCAAAGCACCAAACAAAGAACGTGCATGATTTAAACAACAAAGCTCCAAATTAACGAAGTCCATACCTAAACCCCCGGCCCTTTTGGACTTGTACAAAGTGGAAGAAGTGAAATGTCCTTAAAAAACTTTCGATATAGTAAATTTCCCTCTTCTAAATGACACGATGAACAGCACAGTGGAGACAAAGTGAACATGCGATTATCTTAGAGTAATGTTCAGTGCACTAATTACACCAGTGTCTTTGAGTAAGCACTAAGTATATTCACTCGTGTAATTAATGTAACACTTATTATTCTTTCAATCTTTTTAAGTGGCCCCTCAACTCAGATTTGTTTGACCGAGGGCCAAGCAAAAATAAAACTCGTGCTCTGCGGATATAAAAATATTATTTTTCACTAATCGCATGGAGATAAATGTATTATTACTTGATCCTCACATCAAGTCATCTGGTGACGTGACGTGTGGGTCAAACAAGTTTAAGGTGAAAGTCACTCAAATTTTTTTTTTAAAAAATAAGTATTACACTAATTACATCTGTGAATGTAATTAATACATTAAGCATTACTCATTATCTTTATCCGCTCTGATTTAACATCCAACATATTTGATTTTGTTCTTTATCTGATGGATAATTACAAGATCCATTCCTGTTTGATTCGAATTAATTTTTTGAAAAATAGAAATTATTTTGGTCCTATTTTTATTAGCATTTGCAAGTTAGATTTTTGATTCAAAGATCCGGGTAGATCATAAGAAAGTTTTGATACTATATTGTTACTAAATCTAAGAGAATCCGGACTCGTTAACGGGCCCAACGTACCCGCAGCTAAGATGGGTCGTAGGACGATGACGAGGCCCAAACACCAGATGTTCAACCCATGGACCTGACTCTGGACCGGCAGGCCCCATCCCACCTGAATCAACCATTATCCTGGGCCTCATGAGAGGTCATAGAACCAATATGTAGACCAGAGTGCTTCACTTTATTAATGAAACACTCTGGTCTAAAAATTTGTTCTGCTGGGTTTTAAGGACTTCAAATCACCAAATACTCAAACAGAAGTTTTCAAAACATGTTAGAAGATTATATTCAGTTGCTTGAGTTCATGCAATTTTGATATTATATAAACATTATCAGAAACGTATTTGTTTATGCCCCCCCCCTCTCTCCAAACAGGCATATGCTTATATTCCGTTGATGCCATCTCAAATAAACTCCCAAATATAATGAAGATGGAAATGCACTAAGATCGTAGTGCGAATTGTTGGTAAATTTCTTAAAAGAAATTTGCTAGCTTTTTTACTCGGAATATTGGCTTTTAAGGGTTGTTTGCAGTCTCAATTTCTTTTAGAAATATTTTCTTAACTAATTTAGAAAAGATTAGTTAAAAAAATATTTCTCAAATTCTCGTAATATTCCCTATTTACTGGAGTTTATTTCCTCACTCATATGTCTAGAAAATAGTTCTCGGACAAATTTTTCCACCCATGTTCTCTCCCTCTGTCCGCTCCCCCATTATTCAGGAAAGAGTAATATTTAGTGTACACCCGAGGTGTGCATCAAGTAAATAATTTTTTTAAAAAAAAAATTTATAACGTGGTACGTAAACCACTCTAACTTATCATACAAGACATATTTCGATCCGACAACCTAAAAAATTTAAAATAAAAAGGGGCGATTTTTAAATAATTGGATTCAACAGTTTTCATTTGATATATATTTTTTAATTTTTTTTAAACTGTCAGATAAGAATGTATTTTTATAAATATGAAAGATGATTTGGGACTCACGTTATCTAAAAATTAAAAAAAATCGTTTAGATGTTGCACCCTCTGAGTGTGCAATTACACGCAGGGTCTTCGAGAAAATAATCTTACCGAACCAAGTGAACCGGGCGCAACGTGTTAGGCTCACGGATGACTTTCACCTCTCATGCCCCATTACTAAAATTCCCATATCCTCACGTGCTGATATCGAAATCTCTATTATAACCACTTCCAAGGATTGACACTTAGAGCTTTGCAAAGCACCAAAGCCCGTTCATCCCTAAAATTTGTTGTTTACACCCCCGATCGGGCCCAGGAATCGACCAACACCTATAAAGGCACCCAAATGTCCATCGAATCACGATAACTTAGATCCGAATACCCGAGTCATTCCATGACAAAAACCATGTACAAGTACTTTGGTAACATGTAATTTTTTTCGTATGAAAATGTACACATATGTTTTGTTTCTCATAAAATTTACAAACCTTTGTTTTTCCTTCTTGGTAAAATATTTCCCATATTTTTCACTTTCTAATGAAATATTTCTCATGGATTTTATTTTCACATAAAGTGTACACACATGAGAGTGTAACGACTACAAGTACGAGTAATTTTCTTGATTTTCTATGTCTGCTTAAGAGCTGAGCTACTAATATATGTGATTGTTCATAATCCCATGCTAGGCCGACCCAAGAGGGTGGGGGGATGAATTAGATTATAATAAATTTGTAAAGAATCTTGACCAAACACAAAACAAACAATAAAAACTCAATTAAATGTGCAAGAGATGGGGGAAAGGAGATAAGGAGATGAACACAAAGAGGCAAGATGATTTTTATAATGGTTAATAGGGTGTTTGGTTGTAGTTTTTATCTCCTTTTTCTTTCAAAATAAAAATTAGGAATGGACAACCTAATTAACTACATTTGGTAAGTATCTCTAATTTTTTAGGATAAAATTTTATCCCGTTGTAACTTCTCTCAAAATAAAAATAACTTTTTTCATTTTTTTTAAGAGAGACACGATCTTGCGAACGAAACCCCTCCCTCTCTCTCCCCTCCATCTCTCTCCCGACACTCCCTACCTCTCGGCTCTCTCTCTCGGCAACAGACCCGCTCGTGGAGGACGATGAACGGCAGGGTTACCTTGGGGAGCCTTGAGTGGATGTAGTCGGTCACCCGGAGCAGCTCTACCACGGTGCCCAGCCTCGGCTTCCCCGCATACCTCAGCGGGTTGCGCCCCGCCACGACGCGCTTCTCGGGCACCTTGACGGACTTGTCCACCAGGTCGGCGGTGGGCACGACGGCCAGCGTGGGGGTGAACCTGGCCAGGAAGGTGAGGATCTGAGGGGCGGGCCACCGCGGGCAGATGCTCTTGGAGATCTTGCACATGGGAGCCACTAGGACTGTGTCGGCCCAGGGGTAGCCGCTGTGGCTACCAGAGGTGCATGAGCAAGCACAGGGCGCCGCCCATGGACTCGCCATAGAGAAAGTGGGGCAGGGCGTGGAGGTCGCCCCGGTCGACTGCGGGGGAGTCGAAGAAGGCGAGGCAGTTGTCGGCGACGGCGTAGACGTCTGGGACAAAGGCACGAAGGCTCTGGGAGAGGCCGTTGCCGGGGAGGTCGAGGGCAAAGCAGACGAAGTTGGAGCGGGCGAGGAAGACGGCGGTGGACTGGAAGGTCCAGCTGATGTCGTTGCTGGAGTTGTGGATCATGCAGACGACGGCACGTGGGGGGAGTGTGCGGGCAGCCAGGAGCGGGTGAAGAGAGAGACCCCCCGCGGGGAGGTGTAGAAGGACCTGGTGCCCCGCACGCCGTGGCCCGTGAAGTACTCGTCCTTGTCCCGACGCTCCATCTGTTATAATAAAAATTATCTGTCAAATAAGTTTATAAAAATTTTAAAAATTATGATATTTTTATCAAACAGATAATATTATTTTTAAAATTTAAAATTTAAATTAAAAATTGACACAACATAATTTTTTAGATAGAAAGAACTCACCTATTCATAATTGACATCAATGTGCAAGCTCATCTCTCAACCATGATAGAATAAAGTTGTTAGTTTAATATAAAATGTTAGACACAAGGGTGTTAACTCACGACTACAACATAAGTTGTGCCTAAGCACTAATTTCTTCCTTCTGGAGGAAGTTTCCAATGATACAAGAACTTTGACTTATTATAATGAAACCACGGAAAGAAGGGTTTCTTGACGATAAATACGAAGTATGATGAAGCCAGGACACCTCTTCTTTGTGAAGTCCAAGTAGGTGCAGGAAGAGTCCACTTGGCGATGAAGATCCTTCTCCAAAGAACGCAGTCGCGGGCCCTTAGGGTTGGCTATGAGTTGTGGGTGCTCCAATATCCCCGGAGGATGTTAAACAAGCCTTCTTATAGACGGTGGCCTTCCCTTGCAAGCAAACCCCCCGAGCTAGAAGGAAACAATCCGGATTTGGTAGTTGCAGTAGAATCATGTTAGTGACGTATCTTTGCATAGGTGCATTGGATTTCTTGATCTTGGGCTTGTTTAAGAGACATCGTAAAACACTACAACTCTACTGAAGAGTCTACTAAGAGATTCACGTGATTTGACACCTAAGAACTTCAATCAAATAGCTCACTTAACTATTCTATAACCAAAGTCTTGAACGCACTTAAAACACCTAATCAGTACTCCACATAGGCTAAGTGCTTTATTATCATCAAAATCAATAAAGGGTAATTCAACATTGCTAATTGAGCTTTGTTCTTAGTTACAATGTAATGTGCCGCAACTCTTAGGTCCGTTAAACGGAGAACGACGGCTCCACGAGCAATCATGTCTTGACTTTCCCTTTGAAGGTGAGGAGATTTGAGTCTTATTAGACCCAAAAAAACCCCTGAATATCAAATGTGATCCATTAATTCCCACATCCATTGAGCTTCCATCTAAAGATTTAAAATTGCGAGCTACAACGCCATAGTAATCTGTCTGTCCATCTAGCTAGAAGTGAGGGGGATTGGGTCCTTCGGGATCTCTGAGAAAGGACTCTTAAGCAACATGGTGCTCGAAGGCTTCGGGATCTCCCTGCCTAGCTAGCTAGAAAACGATTCAATCCGACAAAGACGAGCGGTGTTCTTAATTTACAACAATTCCACACGTATGCTTACAAACAATTCTCTCCATGGAGGGGGGCATGATAGTGACTGGATCATTATCGACATCGGACTTGATCTTCCGTCTTAAAATATTTATAATTTTTTTAATTTTACAGAAGGGTCTTTGAAATTTATCTTTTGATATCCTTAAGTGTCTTTAAGGGATTTATAATGAGTCATATGTGTCTTTTCATATTTCTAGACATCAAAGAGTCTTAGAGTTTTTAAGGGAGTTATAATGAGTCATAGGTGTCTTTTCATATTTCTAGACATTAAAGAGTCTTAAAGTTTATCCTTTGATCTTCTTTGTGAAGTCTATAAAAAGAGTCTTGTAGTCCTTATTTGAAACAATAGAATGAAGAAAAAAACCAGTTTAACTATGGGTACGAGCGTTCTTCCAGTTTTTGGAACCCCGGGTGAGAGGCCCAACCTCACTTTGTCCCGCCATAGAGGTCGTCCGTGAAGCTCTGGTGCATCGTCTTCGAGAAGAGGACGGGTGTGAAGTCCCATCGAAGCTCCACGATCTTCCTCCTTCACCGTTCAACCGCCGTCGTCGTCCATCACCACCGCCACCACCGCCGTGCCAACTGCAACGCCTGCAACCGCCATCACCGCAGAGAATAATTGAAGAGCGCGACTGCGTCATCCCTGAGATGGGGATGGGTGTGAAACCCCAGCCGATCTCCTCCGTTCTTCTCTAGTCACCTCGCCTTCCTGTTCTCCGGCTGACAGTCTGAAGCCCTTCCTCGACCTCATCTCACATCAAATGGTATCAGAGCAAATCGTCCGGTTTGTCCCGACAAGCCGGGGTCCTGCGATTCGAGATTCAAGGTCGAACCTTCTCCAAGCAGAGGGGTTTGACGGGATCGTCATCGACATCAGACTTGATCTTCCGTCTTAAAATATTTGTAATTTTTTTTATTTTACATAAATGTCTTTGAAGTTTGTCTTTTGATATCCCTAAGCCTCACTTTGGTAGGAAATTTGGGTTAAATTAAACTACTTAGGTTAGTCCATAGTTAGCCTATTTTTGATTTGATAGCAAGAGTATTAACTCAGAAATAAGTAGGTGGGCTAACCTAGTTTGAATCTATTGTGATTTGGTAGTTAGTGGGTTAACCCAATAATATTTATAAGTAAAATATTGAGAGAGAGAGAGAGAGAGAGGGTGCATTTATTGCGCATTGATTGTTGGGTTAACCCTTCTAAATCCACCTCTGGAGGTGGATTTCAAAGTCCAGAGTTACTCCGGGTTTAATACTCATCCTCCCAGTTTAGTCCAAGTTTAAGTATCAAAGTAATTTGGACTTCAAAAATAGTTAAACCTAGGCTAAACTATGACTAACCCAGGACTAACCATATATCAAAGTGAGGCTAAGTGTCTTTAAGGGAGTTATAATGAGTCATAGGTGTCTTTTCATATTTCTAGGCATCAAAGAGTCTTAGAGTTTTTAAGGGAGTTATAACGAGTCATAGGTGTCTTTTCATATTTCTAAGCATTAAAGAGTCTTAGAGTTTGTCCTTTGATCTTCTTTGTGAAGTCTATAAAAAGAGTCTTGTAGTCCTTATTTAAAGTAATAGAATGAAGAAAAAACCAGTTTAGCTATGGCTATGAGTGTTCTTCCAGATTTTTGGAACCCTGGGTGAGAGGCCCAACCCCACTTCGCCCCGCCATGGAGGTCGTCCGTGAAGCTCCGATGCATCGTCTTCAAGAAGAGGACGGGTGTGAAGCCTCATCGAAGCTCCACGATCTTCCTCCTTCACCGTTCAACCGCCGTCGTCGTCCATCACCACTGCCACCACCGCCGTGCCAACTGCAACGCCTGCAACCGCCATCACAGCAGAGAAGACTTGAAGAGCACGACTGCGTTGTCCCTGAGATGGGGATGGGTGTGAGACCCCGGCAGAGCTCCTCCGTTCTTCTCTAGTCACCTCGCCTTCCTGCTCTCCGACTGACAGTTTGAAGTCCTTCCTCGACCTCGTCTCACATCAGATAGATAGAATAGAATGGTGATCGTTCAGCTTGTAAAAGGGACTACTGATCAGTGTTACATATTCCAATGCTTCATTTTATTTGGGTTGAAGAGGTCTTTTGACTTTATGGATGACCTGGCGTATTGTTATTTTTAACTTAAGAGGGTCGCTTTGATAACGGGGTGAGTTAGGGGTGAGTAAGTCACCCCGGATGGTCCACCTCTAATTCATCCCGGATGATTTATTTCACATTTTTGGTTGGAGTGAAAAAAATTAAAACTTATCCCTAAGCGATCTCGGATAAAAAGAATCAAACTAAGATTAAGTCACCCCACCCCGGATAACCCACCCTGACCCCTTTTATCAAAGTGGGAGAAACTCTATTTGTGTCAGGGTTTGCCGTCTCGACCGACCCGCCCGTTTTGATCACGGGCTGGGACGGGTCGGTCCCGACTCGGTCTGTCTCGATTCATCTCGTTCCATGTTAAAATAAAAAAAGACTTTATATATATATATAAAATATATATATAATAATAGAATAAAATAAAAATGATACTATATATATATAATATAATATAATATAATATAAAATTAATTAGACGACCCGGACGTCCCGCCCACAGTCTGGGTCGGGACGACCCGCAGTGAGTCGGTAAACCCCTACAACTCTCACTAGCCCTACTCTCATTGGTGGAACTGTGACTCTCAATCTTCTTGGGCTTCACGCCATATAATTTATATCCCTTATTTCATCGGTTCCAATTGAAACAATGGGACAAAATTTACCACACTACGTACATTTCGCCTAACTTGGACCAATCTCCTCAAGTGGGGTACCTCTACATTTGTAACTCCCGTAGGGCAACCATCCCAACATATCTGCTAGAGAGAGAGAGAGAGAGAGAGAGAGAGAGAGAGAGAGAGAGAGAGAGAGAGAGAGAGAGAGAGAGAGAGAGAGAGAGAGAGAGAGTGGTGCACCAAAGTTTATGTTCACGCAGCCCTTTGAAGAGAGCAAGAGTATAAAACAAAAAATATACTAAATGCATACATAAATACAATTAGATATAGCTACGTTGAGAATGTTGCTGGTTCATTATTAAATCAGGTTGTTTTGTGAAAAAAAACTTGAAATATTTAATAAGGGTTTGGGTGTTACTAGTTTCAATTAAGTGCTACTAATTAACTAGAACTTTAACAGAAGAGAAGTAAAATTTGCTACAAACCTGATTCCAAAAAATGTTGCAAATTTATTTCTGATTAATTCACATCAAGCACTTCGTATATAAAATTAAAATTAAAATAAAATATCAATAATTTATACAAAGCCTTACCCTGATTAAGAGAATAAGATTAATTCCCTTGCCCAATAAGCGATAGGTGCTTGGACTCTGGGGTGTGGGTCATACAGACTCATGATTGACGAGATTCAACTAATTATTATCTCTCTATTTGGAAACTGAGAGAGTATTATTCAAGAGGCATTATTGCATTGTATGGAGTCTCTAATTATCCCACAAATGCACCTGATGGTATTCAAATATGTATGTTAAACAAAGATTTGTGTAATTAGCTGCCGGCGCACCAACGCCACAACTGGGCTTTCCCAGCCTCCAGAATGGGCCGCCTGTTTGCTCTCCTGGGCCTAGTGTGCTCCAGTCAGACCCAAGTCAAGATCGAACGGTCCAAGATCCATCGCCCGTCCTAACTCCTCCGGCAAGGGTTCAGCTTAAGTTAACAATGCGGCGCAGAGGCACTTATGCGCGTCTATTAAATGTCCCACTCAGTTTTAGGGTTCGGCTTCTCGTCCCTTGCCGAGCCGCGTTCTCCGCCGTACGGAGGTAGAAACCCTAAATCCTCCCTGTCTCATCTTCTTTCTGACTCGCGTAATCTGGCCCTTGCTTGATTTCAACAATCGCGCATGAATGCTATTTGTAGGTTCTATGTTCATTGTTTTCATCTGGGTATCTGTAAATTGTTTCTCAGATCGTTTATTTTCTCTTCGTTGATGTCTACCTTTTGCAAGTGTTCTTGTTGATAAGTTTCTGTCAAATTTTCTGCTGTTATTTTCCATGGACCGGAAGATCTGGGCATTCTGAGCATCATGCAAGTTTGTATTTTATTATGTGGAAAATATCAATTTCCTGCGACTCTGTTTTCAGCCAACGTTCGATCCGCACGCTATGACATGCATACAAATATGTCACCTTTGTGACACCAGCCCATGAGCACGCTAAACATCCAAATGCCCAGAAAGATATGTCGTTGTCATTGATTACATACAATTAGTAGCTGCATTTCTAATTGAGCAAAGAAGAATTAATTCTTGATGCTAAGATTTGCTTCTTACTTATTGTTCTATAATTTGAAGGCTTTTGCCACATGCAAAAGAAAAGTGGCCTGCCATATCATCGAATGGGATGGTTATACCTATAGCGCTACCCCTAAGTGGTAAATTAGTAAGAACGTCCATACGCATTGCTGAACGCTCTGCGTCAGTTGTAAGCTTGCACAGCGGATTTGGAGAAAGGACTAAAACAGCCATAAGTTTGTCAATAGCAGTTGAACCCATAGTATCGCGGCCTTGTAGCTAACTGATTGTGTTGCTTGTGTTGCCGGTACATTTGCATATTTTATCTGTATGGATGTTTCGCTGATTATTCATGTTTTATGTTTTACATGCATAGCTTCTTGGTCATTAGCTCAAGTGAGCTTAATTCAGATGGCCAATTGTTGTATGCACTGAAGATTTTCTAGCATGTTTTGCTGCAGTGTCATTTTGATGGCTGATCCTCCGACTCAGTGGATGATACATTGTTATCCATATGTATTTGTTATGCTAAATATATGGCTTCTCACTTGTTGATGTCTGTTTATATCTACCTCCTGAAAATCATTTTTTTTCATTTTGATATATTATTATTTATGAATATGCAGAGCATGGCAGCATTTATTCGTTCCAAGTATGATGTTAAAATTGCTTTTTAGATTTGGATCTATGTTGCATGTTTCTGCCCAATATAGGCATCAACTGATACTCTTCATTTGTGTGATTCTAGTGGAAAGATAGCCAAGGAGATACAATTATCATTTCGTATGTTTCTTTTGAAAGGCCATAAAATTCGTTGCTCATTTGTTCATTTTGAATCTATTAAGTCTTTCCAGCTTATAGATTGGACTTAAATATCTTTCCTCTGCCAAGGAAATTTCATTTAATGTTAGTGGCTACCTTCAAAATCATTTCCCAGAGATTCTCAAGGACTGTTCAGATTCCATTTGTGTTTGATTATATAGCAGTTTTATTGATAAGGGCAGTTTGTTATTGATTGATGTTGGTTATCTTTTTTTTTTTCGTCTTGATATGTCCTCTGCACAAGTACTGAGGCTCCAAAACACTTGCGTTGTTTGGTTGCTTAATCTAAATGTGCAAACAAAAAACTGGGGGTGCGCTTTGCAGCCTGATTATGTCATTTTCTTTGCTGCCTGTAACTATCCAACATTAATTTATTCAGAGGATTGATACACATGGTTTCTAATTCTTCATCTATTCTTGTTGCTCTCCACCTCCTATCTTACTTCTCTTTACCTTATTTACTCAGAGGTGATTGAAGAGGATACAGGGGTTAAACTTTTACCATGGTTCTCAAGTGAGTAATTCTAAACTTAGCCTGCAAGTTTTTGTATGATCTGTCCCTTTAATTTTATTTCTTGGAAAACATGACTTTTGTAAAGTTGTGTTGGAGGTGTGATTAATCTGGGTTCTAAGCAACATCCTGATGCAGCGACCAATAAAACCTTGTCTTTATGTTTGGCCATGCTGCATGTACCCTTAGTTTTTCCGTAAGTCTAACCAGATGTTAGTTGTGAGCTAACAGATGCTGCTAAATAGCCGACCATGTGAATCAGGCTGTCCTTTTAGATTGACAAGCTGAAAATGTACATGGTAGATCCAACATACCTTATCTGTTAATTCTGTAGTACGAAGGTCAATGTATTTCTGCTATTTATTCAGTCATCATCTGAGGTTGATACTTGACAATTAAGAGTTATTGCCTTTATTTCAGTCTACTTATATGTACTTGATCTGTTGAACTCATAGGAGCGACACGTTTGTTATACTTAGTTTCTTCATCATTCATTGAACTTTAGCGGGGCTTCTTGGAAAAATCACCCATCTTACTATTCTTTAAAATGAAAAAAAGGCTATATGTTTGAGTCCTTATGATGGTGGATGTCCAAGCTCTCATCAGATCTAACTTATATCATTTACGTGTATGTTTTGGATTAACAGGACAGAGCTTTGCCGTTTTAGTGGGGCTAAGATATATCCTGGAAAGGGTATTAGATTTGTGAGGGCTGACTCTCAGGTAAAGTTTTTGAAAGTTATCACTCTTTACATAATATCTTCATACGGTTTGTACTAATCAATTACACAATTGTTTGTTCTCAGGTCTTCCTTTTTGCTAACTCAAAATGCAAGCGTTACTTCCACAACCGTCTGAGGCCTGCCAAACTCACCTGGACAGCAATGTACAGGAAGCAGCATAAGAAGGTCATATACGTTTTTACATTCTTGGATGTTTCTGGTTTTGTGTATGGTGCTATATAAAGTTCAGTTTTTCTTCCTTGAACGCATGATAAGGTGTCGAAAATAAATGAATTTATATTTTTCAATGGATCCCCTTTACAAGAAATTTAAAATGGTTTGTATTTGGGTGTGGTGTAATATTAATCCTTGAACATTTTCGTTTGTTGGGTTCAGGATATCCAGACACTGGAATTAAGTGCCCCTTTTTAATATGTTTAAGGACTGTAAAAACATTTCTAGTGATGGTTCTTGTTTACAACTTTTAAATGTATTTTACGCCTTGTATATGGTCCTTGTTGATCCTTTGTGTGGACAAGTGGAGTCTTTTTTTGTTTCAGCTGGTGTTTGCTCCTTCCGTTTTCCATGTACTCCGGCACCTTTTTTATCTTTCTTTTGTTGATAGATATGGTCTCTCCCCCTCTTTCTTTTGTTAGTGCTGCAACCGAGTAAAATGGGGTCTCCTGCAACTTACATTTGTTAGCGAGCGTGTTGGTTGTTACCTTGATTGCTGTGTGTGTTGCTAGGATATTAATTGCTAAAGCTGTTTTAACTCTCACTTCGTATGAGCATCTTGGTTGTTATTTTGACGTCTCTCCTCATTTACAGGACATTCACGCTGAAACTGTGAAGAAGAGGCGTCGTGCGACGAAGAAGCCGTACTCCAGGTCCATTGTTGGCGCTACTCTGGAGGTGATCCAGAAAAAGAGAGCTGAGAAGGCTGAAGTTCGAGATGCTGCCAGAGAAGCAGCCCTGCGGTATGATATTCCCATTGTATGCTGAAGTGTGTTTTGAGATTGACAACAATGCGATCCGTCTTTATGCACTTAACGCCCTATTTTCATCTGGCGTTATTTCGTTTGTTGCTCGTTATCCGTTCATGCTGTTTTTTCTTCTCCCTTTTGAGCCTGTTTTTATTACCTTTTCTAATATTATAGTCAGTGGACGATTATATTTCATCCTTAATTCACCATCCGAAGAGGTTTTTTTTTCCTTCTTCACCTGGGACCCTGTAAAACCCCAAATCCTGATTGTTTATTGATGTTAATAGACTTTGGCAAGTTGTTTATGTTTTGTTGTGGCCGTAAAATCATATTGGCTGAGCTGCGTATGGGATTCGCCCCCACCCCCCCGCTTTCTTGCTGCAGTGAGATCAAGGAGAGAATCAAGAAGACGAAGGATGAGAAGAAAGCAAAGAAAGCCGAACTGACGGCGAAGACGCAGAAGACCCAAACAAAGGGCAGCATGCCGAGGGCTCCCAAGGGCCCGAAGCTTGGTGGTGGCGGAGGAAAACGCTGAAGACCTGCCTGCCACTTACTGCGTTATCGTTTCGCTCAAGCAGGAACCTCGGGTTGTGTTTTTTTATCATCGCATTGTTTTCTCGATATTGGCAGTCTGCACAGAAAAATATGTTCAATTTTGATTTCCGCGTAGTCAGGACAATCGTTTAGTTTCAGCATTGAGCAGTTTTGTTGGTTTGGTTGTCTACATGGAAGGCCCGCGAATTTTAATGTGAGGAAGTCGGTCGTTTGGCATGACGGACGACACTGCAAAATATTGTAAAACACCTTAGTTTGCCTCCCACAAAAACAGTATTTCTAAGATATCCCGCAGCATTTTATACGGCAAAACAAGCAGCCCTTTGTGCGAGGGCATATGAGTTTCGACTGCTGGCCGAGAAATATTTTGAAGGAGCGGCGATAATGCCTCAATCTTTGGGTCTACTTGACCTAATGAAAATGTCTGCTCACACGTGAGGTTATCTGTTTCCACGTGAAGATACGATTCTAAACTGCTGGTTAATTACCGAGATTCTGAGTGGTCTCAATGTGAAAAAAAAACATATTCTAAATGATAACGTCGGTATCAGTTGAAACAAGGATTTTTACTTAAACAGATCCAATGAGAGAGCTCGGTCATCCGATCTGAACGTGCTTATGAATGGTCACAGGTTCAGTAATCATCGCTGGTCGAGACAGGACGGCTACAACACCTGCACAGCTGAACGATAGTCTCCTGACAAAAGAAAGTGGTAAATACTCACAAAAACAATCTAATGTGCGAGTAAAAATTGAAGTAGCGTGTAAAATGTGATGCTCAGATCTTCAAAGGTGTAGATGGGGGAATCGATCGGTCCACTGTCTTGTGGGATAAATTCCAGAAAGAAAATCCGACGGAACGGTCACCTGACAACCTGTTTCTTTTATGGGCACAGAGAGAGCAAGGGTTGCAACCCATTTTTAGATTCACGTCGCTTTATAAGAATAACAGACGGAAGTTTGCCATCATTAACAAGGTTAATCCAAATTCCCTGGCAAAGAATGGTCAGTTGCAGTTGCAGCCCCATTTACCAGCTTGTGGAGGTGTCGTTCTAATTCCCTGTAAAACAAGACCTACAAGGGTTATCATCTTTCCTCATGTTCTGTGAAATTACTCTTTCTGTTCGAAAAGGGTCTCTTTGATATCAAGGTGGGGTAACGCATTCCCCTGGGCACCGATACGCCACCCGCCCCCGGTTTAGCGGCATCCCTTTGTTTGTGAGTAGATCCTCGGTGGGCCTCATTTTCTCTTTCATCAGTTAACTATTCTCACCTATCCTATTCCACTTTCAAAGAACAATAATAAGATGCAACTACGACCAAACTTTTTAGAGGCCTCTGCGTGAAGGTGAACAATGGAGCACCATGGAGGACCCTTTGGTGCTTCCAGAATATCACTTCCACATTCCCTGGGAACACACCAAATCATCTTTCAAGTGACTGTTAATATCTTGGAGGACTTCATAAATCTCCTCTAAGTGGGGATGCGATGTGTCCCTGGCTGTGAATTCATGAACACTGCCGTTCACTTCGACAGAGCTCCCTCCGGGTATCTTCTTCACCCCCTGATGCTTCATCAGCTTCCTCATCTTCCCAACCCCATCCCACTTCCCCTGCGACGCATATATATCAGACAGGAGGGAGTAGTTCCCACTGTTGTGGGGCTCCAACTCCACCAGATGCCTCAGGGCCACCTCCCCCAGCTCAGCATCGCCATGGCTCCTAGCTGCAGCCAAAAGAGAGCCCCATATCGCCCCACTTGCATCAAATGGCATGTCTTCGACCAGCTCTCTTGCTTCTTGGAGAGAACCCGCACGGCCGAGGAGATCAACCATGCAGCCATAGTGCTCGATCCTGGGTTTGATGCCATATCTAGAGCTCATGGTGTCAAAGTAGTACTTGCCCATATCAACCAGCCCCACATGGCTGCATGCAGAGAGGATGGCTATGAAGGTGACGTCGTTTGGCTTCTGGTTTGCCTTCTCCATCTGCCGGAACACCTCCAGGGCTTCGAAGCCGAGTCCGTGCATAGCCAGCCCTGCAATTACTGTCGTCCAGCTGATCACACTTCTGTGCTTCATGCTCTTAAAAACATGCAGTGCCTTGGCTATGTTGCCACATTTTGCATACATGTCGATCAGTGCATTCATGAGGGGAACTATCTTGCATAAACATCGTTTATCTATGTAGCTGTGGATCCACTCCCCCAGCTCGAGGGCACCCAGGTGGGCACAGGCCGATAGTGCGGCCAACAGGGCAATCTCATCTGGCTCAATGTTCTCTTCAAGCTGCATCCCGCGGAAGACATGTAGGGCCTCCTTTGGACAGTCAGTCTGTACATAACCCGCAACCACCGTCGTCCACGAGATCACGTTCCGCTCCGGCATCTGCTCGAGGACGGCCCGGGCACGTTCCATGTCCCCGTGCCTGGCGTACCCTGCGACCATCGCATTCCATGCGATGACATCTCTGGTAGGCAATTCTTCAAACAGGTTTCGGGCCTCACATACATCCCCACACACAGAGTACATATGGATGAGTGCCGTTGCAACGTGAACGTCATACGAGAACCCAACGCGGACGATCTGGCCGTGCACCTCTCTGCCCACTGCAAGTGCAGACAGGTGGGCGGCCGCCTTGAGCACGGAAGGGAAGGAATAGGTGTCCGGGCGGAAACCCATCTCCTGAATCCTACCATACACTGCAATGGCGTCCATCGCCATGCCCGTCTGGGACAGAGCCCTGATGATCGTGTTGCAGAGGTACACGTCGGGTCCTTCCTTGTGGGCGAAGACGGAGTACGCGTAATTCCCGAAGCCCAGAACGGAGCAGCCGTCGACGAACCTGGAGAGGAGGCGGTTGTCCCGGTCGAGGCCCCGGGAGATCATGAAGCCGTGGGCTTGGCATATGTGTGCGAAGCTGGCGCAGCGGCCTAGCAAGGAGAGGAGGTGCGTCTCCGCGGATGCTGCCGGCGTTCTGGGATCTCTGAAGGGAGATGGAGGAAGGAGCGCGCCGAAGGAGAAGGATCTGAAGGGAGCACATCGCCTGAGCATATGGGGTGTTCAGGAATGCCGGGTTCGAGCATCGCAGATGATGGATGCTCTCAGAACAGCTGGCCGCGAAGTCCCGGTTTGTGGCGTTTAGAGAAAATACGTATCATGAAGTATATTCGAGTGTGACAAAAAAAAAAGGAAGTATATTCGAGATAGTATAAATCGTTTTATCTTTCTGCAAATTCATGTACGACAAAAAGTCATCAAAATAAAGTAGAGAAATCTTAGGGAAATTAGATTTCCGGTCCGAAAAATTGAGTCCTAATTAATTTTTAGTCTATTAACTAGATTTATTAGTAAGAGGTCTAAAGACTTCCTATTAATTGTAAGACCCCTCCGTCAGCTCCTTAGGTTTTCTTTTCTGAAAATCCAAGACTGCCCTCTTACTGTTTGTTGTACATGGACTAATCCTCGTAGTTTCTTTATGCCAACTTTCTTTAGTTATAGAGAGAGATCCTTAAGAAGTTTGACTCTCGAGAGTTTTATATTACTCACATTTAATCCAGATATAACTCCGAGGTTAATTAGTTTTTTTTTTAAAAAAAGAATGTGTTGAGTTGGATGTATGTTGGACTTAAATCTAAATCTCGCATGCTCTACGTAGACCTTAATACCACTACACTAAATTTCTCGTTGTAAAAATTTTTTTTTTTTAATCTTACATCTCTAGACATATTGAAAGGAGTTGTGCAACTCACAGTTCTTCAGAAAACTAATTAACGCATTTGGCAAAGTCACACCATGGCTAGCCGTTAAATGTACATTTCGGACCCAAAGTTAAAATATAAGGATCGGAAATCAAATTATTGTGTTAGTAATAATATCCCACTACTAAGAGGGGCAATTTTAGGTATTTCTGCAGATGCCGTTTGGGAAGAAGCTGACATTAATTAATATCCGTCACTTGTGGACCGAGATTAATTTTGGGGATTAAAGGAGGGGTGGTTGGGACTAGGAATTAAAAGAGAGGCTCCTAAACTGGACCGGGCCTCAAGTTCTCGAAAATCTCAATATCGTGATGCAACAACATCTCACCCTTTTGGCCCAGACGAGTCCTTGAATATGCATACATCTTAAAGAAATTAAAATATGATATTATACTCTTTTTGTCATTTGATTTGACAGATTTAAATCCCAAATTCACAAGCACCAAGCCAAGTTGTGCCCCTAGTCTCCCAAATCCTCAATCACCACCAAGTCAGTCAAGTTCTGTACCTACCTCATCTCAATCATAAAAGCATGAAATCTGACGGCCTAGGTGACAGTCGAATGGCAAAAATAGCCGCAACATGGGAGAATAATTAGTAAAAGTCAACTTTCATTTTAGTCCACGCGACTAATTCAAAGTTTTTAATTGAACAAGATATTGCAAAGATCACTTCTCATTTTATTTAGAAAGGGCTTATACAACATCTGACGTAGGAGGGGACCCAACAAGTTGTCACATCCTCCAAACAATGACCCCTTTTGCGTGTTAGTTTGTGTGTGTGTGTGTGTGTGAGAGAGAGAAAGAGAGAGATATCATCTTTCAAGTGTGATGAGAGAGAGAGAGAGAGAGAATATATAGACAAAGCCATGTTAACATTTGCAAGAACCCGTTTAGGAACAGCATGATGCGACATAACCAATGAGCAAGTGACATCTTTTTGAGAACGACCATTTTTACGCAACAAAGAAAGCACGTAACAAGGGGGGTCGTATTCCCATCATGAGTTCCCAGCACGCTATTAGAAGAATCTAATATATATATATATATATATATATATTGATAGAGTGCAGCCACTTATTAATGATGGGAGCCAAGTTTTGATGATACTAGGAAGAGCCCATGCTTCAATGCTTATGATACTTTTGGGCCCTACTAAATAAGTCCACCATTCTCATCATCATCATCATCATCAGAGCCTTATCCCAATTAATTAGGGTCGGCTACAAGAATCCTGTTCCGCCAAAGATTTCTATCAAGTGTAATATTCATATTTAAACTCAAGGAACTAATGTCCTTCCTAATAACATCGCACCATCTCATTTTAGGCCTTCCTCGAGCTCTTTTGCTAGCATCCACTAAGATTTGATCACATCTTTTAACCGGCGCTGAGTTAGGGCGACGAAACACATGTCCAAACCACCTGAGTCTATTTTCTCTCATTTTACTATCAATTGGAGCTATCCCTAAGTCCTTACGGATGCGCCCATTCCTAATCTTGTCTTTCTTAGTCTTGCCACACATCCATCTCAACATCCTCATCTCTGCTACACACATTTTGTGGATGTGTTCCTTTCGTACTGCCCAACACTCGGTACCATATAAAAGAGCAGGTCTCACAGCCGTTCTATAAATCCTCCCTTTGAGTTTCACAGGCATACGACGATCACAAAGGACACCTGATGCACTTCTCCATCTTAACCAGCCTGCCTTAATCCTATGTGTAACGTCATCATAAATCTCCCCATTCTCTTGTATGATAGACCCTAAGTATCGAAAGCTACTACTCTTCGGAATGTTATGTCCGTCAATTAGAACCATGTCTTCCTGAACCACTCTCCCATTACTAAAATTACAGTGCATAAATTCTGACTTGCTCCTACTAATTTTAAAACCTTTAGACTCCAAGGCAAGTCTCCAACGCTCTAACTTAGCATTTAGAGCATCAATACTCTCATCAATTAAAACAATATCGTCTGCAAATAGCATACACCAAGGGATATCATCATGCAATTGTTTAGTTACTTCATCCATAACTAAGGCAAAGAGATACGGACTTAGTGCAGAACCTTGATGCAAACCTATAGAAACGGGAAATTCACCAGTCTCCCCAGCAATAGTTCGAACACTAGTAATAGCACCGTCGTACATATCCTTAATCAAATCAACATATCCTTGAGAGATTCCTTTCTTTCTTAATGTCCACCAAATCAATTCTCTCGGTACTCGATCGTACGCCTTCTCTAAATCAAGAAAAACTATATACAAATCTTTTCTCATCTCTCTATACTTCTCCATTAGCTGCCGTAGCAAGAAAATAGCTTCTGTAGTAGATCTATTTGGCATAAAACCAAACTGATTTTCCGACACAGTAGTCATACCACGGAGGCGTTTATCAATTACTCTTTCCCAAAGTTTCATAGTATGACTCATAAGCTTAATTCCACGATAATTATTACAACTTTGAATATCTCCTTTATTTTTATAGAAAGGAACTACAACACTTTTTCTCCAAACTTCTGGCATTCTTCGTTCCTTTAAAATTTTATTAAAAAATTTAGTTAGCCACTGAATACCAATATCTCCTAGGCCTTTCCATACTTCAATAGGTAAGCCATCTAGTCCTAAGGCCTTGCCCACTTTCATTTTCCTTAAAGCATCCTCCACTTCTGACATCTTAATACACCTGAAATATTGATATTTATCAAATATTGTGGACTCTTGGGTACCTTCTAAAGATAAATCCTTGACGGAATCTCCATTAAGTAACTTCTGAAAATAGCTATGCCACCTCCCTTTAATCTCAAGATCCTTAGTTAAAATCCTTTGATCTTCACCTTTAATGCACCGAACATGATCTAAATCTCTAGTTTTCCTTTCTCTTAATTTAGCTAGTTTAAATATGTCCTTTTCACCCTCTCGGGTTCCTAATTTATTATATAAATCTTCAAATGCCTTTGATTTGGCTTCGCTGACTATTTTCTTAGCTCTCTTTTTAGCGATTTTATAAGCTTCTAGGGTTTGAGCATTTTTGTTAGTTTGCCAAACTTTAAAGCATTCCTTTTTTACTTTAATGGTATTTTGAATTTCCTCACTCCACCACCAAGTCTCTTTTTCTAAGTTCTTTTTACCTTTAGATTCGCCTAAGAGTTGTTTTGCAACCCTCGTTATACAATTTGTAACATTATTCCACATTACATTAGTTTCTTGTTCTAAATTCTAAATATTTTCCTTTAATAGATGATTTTTAAATGTTTCTAAACTTTTACCTTTTAAATTCCACCATTTAATCTTGGAATAATTATTTATAATGATCTTTCTTTTGAATTTAGGGATAGTGACATCCATTACTAACAATCTATGTTGAGGGGCTAGACTCTCACCAGGAATAACTTTGCAATCTCTACATAAAACTCTATCGACCTTCCTAATGAGAAAATAGTCAATTTGACTTATATGTGTTCCACTCTTGTATGTTATTAAGTGTTCGTCCCGCTTCTTAAAGAAGGTATTAATAATTGCTAGATCATAGGCCATAGCAAAATCAAGAATAGTGTTACCCATATCATTCCTATTACCAAAACCAAGCCCTCCATGAATCCTCTCATAGCCTCTATTATCTATACCCACATGACCATTAAGATCCCCTCCAATAAAGATTCTCTCTTCACTAGGGATATTTTGGATCAAACTATCAATAGCCTCCCAAAATTGCTTTTTAATGCTCTCTTATAATCTTACTTGAGGTGCATATGCACTAATTATATTCAAAATATCATCACCTAAGATAAGTTTAATTACCATTAGTCTATCCCCCAACCTATTTACTTCCACAACTCTGTCTTTTAAGTTTTTATCTATTATTATAGCAACACCATTTCTAGAGTTATTATTACCCGTATACCAAATTTTATATCCATCAATGTCTTTAGCTTTATGTCCTTTCCACCTAGTTTCTTGTAGGCAAGCTATGTTAACCCTCCTGTCCTTCATTAATTTAACTAATTCTAAACCCTTACCCGTTAAAGTTCCTATATTCCAAGTAGCTAGACGGATCCTATGTTTTTGGACTTGCTTCTTTACCCGTGTGCGTCCAACCCCACACGAGAACCCTTGCCTATTTGACACCGCAATCGGGCGCCATTGCGGCGCGTCGCTTACGGGGGACGCCCTAGCTAGCCCTTGCTCACTTGTCATTCCATCCGGGTTCCGATGTAACGCGTCGCTTACGGGGAACGCCCTAGCTGGCCCTTGCTCACTTGTCATTCCATCCGGGTTCCGATGTAACGCGTCGCTTACGGGGAACGCCCTAGCATTAGCACATAATGTATTTGGATCAGAATTCATGTTGGAGATGTGACAAAATTTTACAGCTGGCTGTCGACCTAACACAAACCCTCCTCTTTTCTCACCCGGGCTTGGGACCGGCCATGGCAGAGTTAAATAAGCCCACCATTCTAATATGCATTAATAGGAAGATGGGGTTTTTGAATGAGTTCATATATATATATATATATATATATATATATATATATATATATATATAGTTTTGGTTCGCTTTGAGCAAAGTGTATATACTTTGGTTGGTTATATGTTTATGTCGAGTGTTTTTAGAAATTAAAACGATAATTAACTCATGGACTTTTTGGGGTTTGACACATGAACCCGTTACAAAGGTACGGAACTTTGTTAATTTCGAAGTTGTTTCCTCTTGACATACAATTCTATAAAATATTGTAAAATATCGTATCTGTCACATAAAATATAATATTTTACTTATTTTTAACTATTATTATAATTTAAAATTAAAATTATAGCGATCGAGATTGGTCACCTCGATCACAAATCACACCTCTACTGATTTGTTAGACGAGATAAGAAAGAAACGTTATCGGAGAGAGACCTCTAGGTACGAACAAGAGTCAGAAGGAACTCTCGGAGTTATCTCATGAGACAACCCTCTGACGATCAAGTTAGACGATTGAGGGGAGGGGACAACGAGCGCCCGGGAGAGGAGAGAGAGAGGGAGACCAGAGCGAAAGAGAGCTTGAGGGGGGTTAGGTCACGTCTCTCCCTGGCCATCCGGACAAGGTCCTATTTATACCATCGCTATGGAGGTTAATCTTTATCTTCGTTGGATTGGTGTGGACATAGAATATGTGAGTCGCCATGTTTGCGTGCCTGACGAGGTAGAGAGGCGTGGGCGCTAACTCGTCGTTCTTTTACTGGAGGAGATAACTCTATCATTAATGTGGCAAGATTCGCCGGAGACATGAGATTGACTTGTAAGGGGGAGCGACGTCTGTTAGGAATATATATTTCACCCAGACGAGGAGGACAAACAGTGATAGAGGAAGAAGAAAAGAGAAAAGAGGAATCAAACCACAAGAACACACAGGGAATTTTTACGTGGTTCGGAGGCAAGATGCCTTCCTACGTCCACGGCCGCAGCAGTAATCCACTAAGATAATCACAGACGTATTACAATACAAAGAGACAACCCACCCTTTTATACTAGGAGATTAGGGCGTCATTAGTCAGGGTATTAAGCACAATAATACCCCTGTTGAACAGAAATCCTCTTCCGGGGTATATCAGACGTGCATGCTCGCCTGTCTCCAAGGATGCTCTCCTGAGACCGAGTATGTCCTCCAGCGACTGCAGATGCTCCCCCACTATCAGTCAGGTTCATGCATTCCCAAAACCAGGTCGACACTTAGTGTCGACCCGAAGTGTCGACACCTCAAGTGACATCGAAATGCCATGAGCCCGCAATGTCTACCCTCCTGACAACAGTGATGCTCTCCTGAGGCAATGAATACCCTCCAGAAACAGCATGTGCTTCCCTGCTAGAACCCAGACAGCATATGCTCCCCTGGAGCAGCGATTGCTCCCCTGGCACTGAAGGATGCTCCCCTGGAGCAGTGATTGCTCCCCAGAGATAGCATGTGCTCGTCATGTTCCCCTGATGCTGAGAATGCTCCCCTGAAGCAGTGGATGCGCTCCTGAGGCAGAGTGTGATCCCGTGTAGAGGCGCACGATGAAGAGTTCTGACTCCACACTCTAACAATCTCTCACTTGGAGTCTGAACTCCAAAGAAACCAAACATCTCAATGTATTAACCCTGCTCAATATAACAATGGAAATACTGCTACGGCACCCCTCCATCAATCATCCATGGAGGCCAATTGAGGCTTTGCACAGTCTCAGTTTCTCTGTGGTCACCACCTTGGTTAACATGTCTGCTGGATTCTCTGCACCAAGTATTTTCTCCAGCAGCAAAACATCATCTTCAAGCAAACCACGAATGAAGTGATACTTCAGTTATATGTGCTTAGTCCATGCATGAAAGACTGGGTTCTTGGCAAGGTGAATTGCACTTTGACTGTCACAAAACAGCACACTATTGCTTTGTTCCTTGCCCAACTCCTTCAGAAAATTTTTCAGCCATACCATCTCTTTGCTAGCTTCAGAGATAGCAACATACTCTGCTTCTGTTGTTGAGAGAGCAACAACTTTCTGAAGTTTTGAAACCCAACTCACTGCAGTGCCACCCAAGGTGTAAACATAGTCAGTGGTACTTCTTCTGGTGTCCAGATCACCACCAAGATATGAATCAACAAAACATTGTAGGATAACATCACTTTTCCTGAAACAAAGTGATTTACCTGAGGTGCCTTTTAGGTATCTCAGAATCCATTTCACTGTCTCCCAGTGTTGCTTGCCCGGATCTGCCATATGTCTGCACGCAACTCCCACTGCATGTGCTATATCCGGCCTGGTACAAATCATGACATACATCAGACTTCCTATGGTTGATGCATAAGGAATTTTCTTCATGGACTCACGCTCTTCAGCAGATTTTGGTGACTGCTCTTTAGACAGCTTGAAGTGACTTGCCAAAGGAGTGCTAACTTGTTTTGCATCCTACATGTTGAATCTGCTCAACACCTTCTGGATGTAACCTTCTTGAGATAGCTTCACAGTGCCAGATGTTCTATCCCTCACAATTCTCATCCCAAGAATTTGCTTTGCTGCTCCTAAGTCCTTCATAGCAAATTCCTTTGATAATTGTATTTTCATATTGTTAATCTCTGTCATACTTGATCCTGCAATAAGCATATCATCTACGTATAACAACAATATGATATAACAATTATCAAACTTCTTGAGATAACAACAATGGTCCATATTGCACCTAATGAAACCAATGTTACATATGAATCCATCAAACTTCTTATACCACTGTCTGGGGGCTCGTTTCAGACCATACAAACTTTTCTAAAGCTTGCACACAAGGTTTTCTTTGTTTGGGACTGAAAAACCTTCCGGTTGCAACATGTAGATGTCTTCCTCCAAGTCACCATGGAGAAAAACTATCTTCACATCTAGTTGCTCTAAATGTAAGTTCTCAGTAGCAACAATGCTCAACACCAATCTAATAGTGGTCAGTTTCACAACTGGAGAAAAGATCTCAGTGTAGTCTATACCTTCCTTCTGCTGGAAGCCCTTCACTACCAACCTTGCTTTGTACCTCTTACTACCATCAGGTTCATCTTTGACTCTGTAAATCCACTTGTTGTGCAATGCCTTCTTATTCTTAGGGAGTTTAGTTAGCTCCCAAGTCTGGTTCTTTTGCAATGAGTTCATCTCATCTTTCATGGCTAACTCCCACTTAACAGAATCTGTAACCTGCATTGCTTCATCATAACACTCGGGTTCACCTTCGTCAGTCAACAGTAGGTAATGCAAAGATGGAGAATACCTTTGTGTAGGCCTAGGTATTCTTGCAGATCTTCTCAGTTGTACCGGTGTACAAGGTTGTGCTTCTATTTCAGATACATCATGTATCTTGTCATTCACATCATCTTGTGAAATTTCTTCTAGCTCAACCTGTCCACCATTCTCATTTTGTTTCCCTGCACTGTCAGATTCTACAACAGTCCTGTCTTTGTACAAGACATTTTCATTGAATATAACATTTTTCCTTCTGAGAATTTTTTGATTTTCATCATCCCAAAATCGATATCCAAACTCATCAGAACCATATCCAATGAAAAAGTATTTTATAGATGTTGGCCCAGACTGGATGGCGGACAAGAAGGGGGGTTGAATTGTCCCCTTGACCTAGATGGCGGATTTTAAAAATTCTCTAAACTGATCATGATGGAATTAAAATAAATTGTGTTGATTAACTAAACAAACATGAGATTTAAAAGATTCTCTCGATCTTTCCGATCTCACTCGTAATAACTATGCAACCCTTAGATAAAAATATGCTAAACACGGATAACAGAAGTAGCAGTGTGCAGTGGTGTAGTGAGTAACAATCTATTAAATTAACCTGTGAAGGGAGATAGAAGAAAGGGACACACACACATGCATTCACAAAGGACACGGAGATTTTTAGGTGGTTCGGGACCACGACGGGCTCCCTACGTCCACCCCTCACCCAACCGGGTGAGGCTTCACTACACGCTACTTTCGTAGCAACACGGGGACGAACCCCAACCACGCACACACGCTGCTTCCGCAGCAATATCCACACACACTGGGAAAATCCCCAATATGCTGCCACTACAGCACACACACACCCACACACAGAATCGGGGAACACACCCCGTGTCACGCCCCAACGCGGAATATCAAGGCGCGACGAGTCGTAAACATTCATGTCGATCAGAGCACGAAGATTGGGGTCCAAACCACAAGAATAGATAAGAAGAAATGGATACTCTTATTTCATCAAAATAAAGTTCTTACAACATTCTTAAGCCTTACGAGGCAAGATACAACCTTCAAAATAAAAACATAATTCTGGCAAGAGCAACCGTTCATAAACCTAGGTAACTAAGGTAATCTTGATTCCTCAATCACTCTAGCTCATTCCCATGAGTTTGGGGTTCATCATCGGAATTACCTGAAATGTTAATCGGAAAGCGTAGGGTGAGCGAAATGCTCAGTAGGACTTATATCTCTATACCAGGCAACTTAAAGTAATTAGCAGTTTGGAATAAGTATGTGCTATGCCGAGAAACGTAATTAAAATATGGAACAAGTATAGGAGAGAGAGTAAAGTAATGTAGTAATTGGAATCACAAGTAGACAAGATATCAAGAGTAAAGTTCAAGTAGAGAATGATCATGTAGCAAGTAATATTATGGAATTGGCCATTTTACGCAAGTATGTACAAGTCAAGTACTTCATGTATTCAAGCAAGTCAGGAAATTCACAAACTGTGGATGTCATAAATTAATCTAGCAAGTCAAGCACTTCGGTGCAATGCCACACCTAGTCATTCAACTCCCATGGGCACAAGTACTTTCGGGCGCTCCCCCCAGGACCAGACCGGGCCCCATTAATGCCAGGCATTGGGTTATGGATCATAGATCCCAAGTATATTTTGACATCCACATTTTATGTATGGCCAAGAATTTCAAGGTAGAGCTTATGAAATAAAGTACAGATCTAGCAAAATTATCATTCAAGGGACCAGTAGTACAAGAATTCAAGTAGATGTAAGAGAAGTCCAAGGATGATTTTAAGACATAATGTTTAACGACATTAAGATAATAAGAAAGCATCATGTTTAACGACATTAAGTCGGTAAGAGAATTGGATTAATGGACACAGTTTATTCGGTTCTCTCGAAAAACCTTGTTAAACAGGCTTAGATCAAGTTTTTAACAGTCGGGTGCTTAATTAGAAAACCGCGGAATTATGGCCAGGTAAGAGGTGGGACAGTGGGAGGCTCCCCTCGCATTTGCGAGGTCCTAATTAATAAACCACTTATCCACTTAAAGCGTTTGCCCGTGGACCTCTTTCCTTAGACACCATTTTCCTTGGAAATCTAGTTATTTACACGACTTTTTAAAAATACGGTAACATGATATCATGAAAATCGTCAAAAACTCACGGTTATGCAACTAAGTCCATGTAATTTTAACAGATAATATCTACTCCATTTAACATGCCAGAGATATAATATAGTCATGGAGATCAAAGATATCATGAAGGTAACAAGAACTGGGACGGAAATATAAGCTCATGGAATAGAATTATTATCTTTCATAACCTTAACTTAATCGTGTGTGAATTAAAATGATATGCAACTTAACATGACATATCTAAAAAGGCTAGATGATATATAACCGGAAAACATCACAATCGAGGTAGAGACCGCGCATCCGGAACACGGTCTTAGAAAGACACCGTGATCCGAGATGGATCTTCAAATGGTTAAAAATCTTAGTTTAAATATTATGTCTAATTGTATGGATAGCATGATCAATACTTAATAAAATTTGGGGAAAATAGTATAGAATCAAAGTAACCATGCATCTACATTTAATGCATGCATTAATTTAAGTTTAGCCTGAGAGAACACCTACCTTTTTGAAGATCAAGAATAAGAAACTTAAGAACGAATAATGCTTTCGACACTCCTCCAACTTCGAGCTTTCTCCCTCTCTCCAACCAGCAATTCCTCCCAAGATAGTTGTGATTTGAGTATGGAAGAGCATAGCCCTATTTATAGGCCAAAATCTCCCACCTACTTTCACTATTCCACCAACCTCATTCCATTACACCCACCCCATTACACCAACTTTATTCCACTATTACACCAACCCCATTATACCAACCCCATTACACCAACTTTGTTCCACTATCCGGATGACATAATCTATGACCTCATTTATTCGATGATGTAAGAATGACCTCATCCATTAGTTAGGATTAGATTAAAGCTAATAAAAATTGGATGTCGACGTCTTTGTCTTTTCGAAATCGTATCGCGAATCTCGCCATTTGTGTTAACACGTGGAATAGGGCTCATGTTTGCATAATAGAAAACTATTCATAATTTATTTTATTTTCATCTTTCATTATTTCTTTTATATATATATATATAAATGCATATAAAAAAATTTTGAGTTGCTACATCCTCCCCTACTTAGAAGAATTTGGTCCTCCAAATTCACATCATGTAATAGTAATTTAAAATTTAAATGGAGGGTTCAAAATTCTAACCTGAGATCAAATCTGGGTACTTCTTCTTGATTGACTCCTCTAATTCCCAAGTAGCCTCCTCGAATCCACGCTTACTCCATTGGACTTTTACCATCGGTATAGCCCTATTCCTTAGCTGGTGAAATTTCCGATCTAAGATCTTGATCGGTCTTTCTTCATAAGACAAATCTTTCTGGAGCTTCAAGTCATTGAATTGAATCACATGCGAAGGATCATACACATATTTCCTTAGCATGGATACATGAAATACATCATGGACACCGACCAATTGTGGAGGCAAAGCCAGCTTGTATGCCACTTCACCGATTCGTTCTAGAATCTCGAAAGGGCCAATAAATCTTGGACTCAGTTTTCCATTGATACCAAACCTCTTAATTCCTCGCGTGGGTGAAATTTTTAAGAAGACATGCTCCCCCACCTGAAATTCAAGGTCTCTTCTTCGATTATCGGCATAACTCTTTTGCCGTGATTGAGCAATTTTTAGCCTTTCACGGATCAACTGAATATTGTGAGTTGTATCTTGAATAATATCGGGACCCATCAATCCCTTATCTCCAACCTCACTCCAACATAGGGGTGATCTACAACTTCTACCATACAATGCTTCAAAAGGTGCCATCTGAATGCTAGACTGATAACTGTTGTTATATGCAAATTCAATCAGTGGCAAGTGTTCATGCCAACTTCCCCCAAAATCTATCATACAAGCTCTTAACATATCTTCGATAATCTGATTTGTCCTCTCGGTTTGTCCATCTGTCTGAGGGTGGAAAGCCGTACTAAAATTCAGTCTAGTACCCAAGGATGATTGCAAACCTTTCCAGAAGTGAGAGGTGAATCTCGGATCTCTATCCGAAATTATGGAAGTTGGAATACCGTGCAGCCTTACAACCTCCTTGATATACATGGCAGCTAGAACATCCACGGTCCATTTGATTTTGATGGGCAAGAAGTGAGCAGACTTAGTTAGTCGGTCCACCATCACCCATATAGCATCAAATCCACTTCGGGTCTTTGGCAACCCAACTATAAAATCCATGCCAATACTATCCCATTTCCATTCCGGTATTTCTAGAGGTTTTAGCTTACCAGCCGGTTTGAGATGTTCGACTTTAACTTGTTGGCAGACCAAACATCGGCTCACGAACTCGGCTACCTCTCTTTTCATGTTAGGCCACCAAAAGGTTCTTTTGAGATCTTGGTACATTTTTGTAGCACCTGGATGAATAGTGTACCTCGATCGATGTGCCTCCTCTAAGATTTTATTCTTGATGATAGAACAATCGGGCACACAAGTTCTTCCTCGGAAGAGCAGCCTTCCATCATCTGCCAAAAGGAAATCTGGTCGTTGATCTAATTTCTCTTTAATTTCAACAACCAATGGATCATCATTTTGTAACTCTTTAATTTCTAAGAGTAACTTAGATTGGAGACTAATATTTGCAATGAAGACTCCTTCTTCCTTCTCCTCCATTTTGAGGTCTAAGTTTGCCATTTGTTCTAACAATTGCCACTCTTTAATCATTAGGCTTGATAATAATGCCATCGGCTTCCGGCTAAGAGCATCAGCTACGGCATTACCTTTTCCGGGGTGATATTGTATAGAGAAATCAAAATCCTTCAAGTATTCTAGCCACCGTCTTTGTCTCATATTAAGTTCCTTTTGAGAGAATAAGTACTTGAGACTCTTGTGGTCGGAATATACAATAAATGCCTCACCATAGAGATAATGTCGCCAAATCTTCAAGGCAAAGACTACAGCTGCAAGCTCTAAGTCATGCACGGGATAATTCTCCTCGTGCTTTTTCAATTGTCTTGAGGAATAGGCGATCACCTTGTCATGTTGCATTAATACACAGCCTAGGCCAATTCCGGATGCATCAGCATAAACTTCGAATCTCCCTCCTTCAGTAGGCAATGTGAGTATAGGGGCAGTAGTCAAACAATCTTTCAAAGTTTGGAAGCTTTTCTCACATTCCTCGGACCATATATAAGGAATCTCCTTTCTCGTCAATCTTGTTAAAGATACGGCGATCTTGGAGAAATCCTTAATAAATCTTCTATAATATCCTGCTAATCCCAAGAAGCTTCGAATTTCTGTCACACTAGTAGGTCTTTCCCAATTTTTCACGGCCTCAACCTTTGAAGGATCGACCGCAATACCATTCCGGGATATTATGTGACCTAGAAAAGAAACTTCTTCTAGCCAGAAATCACACTTACTAAGCTTAGCATAAAGTTTGTGATCTCTTAATAACTGTAGGGATTTCTTGAGATGTTCTTCATGCTCCATCTCAGACTTTGAGTAGATCAAAATATCGTCAATAAAGACTATCACAAATTGATCAAGGTATGGCCTGAATACACTGTTCATTAACTGCATAAATGCGGCAGGCGCATTGGTTAGGCCAAAAGGCATAACAGTGAACTCATAATGTCCATACCTGCTCCTGAATGCCGTTTTGTGAATATCCTCCTCCTTGATCTTCAATTGATGATAACCAGATCGGAGATCAATTTTTGAAAAATATCGAGCTCCAGAAATCTGGTCAAATAGTTCATCAATCCTCGGCAATGGATATTTATTCTTGATTGTGAGTTGGTTTAATTGCCGGTAGTCAACACACAATCTCATTGACCCATCCTTCTTTTTGACAAATAAGACGGGGGCTCCCCATGGTGAAGTACTCGGTCGGATGAATCCCTTCTCTAATAACTCCATCAATTGTTCTTTTAACTCCTTCATTTCGATAGGGGACATCCGATACGGAGCCTTAGAAATAGGTGTAGCTCCCGGAATCAAATCAATAGAGAAGACCACTTCTCTCTCCGGAGGAATACCAGGCAACTCGTCTGGAAATATATCAGAATAATCCCGAATAACAGGAATATCCTCCAGATTGGGTTTCTTATGCTTGGCCATAGTCATAGAAACTAAGAAAGCCGCACAACCCTTCTTCAATAATTTATCAGCTTTAAGAGCCGAAATAAGGGATATGTGTCTAGAATTCCTGACACCAGAAAATAAGAGGTTGGGGTACTCACTAAAGGTTACCGTACCCAATTTACAGTTAACGCTAGCACCATATGTAGATAACCAGTCAGCTCCCAAGATAATATCATATCCTGCCATCTCCATGCATACTAAATTAGCGGGTAAGTTACAACCGCTAACTAGAACCTCACTAGAAGGGTAGAAATATTTAATCTTCGATCCCGCTCCAATAGGGGTAGTAATAACAAGTTTAGATTCTAATGGAACAGGTCTCAAAGGTAAAATATCCGCAAAGCTCTTAGATATGAAGGAATGCGTAGCTCCAGTATCAAATAAGACAGAGGCAGGCCTTGAGCACACAGAGATAGTACCTTCCACAACGCCTCCATCTTCGGTAGGTTCCGCATCCATAAGAGCTTGAAGTCTTCCTTGCTTCTTGACAGCAACTGGAAGATTTTCCGACGGAGCTTGCTCATTAAGAAGTGGACAACTCGGAATTCTATGTTCCCGACTTCCACATCGAAGACAGGCACCCAGTCTTCTCCAGCACTCATCTGCCTTGTGTCCGGATTTCTCACAATATTTGCATAGTTCCTTTGATGATGTAGCGACCGGGATGATTTGTTTATCAAATGATCTCGGCCTCTTGTCCTTTTGAAAGTCACGCCCATCCTTATTGAAATTGCGTCCATCTTTATTGAAGCTACGCTCATCATAATTAGGCCTCTTCTTTCCGAAGGAGGGCTTGAAATTACCTGATCCAGTAACTTGCGCCCTCTTGGCATCTCTTCCCCGGATGCGATCAGTCAATTCCGTTGCATCTTCCAAGAGTTGGGCTCTCCTCACCACATCGGCATATACTTGGATATCCATCGGGGCGAGTTGAGTAATATATTGAGGCTTTAAGCCATTTAAAAATCTCCTTGCCTTCATTTTCTCGGTACTCACAAGATGTGGTGCATACCGGGATAATCTTGCAAATTGGGCTTCATACTCCGCTACCGTTAAACTCCTTTGTTTCAAGGAAGCAAATTCAGTAGCTTTCCTCTCTTGAACTCGGTCGGAGAAGTACTTGTTGTTGAAGTGTTCTACAAACTCTTCCCACAACACCTGGTCGTGTGGTAGAGTTGCTTCGACCGACTCCCACCAAGCACATGCATCCCTTTCAAGCTGAAAGGTAGCGAGTAGGACCTTCTCATCATCAGCACATTGCATGACTCGAAAAATCCTCTCAATTTCTTTTACCCAATGTTCGGCCTCATCCGGGTCCGTAAACCCAGCGAACTTAGGAGGGTTCATGCTCTTGAAATTCCTATGCAGATCTCCCGCTCCACGGTTAGCTCCTCCTTGAGCTACTTGTTGTAGTGCATGGGTTAAACCTTGCACCGTCCTTTGCATCTCGCGCCATTGAGCTCTTTCGGCCGCCATCTGCGATCACAACTATAAAACTTAAGTGCTTTGTTTATTTCTTGATTAATCATTCTTTAAAGCTTAGCCCATGGCTCTACCCAATCTTACCGGGTCAGGTCTTAGACTTTAACAAGGTTAGGGGTCTAATGCACCTAGACATGACCAAAACTCGGTACCTGACGGAGATAATCGATCCGAAGACCACTCGCGCAAGTATGCGACCTTCCCGATAGGCGTAGCCTAACGTTCGGATAACACCTTTTGATATACCGGGTTATTGGGATACAATGCAAGAACTTAGGGAATCTAGGAATGTGAAACCTAGGGTTTATGAAACCTAGGCTCTGATACCACAAAGACTGTCACGCCCCAACGCGGAATATCAAGGCGCGACGAGTCGTAAACATTCATGTCGATCAGAGCACGAAGATTGGGGTCCAAACCACAAGAATAGATAAGAAGAAATGGATACTCTTATTTCATCAAAATAAAGTTCTTACAACATTCTTAAGCCTTACGAGGCAAGATACAACCTTCAAAATAAAAACATAATTCTGGCAAGAGCAACCGTTCATAAACCTAGGTAACTAAGGTAATCTTGATTCCTCAATCACTCTAGCTCATTCCCATGAGTTTGGGGTTCATCATCGGAATTACCTGAAATGTTAATCGGAAAGCGTAGGGTGAGCGAAATGCTCAGTAGGACTTATATCTCTATACCAGGCAACTTAAAGTAATTAGCAGTTTGGAATAAGTATGTGCTATGCCGAGAAACGTAATTAAAATATGGAACAAGTATAGGAGAGAGAGTAAAGTAATGTAGTAATTGGAATCACAAGTAGACAAGATATCAAGAGTAAAGTTCAAGTAGAGAATGATCATGTAGCAAGTAACATTATGGAATTGGCCATTTTACGCAAGTATGTACAAGTCAAGTACTTCATGTATTCAAGCAAGTCAGGAAATTCACAAACTGTGGATGTCATAAATTAATCTAGCAAGTCAAGCACTTCGGTGCAATGCCACACCTAGTCATTCAACTCCCATGGGCACAAGTACTTTCGGGCGCTCCCCTCAGGACCAGACCGGGCCCCATTAATGCCAGGCATTGGGTTATGGATCATAGATCCCAAGTATATTTTGACATCCACATTTTATGTATGGCCAAGAATTTCAAGGTAGAGCTTATGAAATAAAGTACAGATCTAGCAAAATTATCATTCAAGGGACCAGTAGTACAAGAATTCAAGTAGATGTAAGAGAAGTCCAAGGATGATTTTAAGACATAATGTTTAACGACATTAATATAATAAGAAAGCATCATGTTTAACGACATTAAGTCGGTAAGAGAATTGGATTAATGGACACAGCTTATTCGGTTCTCTCGAAAAACCTTGTTAAACAGGCTTAGATCAAGTTTTTAACAGTCGGGTGCTTAATTAGAAAACCGCGGAATTATGGCCAGGTAAGAGGTGGGACAGTGGGAGGCTCCCCTCGCATTTGTGAGGTCCTAATTAATAAACCACTTATCCACTTAAAGCGTTTGCCCGTGGACCTCTTTCCTTAGACACCATTTTTCCTTAGAAATCTAGTTATTTACACGACTTGTTAAAAATACGGTAACATGATATCATTAAAATCGTCAAAAACTCACGGTTATGCAACTAAGTCCATGTAATTTTAACAGATAATATCTACTCCATTTAACATGCCAGAGATATAATATAGTCATGGAGATCAAAGATATCATGAAGGTAACAAGAACTGGGACGGAAATATAAGCTCATGGAATAGAATTATTATCTTTCATAACCTTAACTTAATCGTGTGTGAATTAAAATGATATGCAACTTAACATGACATATCTAAAAAGGCTAGATGATATATAACCGGAAAACATCACAATCGAGGTAGAGACCGCGCATCCGGAACACGGTCTTAGAAAGACACCGTGATCCGAGATGGATCTTCAAATGGTTAAAAATCTTAGTTTAAATATTATGTCTAATTGTATGGATAGCATGATCAATACTTAATAAAATTTAGGGAAAATAGTATAGAATCAAAGTAACCATGCATCTACATTTAATGCATGCATTAATTTAAGTTTAGCCTGAGAGAACACCTACCTTTTTGAAGATCAAGAATAAGAAACTTAAGAACGAATAATGCTTTCGACACTCCTCCAACTTCGAGCTTTCTCCCTCTCTCCAACCAGCAATTCCTCCCAAGATAGTTGTGATTTGAGTATGGAAGAGCATAGCCCTATTTATAGGCCAAAATCTCCCACCTACTTTCACTATTCCACCAACCTCATTCCATTACACCCACCCCATTACACCAACTTTATTCCACTATTACACCAACCCCATTATACCAACCCCATTACACCAACTTTGTTCCACTATCCGGATGACATAATCTATGACCTCATTTATTCGATGATGTAAGAATGACCTCATCCATTAGTTAGGATTAGATTAAAGCTAATAAAAATTGGATGTCGACGTCTTTGTCTTTTCGAAATCGTATCGCGAATCTCGCCATTTGTGTTAACACGTGGAATAGGGCTCATGTTTGCATAATAGAAAACTATTCATAATTTATTTTATTTTCATCTTTCATTATTTCTTATATATATATATATATATATAAATGCATATAAAAAATTTTTGAGTTGCTACACCCCGGACACTAAAACCACACGGAGACGCAGCTCCGTCTACACTCACAGATTTGGGGAGAACTTTCCCCACAATAAATCCACACACACGGAGGCGCCGCTCCGCCTTCACACAAACAATATTCCAAGTTTGACAAATTGAAGAGATATACAATGACCGCCCAAGATATTAATCTATCCTCAACAAAAAAGGATGGAAACCCTTGTAAACCGGAAGTGGATGACTCAAAAGGATGGAAACAAGATGCAACAATAAATCTCCATGAGTAGAGGGAGGTTGTAGAAGATCTTCTCTTATCCCCAAGTCGGAGGGTAGCCGGATGTCGACGATGAGAACGTCCACGCGTTCGTCTTTTTCATTCCGCTCCTTTCTTCCTTCTATCACGATTGCAAACTCCTCCTGGATGTAGATGATATCCATGTTTTTCTTCAGCTCCACTCCTTTCCCTCTTCTTCTTTTCCTACAAGATAGAACAATTAGAGCTCCACTCACTCTTTCTTCCAAATTCGCATGTTATATATATCATAAGGATAAGTTGTGTAAAAGACTACAATACCCTTGCAAAACCCTAACAAAACCACCCTAATATGTTTATTAGTAACCCAAGGGTATTAGGGTAAAATTTCACCCCAATCGGAGTCCATTTGGATGGGCTACGGTGGCCCACGACTTTCACGCACGGACGCGTGAACAGTAGATGGGACGTCCCATCTAGCAAAGTGGGACGTCCCACTTTGCTCCAGAATCAATTTTTGCAAACTGGTTTACAGGGGTCGACCCACTTTGTGAGGGGGGTCGACCCACTTTGTTCCAGAAGCCTATTTGGCCATTTTCTGCACAGGGGTCGACACATCTAGTGAGGGGGGTCGACCCACTTGCCTTGAAACCTCATGAAATGATATTTTAAAGCATTCCTAATGATCTAAAAGTGCAATCCATTGAACCCAATCATGAATTAAAATATTTGGAGCATGCATTCACATATGGAACTAGTTTTGAGTTCAAGACCCAAAAGACATGTAATATGATTATGAAGGCATTAGTATGAGGCACATAAATATTTTATTCATATTATCAACTCAAGAACCTCCTCAAGGACATGCATAAAGCACTTGGTAAAGTAACACCAAATCCAATCAAATATTGCATGAAAGAATAGAAATCAACATGAGCATGATGCAATATGAACTACAATTATCAAATTGACAATTTTGAAGCCAATTAACCCCAAAGCCATGAAGCATAAAGTAAGCCTAATCTCCCCACATGGAAATCCATCATAAGAAGATTCTTACCATGATTTCAGAGATTTCTAGACTTTAATGAACCCGCACCTTTAGAAAATCAATTTCATGTTATGCTTTGATCCATGCAAATGAAGAATCGAACTTGAATGCATTATCCACACAATACCACATCTTCAATGCATTTCAACCTTGATGAACCTGCACATTAGTATGTTGAAAGTGCAACTATATGCACAACTGATTCAAACATTTCCAAACCACATTTTTCACAGGTTCACCTTTCAAATACAATTTAATCAAGCCAACATGAATTAGATGAATTGAGAGCAAACTCAAATCTCCACTTTGTATATGCATGAAACTGAATGTATAGACTTGGAAACTTGAAGGCACAAGACAATGTATAGACTTGGCAGAAGGCCAATGTATAGACTTGGATTGAAGGTCAATGTACAGACTTGGTGGCTTGAACCAATGTATAGACTTGGAAGCTTGAAGCCACAAGACAATGTATAGACTTGGCAGAAGGCCAATGTATAGACTTGGATTGAAGGCCAATGTATAGACTTGGAAGATAGAAGGCCAATGTATAGACTTGTATGTAAGAAGGCCAATGTACATACTTTGAAAGAAGGCCAATGTACAGACTTGTATGTAAGAAGGCCAATGTACAGACTTGTATGTAAGAAGACCAATGTACAGACTTTGAAATATGAAGCCCAATGTATAGACTTGAAGTATGAAGGCCAATGTACAGACTTGGCTGATGAAGGCCAATGTACAGACTTTGAAATATGAAGCCCAATGTATAGACTTGAAGTATGAAGGTCAATGTATATACTTGGTGGCCGAAGGCCAATGTACAGACTTGGCTGATGAAGGCCAATGTACATACTTTGAAATATGAAGCCCAATGTATAGACTTGAAGTATGAAGGCCAATGTATAAACTTGGTGGCCAAAGGCCAATGTATGAAACAGAATGTATGGACTTTGAGTATGCATGAAACACAATGTCAAGCATTTATCTGAATTCATTAAAAACCCCATGAGCAGATTATCAAAACACAAGGTTTCACAGGTTTGTTCCAAAGTCTCATGCATAGCATGCATGAGGCAACTTCACATGTTTGTTTGTGAAGGACCATAAACTGTCAACCTGCCACCTGCAAACCAAGATACCATCATGTTAGCTTATTTATCATCAAGATGCCATTGAACATAAACAAACAAGATTTCCACTTTAAAGTAAACACAAAACACACGATATATTGGAATCATCAAAACCATTGTCAAAGATAACGAGGGGACGCACAGAACCCAACAATAGACTTAACATCTAGCTTATCCCTGTCATTAGAATTTACATGCACATATGAAACACAGCCAAAGACTCTCAAGTGTGAAAGATTTACCTCTTTCCCTGTCCATGCCTCCTCTGGAATTTCACCATCCAAAGGGACAGATGGTCCTCGGTTTATCAAAAAGGCTGCTGTGTTAATTGCATCTGCCCAAAATATTTTATGCTGTCCAGCATGTATCCTCATGCGCCTAGCCCGTTCATTCAAGGTTCTATTCATGTGCTCGGCAACTCCATTCTGCTGTGGTGTTCTTGGAATAGTTCTTTCCATCCTAATACCACTAGCTGCACAAAAGTCCTTGAAATCTTTGTTGTCATACTCTCCACCATTGTCTGATCTCAGACACTTCACCTTCAAACCTGTCTCATTCTCTACAAGGGTCTTCCAATTTTTGAAGGTAACAAATACATCAGATTTCCTTTTCAAAAAATAAACCCATACCTTGCGGGTAGAGTCATCAATGAAAGTGACATAGTAGAGTGAGCCTCCAAGAGATGGTACTGGTGAAGGACCCCATACATCTGTATGTACAAGCTCCACCTTCTGTGTCTTCAAAGTTCTTACAGTCTTTGAGAATGTAACCTTCTTTTGCTTCCAAAAAATACAGTCTTCGCAAAGACCAACTTCCACAGATTTCAAGCCAGACAATTTACCTTTTGACAGCAGTACCTTCATCCCTTTCTCACTCATGTGACCAAGCCTGCCGTGTCATATGTTGGAGTCAACTCATGAATTTGCCACCGCCACTATATCTTTATTGTTGCTAGTCAGGTAGAGAGTACCCATCTTGTTGCCTCGTGCTATAATCATAGCACCTTTGGTGATCTTCCAAGATCCACCCACAAAGGTTGTGACATAACCTTCATCATCAAGCTGTCCAACAGATATCAAGTTCCTCTTCAAGCCAGGTATATGCCTTACATTCTTTAACTTCCACAAAGTGCCATTTGTGGTCCTTACATTGACATCACCCTTCCCCACAATATCTAAAGGCTCATCATCATCAAGATAAACCTTCCCAAAGTTTTCAGCAACATAATTTTGCATACTTTCTTTATGTGAGGTAGAGTGAAACGATGCACCTGAGTCAAGAATCCATGACTCTAAAGGAGTGTCAACACACAGAACTAAAGCATCTTGAACTTGCTCTGCTGCAGTTGCATTGGCGGACTCTTCATTATGGTTTTTCTTCTTTAGAGTCTTGCAATCTTTTTTTAAGTCCCCCCTTTTACCACAATTCCAGCACCCATCACCACTAAACTTTGATTGACCTTTCTTCTTGGACCTGGATCTACTCCTATTTTGACCACGCTGTTTTGTTCTTCCCCTGCTCTCTGTATTCAAGGCAGAACCTGAGACTTCACCCGATTCCCTTCTGCGAATATCTTTACTTAGAATCAAGTCTTGAACCTCATCGAGCTTCAATTTACTTGAACCGGAAGAGCTACTTACAGCCGTCACAGTTGCACCCTAACTTTCAGGTAATGAGGATAAAAGAATCAAGGTCCGAATCTCATCAGCAAAGTTTATTTCTACAGAACTCAACTGAGTTGTAATCACATTGAATTCATTGATGTGATCTGTAATAGAAGCACCTTCGGCCATCTTCAGATTAAATAAACGACGCATCAAATATACCTTGTTTGAAGCCGAGGGCTTTTCATACATATTTGATAGCGCCTTCATCAATCCTGCCGTGGTCTTCTCGTTCACGATGTTGAAGGCGACGTTTCTGGCCAATGTAAAGCGAACAACTCCGAGTACTTGTCTGTCTAGTAGATCCCAATCTTCTTTCTTCATCCCTGCCGGCATCGTTCCAAGAAGCGGCTCATGCTGCTTCTTCTGATACAAGTAGTCTTCGATCTGCATCTTCCAGAAACCGAAGTCCTTGCCATCGAACTTGTCGATCCTCACCTTTCCTTCATCTGCCGCCATTGCTCCCACTGTTCTCCTCGAACCAGAACAAGGCTATGATATCAGTTGTTAGGAATATATATATCACCCAGACGAGGAGGACAAACAGTGATAGAGGAAGAAGAAAAGAGAAATCAAACCACAAGAACACACAGGGAATTTTTACATGGTTCGGAGGCAAGATGCCTTCCTACGTCCACGGCCGCAGCAGTTGTAACACCCGAATTCATCCGAAAGATAGTTAAATATCTTATAGTTAGTCTATATGAATTTTATGTTACCTTAATTAAAGTCTAATACGTTGAACGATATTGTTTAACAAACTTTATTAAGTAAATCAAATAGATATCTCAATTTAATAATGTGTAACTTTTCATAGGGATGTCAGAATAGGGTCAATATTAGGCCCGTTAGAAAGAGAACTCAAAGATCTATAAGTTTCATGTTGAGCATATTTTTGAATTTTGACGTTTGATTGACCATAAATAAGATAGAATAGATTAATCTTTTAAAACTCTGTTACTATTAGATTTTTAAGAGTTTTTGTGAAAAAAATCCCTCCCTCTTATGTCCCTCTGTTTACTTATACGATGGAAAAAAAAAATAAAAACAAAAACAAAACAAATGCCACGTTCTTTCCCCCCCACCCCCCCTTCAACCTTATCCATCCCCCCCTCCCTTCTTATCTTCCTCCCTAAATATTTCCTCTTCCCTCCCCACGTGTCCCCACCCTCCTCCCAATCCTCTTCTTCTTATCCATCTCTTCCCCCTCCCTATAAATACACCCTCTTTCCCCCCCTCTTTCTCTCACGCATCGACACTCCTCCCTCCATCTCTCTTCTCTCATCTCCTCCCTCCCAACACACACACTGTCTCTCTCCCTCTCCCTCTCTCACGGTTCTCCAACTCTCTCTCCCCTTTTATTATTATTTTTTTCTCATCTTTCTCTCTCTCTCCCCCATCTCTCCCTCTCTCTCTCTTTATTATTATTTTCTTCTCCCTCTCTTTCTTTCATCTCTACTCTCTCTAATCTTTCTCTACTTTCTCTCTCTGCTATTTTTTACTTTCTCTCTCTACTTTCTCTCTCTATACTTTCTTTACTTTTTCTCTCTACTCTCTTTATTTTTTCTATATTCTCTATACTTTCTCTCTTCTCTCTACTTTCTCTCTCTATTCTCTCTACTCTCTAGTTTTTCTCCCTCTACTTTCTCTTTCCACTTTCTCTCTCTAATTTCTCTCTCTACTTTCTCTCTAGTTTTTCTCCCTCTACTTTTCTATCTACTCTATCCACTTTCTTTCTCTACCCTCTCTACTTTCTCTTTCTAGTTTCTCTCTCTAATTTCTCTCTTCTCTCTCTTCCCACTCTCATCCTCTTATTAATAATCGGAGAAGATAATATAGTATCAGAATAATTAATAACAAGTTTGGACAGAGGATTTGAAACTTATTTGGATCATTTCACCCTTCTTCACGTATCTGGGACGGGAAAATCATCTTTTCCTACGCAAGGACTTTTACGGGAGCTCGGGTGAGATACTAAAGTCAATTCGGAAGTCCATTCTAAAGGTAGGCATGATAAATCGAGTGCATGTTATTTGTTATTTATATTTCTTTGATTTGATTTTGTTTGAAATGTAATTTGAGCCATTGATTTATTTAACCCAATGATCTATGTTTAGAATCAGTTATTTATTTAGTTACCATTCTGTAAAAATATTATTTTTCTCTATAATCTCTCTCTAAGTTCTCTCTAATTTCTTTCTACTTTCTCCCTCTACTTTCTCTCTCTACTCTAATCTCTTCGAATGCTATATATATTTAGTTAATAATATGAAAATATGATCGAGTTATTTTGTAAAGTTCAATGACAAGTTTTAAGTATTAAGACGACTATGTAATAAGCATCATAATAAGAATAAAAAATTTGATTAAGCATATGTACTATGTCACTTTAAGGAGGTGTGGGGCGACAAATCGTAGTTAGCTTTCGCTACGGGATTAGACCCATTTCCGAGGACAAACGGACTTCTGAAAAATCCGGAACCCAGAATAAGAAAATTATCTAGAGAATGGTGGAGTATTAACTCCCGATCCTGCGTGGTTGATCAAAGACGACAAGCTCCAGCGTTTAGACCTTTTATCTTTATGTCAACGTATGGATGCCTAGGTATGTGTTTGCTACTGCTTTTAGTGACGGGATACCTGTCCAATATATGCTGCCAAATAATATGAAGTTCATATTTGATATATGACTTTGATATGATCTGAAAACAAGTTCATCTGTATTAGCTCTGATTTAGCTAAGATATGTATTATGCCATATATATATAAGTCAGATAAGATTTATTATACGCATCTGTTTATAAATCTAAAAATTACTTTGCTCTTTATATTTCCTTCGCATTCATAGTATATGTACAATTCAGTGAAATCGTGATTAGCTTTATATATATCATGGATTTGCACAGTTTAGTATATGATAAGCATGTGATTGGTTTTAATGCCTACTGAGTCTTTGCACTCACTTTCGTTGCCTAACCATTTCAGGAAATTGACCAGTGTGCATCTTGACTCCGACGGGAGGTAGGTCGGAGGATGATCCCGGATTTAGTTTGGATTCCGCCGCGCAGAATAAATAGATTTAGTTTCCCTTTGAACAATGAATGTAAATATGACTTTTGGATAGAGATATGTAGTACTCTGTATACGATGTAAATTATGAATGTTTTATCTTATAGAAATGGTATGGTTATATTTCTTTTGGAATGTGTGATGGTTTGGCCTTTAGCGCCTTACAAATATTCGGCCCACAACACTTCCGTACATCCGCTGTGACGTCCCCGGATACGATACGGGATCGCGGGAAGGGGGTGCCACAGCAGTAATCCACTAAGATAATCACAGACTTGTTACAATACAAAGAGAGAACCCACCCTTTTATATTAAGAGATTATGGCGTCATTAGTGAGGGTATTAAGGACAATAATATCCCTGTTGAACAGAAATCCTCTTCCGAGGTATATCAGACGTGCATGCTCGTCTGTCTCCAAGGATGCTCTCCTGAGACCGAGTATGCCCTTCAGCGACTGCAGATGCTCCCCCACCATCAGTCAGGTTCATGCATTCCCAAAACCAAGTCGACACTTCGGGTCGACACCTCAAGTGACATCGAAATGTCTTGAGCCCGCAATCCCTGCCCTCCTGACGACAGTGATGCTCTCCTGAGGCAATGAATGCCCTCCAGAAACAGCATGTGCTTCCCTGCTAGAACCCAGACAGCATATGCTCTCCTAGAGCAGCGATTGCTCCCCTGGCACTGAAGGATGATCCCCTGGAGTAGCGATTGCTCTCCAGAGATAGCATGTGCTCGCCATGCTCCCCTGATGTTAAGAATGCTCCTTTGAAGCAGTGGATGCGCTCCTGAGGCAGAGTGTGATCCCGTGTAGAGGCGCACGATGAAGAGTTCTGACTCCACACTCTAACAACGTCGACGGCGTCCTCCCTTTTCTCTTTTGTCGGACTCATGCGTCTTTAGCCATTAATACGTTGAGACTCGCTGTGAATGTGCATCGTGATTGTTGGCAGATGGCGACGCACGTGGGTACGACACTTAGACTTGGGTTTGCATCATGACAGGTCGTCGCGTGTTGGGCTGAAGTTATTAGGCGTGCTAAGCTTATGAGGTGAGTCACTTTAGACGGGGTTTAATGAGCCGACGGACTTTCGTTACTCAAAAATTACAATCAATTCGGGCCTTTTCCTTCTTTGATACTAAAGTACTGGATGCTGGGAAAAAAAAGGACAGACACAGAAGTATCGTCAACTAATGCATCCGGGGAATGCCCGAGGCTTCTGGAAGGATGGGGAGAAATGCTTCTCCATGGCAAAGGGACAGAGAAGGAGTATCGTCGACTAATTAACGCATCCAGGGAATGCATAAGCTTATGCAAAGAGTGCGGAGAAAGGCGGCGGCGGCGGCGGCTTCTTCTTTTAACTTCGATCAGTGTACGGAGGAGGCAAGTCAACAGACTTTCAATTGGGAATCGAATTCAGAATGGATGCATAAATGAAAACCGGAAGAGAAAACTTGCCATTTCCACTTCCAGGAACAGTTAGGTACTAATTTTTCGCTAGGAGGTCATCTGGTGTGCCTCAAAATAATATTATAAGGTATTATAAAATGCCATAAAATCGAATTTTTCTTATGTTTGGAATGGCGTAATTCATTTTATGCTGTTTTTCTTATATTTGGAGTGCTCCAAATTGTTGGGTTTTAAAATCGGTTGACCCATATGACACCTTGTTTTTAATTAACCAGTTTTAGTTTTCAACTCAAAACCACCTGAAACTAAAATTGAGGATTTTAAACTCAAAAAAACTATATTAATATATTTTAAAGCCGGTGATTTCAAAATCGATATTTTGCATTGCTTTAGGACACACCAAAATGACCCCTTACCCTTTTTACGCTAGAAGTTTAAAAAAAGAATAAAACACTCTGTAATTAATATGGAAGAGAAATGTGGTAGAAGTTATAGAAACTCTCTGATTTCAAAATTTATGAAAATAAGGTTTATGATTTTAACATCACCAATTTTAAAATCGTTATATTAGTTTCATGTGATTTTGGGCTGAAAGCTAAAATTGGTTTAAAAAGGTCACATGGAATAACGGGTTTTAAGACCCAATAATTTATAACACTCCAAATATGAAAAAAACAACATTAAATAACTTACAACATTTAAAAGAAATACACAATTTTATAAAATTTTGCAGTATTTTAAGTTGTTTCACAGCGTACAAAGCAACCCCTAATATGGATGAGAGATATGTCCTATGAAAAGATGAACCTGGATCGAAAATGATGCTTCGGGTCAAAGTTGACCCTCGTTAGGATCAATGATATTCTATCCATGGAGTAGTAGCGAGTGCCACTTCAAATTCTCTCTCTCTTTTTTTTGTTTAATAAAGAGAATGCCAAGGAGGGGGAAAGGGGATGAAAACATATTCGTGCACTATTGAAAAGCACGTCCCAGCGCCGCCGCCGAAAAGCACGTCCCCCCTGAGAGAGGCACTTACACATTTACTCCCCTTCGTTCGTGTGAGATAGACAGAGTGGAGCATCTAATTGGGTCATCCAAAATCTTGCACTCCCCCAGATAACGAGGGGGAGTCAAGATTTTACGAAAGGAGATATAGGGGGGGGGGGGGCAGACTTATTCAACTTATATCGCCCGAATAAGTCACTCCATCTCCATTAGGAGAATATGCGTGCAGAGTCGGGGGTAATTACCCCCCTTGATTTATTTATATTTGCCTCCAGGCCCCATCGTATGTTGGGTTTTTTTTGGTATATTGAATTTGCATGGAAGAAGGAGACTTCAGGTGCGGGTTATTGAGATGGAAGGAGGCGTGAATTTTTTTGGTAAATATATTCATTTAGTGGGCTAGAAGTTAAAAAGAGGGGTGGGGTATATTATACCCCCACCACATCTTAAACTAATACGTTAATACCCTAAAAATATGAAAAGCCTTCTCATCTTCTACCGTTCTGTTATGCACACTTGAACACGTGAAAAGTGAAAATGCAACAGCGGCACGTCGGCGGCGATTCTCTCTCTGTGTGATTGCGTCTTGCTCGAAGGAAGGGAGAGAAAGAGAGAGATTGAAAAAGAAAGAAGAAGCAAGAGAGAAAGATGAAGAGAAGGAGCTCGATCTTGTGAGTCCTATTTTTGTTGTTGTTTGTTCTCATGAATCTGAGGTTTTTGATTTGGAGATTTATTATGTATAAGGTAATCCCGTATTCTCCTACTCTCTTATTTGTGTTCCTTAAGATTTGGGCACATCTTGAGAGATGAACTATATACTACTATTTTTCATAGTATAATGTTGTCGGTTTGTCCGATGATTTTCCCCTCCATGTCGTGGGGGTTTTTTGACGCTAAAAATGTAGTTCATTTTGTGTGTGATTGTGTTTGTGTTAGTTTGGTGATTTTTCGACTCGAGTACTTGCATATAGATGGCATAAAAATTATTGTGATTGTGCAGGGATGTCAAAAATTATACGGATAAATTTATTTCCGTGTCCATTCTTCGATTACACATGTTTTATACTTATATTTATTTTTTTAACTCCCCAACAAGTAGAACCGTAAAAAGATATTACAGCTGCTTGCTGAACAACGTTGTCTGTAGCCGTGCAGGTTTGATTCGTAAAAATAAAAAAAGTCTATCGAGTTGTGCACAGAAATAAAAAAGGCTATTGGGCATTTCATCGAGGACTATTTTTCTACCCACTTGATCAATAGATGAATGATAATTTAGTGACATATATTGAGAAAGAGATATTCGAGAGCATCGATAATGAGATAATAAATATCTTCTACTTAAATGAAAATGAATGAATTTTATTTTATTAATTTTATTTTGCCCCCCTTCAAATATTCCTAGCTCCGCGCCACTACATGTGTGTGAGAAAAAATTGTGAGACCCATAATTTTCTCTCACATCGATTTATTATTCTCCTATCCTAACTCGAAAATAAAGAGGGCGATAGTGATTCTTTACCGAGGTCTTCTTTATTAATTGAACTGTCGGGTGACTGTCGAATCTGATGAGAGAGAATGAGAGAGGGTCACATTCTCTCTTACACACACGTCACTAACTGAGCCTGAGTACCGTGTTCGAGAGAGAGAGATAAAACACGTGATATTCTCGCTCGATTAACAAAGAGGACCCAAGTGAATAACAGATTGAGTACTCAACTGCTTTCCCATTCAAACCTGAGGCCAAAAAAGTATTGGTAATGTGACCGTGTTCGCCACGGGCGCGTTAACCTTTTTAAGCGTCAACTTACTCGCTGCGGGGTGACGTAGCTTGAGAGCGAGAGGGGGGCTCGGAAAAAGCAAAAAGGAAAGGAGGGAAAAAATAATAACAGAAGACAAAACAAAACACGCGCGGTTAAAAAGGAACGGAAAAGGCTTGCGGGGCGCGAGATGAGTCGCCGAGGTCAAACTCCACGCCTTCGACTCTCCCCTCACCCCCCCTCCCCGCCAATCCCAACCCTAACCCTACTCTGTCTGCACCGGTGGAACTGCTCCAGCAGCAGCACCACCTGCCTGGGTGGCAGGCCGGCCGGCCGGCCTGAAGGATCCCATGTTTGTCACCACCGGCATCCCTCTCCTCGGCTGTGGGCACGCAGTACCGCGGTGTTTGGGTTCGGGCTCTTGGTCGCAAGCACGCATGGAAGAAGATGCTAGCTGGCTAGCTAGCTAGGCTCACCTATCTCTCGGTTGCTCTGTCTGTCTGTGTCTTGTTTGGAATTCGATTGGATGTTGTTTTGTTGTTGGTGAATTGTGGGTTTCGGAGGGGGAGGTGGCTGGCGTTGGTGGCGGGGATGGAGGGGGGTTCTGGGGGAGGCGGCGACGTGGAATTGGTGTGCAAGACGCTGCAGGTCGAGCACAAGCTGTTCTACTTCGATCTGAAGGAGAACCCGCGGGGCCGGTACCTGAAGATCTCCGAGAAGACGTCGGCTACTCGATCCACCATCATCGTCCCCGACGGTGGCATTGTCTGGTTCTTAGATTTGTTTGCCTATTATGTCGGGACCGACGACCAGGCCGTCAACAAGGAGCTCCAGCTAGAGACCAAGGTTGTCGATTTTGCCCCCGCTGTTTTGTTTTGGCGGCGCGCTCACTTCGAAGATCTTTTCCTTTTTGGTCGTGACGCAAATCTGAGTTTTCTTGCTTTATTTTATCTTTTCATCCACGTAGGTGTTTTACTTTGACATTGGCGAGAACAAAAGGGGGCGCTTTCTGAAGGTATGGCTCGGGAGTTGTTGGTACCTTTTTCTGAAGTAATCATTTTATTTCTTCTCGGACGTTTCAGTGGTGATTTGAATTATTGCTGTCGCACTTTATCCACTGGTTTGACTTGTGACACTTATCTAAGAGCTGATGTCTTTGCTTTTGTTGGATCCTAAACAGTTTCCCGGAACTAATGAGTTCAGACCCAATAAGTGCTATGACCATCCTATTTGAATCATTTTATGGAAGACACGGTTTCTTGTGTCTGACAGTTTGAAAATTTGAAGTTTAAAGTTGGCTATTGTCTACCTCGTTAGCCTTGATCTGTTTTTATGTTATCAACTTGAAACCAATTAGTTTTGCATAATGTTCAATAGTGGCAAACGTTTTTGAAGCAGAATCAAGACAGGAGGGAATTGGATTTAGATTAGGCATTTCTTATTGCCAACCTTGGTGCAACGTGACTTGCTGATGAATAAGCTTTCTTGAGAAAAAAAACATGGGATTATAGGACCGTAGAACCATTTGATTCTGATAAATTCTAAAAGGATGCAGCCCTGTTAAAAGCTGTCCACCGTTATGGGCCAAGTTTTTTAAAACCGGATTTAGGGACCTGACTGGCACTGATAGCAGCCATTCGATACATCTGATTGCTTGTTTTGTTTTCTTTCCAACATGTATGACATAAACATCCCAATTTATCCATACATTAGATCATCTCTGGTCCGGATTCTCTTGTGCCCTGTTTGTCACAAAACATTTTATCTTCGGTGGGTTACTCCACTCGTTTTCCCATATACACATTTTCACTGAGCTCTGGTTAGCTGCTATAAAGGGTTTCTTTCTGAGGATCACTACCTGACCATTTGCTAGATGCATAAGATGGATATTGCCACCTTACTGATCCCTGTGCTTCACCCTCACTCTTTTGGAGAAAGGGGTTCATTACCAAATACCCATTTCTGTCCATCTGTTGTGATTATCATAAACAGACTGGTCTATTTGCTACTAGCCTGCTAGGGCAGGTAACTATGGAAAATTTATTTTTAATTTCTTGTCTTACGGTACTACTATCGCTCTAGGAAAGAGTATTACTGCATAACACAGTATGGCTAGTGTCTCTTTAAGGAAAGATCTGCTGCTTTGAAAACCCAGCATGGATATGTACTGCATAACCCAATATGGATAGTGGGTCTTTTAAGGGTATTTCTGCTGCTTGTTTATCAATTTTATCTCCCCACTGCATGATGGAACCTTCCTTCTCAGCTTTCCACACTAGGAATTAAATGAATGATGAAGGATATGTATGTGTCTGATTCATAGCTTCTGGTGCTTCTGATTTGACATTGAATGAGGTAAATTTCGATCTTGGAGCTAAAACTTGCAGGGCCTCAAAAGGTTTCTAAATTAGGGTTCTAGGGGATCAATTAGATGGGCTTCCTTTTAGCCTGAGGTTTAAAAGATGGAACATGAACATTTAAAGTGTGCACATTGTGATCCAAAATTATAATCTAAACACCACATGATGAAACAAAATAATTTCTAATAAGTCTTCAAGCAAGCGCCTTTATGAAATGACATGTCAACTCACTTATCTGCAAATAAAATTTAATTGGAATGTTGAGGTGGTGAAATTTGTTTGATGCATGGGATCTTTGTTCCATGAGTTGTTTTGTGATATAGGACACTTCATTGTATCATGATATGCTGCAACTATGGCTTTACTTCTAAAAATGGCTATGAAGCTGGATCAAATTGAAAGCTAGTTATCTTACACACTTGGCCTTATGGGCATCTATGAATGAGTTACAGTGAGGTCATGCCTATTTAATGATGCCATTTGTTCAATATTGATGGTCAGCTGCACCATCGAAATAATAAGATGTACGTGGAGGATTTCTACATGCGGAAACTGGTAGCTTCTAGGGAAGCGAAGAATGGTACTAAACGCTATCATATTTTCTGATGTCATTTAGAGAAACTTCAAAGATTGGACCTATAAAATTACTCAGAAGTTCACCAAGAATGTATTATTGATTTCTCTCTCAAATATAGTACAATCAAGAAGGCTAGAAGATGGAGTCTAGTTATAATTTCTTTCATTGTTTCTAAAACCAGCTCAGCCGAAGACCAGCTTGATTAAATATAAATACGATCAATCCTTTTAGAAACTCATGTCCTGTTTGGACCAGATTGATTATTACACTAACTGCAATCAGTTTTATAAATACAGTTTGGTCTTGGAAAGCATTGCTTGGTGCATTTCACGGTTCTTCCTTTTCTGGATTTTTTAGTTCCACCCACATTTTTTTTTGACTTTTCTCCTTTTATGGGTATGAATGTGTAAATCTTTCCTAGTTTCCTATAGAACCCAAATCTTTTGACTTCAACTGGACCTTGCATATATTCTCTTTTAACAGACAGATGAAGTGTTTATCGGTTTAACCCTCCTGTTTTATATTTTACGTGATTCATGCATCACTTCACCTCAGAAGTTTGAAGAGGATGCTAAGCCTGGTCTTAACTGCCCAAGAGGGTCCTTTATGGTATCAATTCCCTTGGAACATGGAAGGCCATTGCCAACTTTGCAGATACACATCACAGAGTATTACTTTTGCACATCCTGTAGGATCATATACATATCACAAAGTATCATTTTTTGCATCACATTTATTTGTTTGTTCCTTATAGTCATATCTCCATTTTTCTGAAATTATCTAGAGATTTAGTCATTAAAATGAAGGCTGTTCGTTTTTGATATTTCTTTGCTTTTAGTACATTTTCTGTTCGATTCTTGAATGTATGTATTTTTTTTTCAATTCACATTCTTAGGCATGCCACAAGAGGCATTCTCCAATGTGCTCCACAGGCACTCAAGCACTCAAACTGCTCAGTCTATCTGTTAATTGCTGTTCTTAAAAGTTATATCCTGACTTTTTATCTTCATCAATGTGTGGGATCCCGTATCTGACTTAAATTCAGAAAAGCATTGCAGACTCACTGTTAAACTGCACTTAGTTATTTGTGACATGGGTAGCCACATCATTCATCTACAAAGCTTGTGCAGTATTATAGAGGCTTCTAGGTGTAGGGGTGCAAGTAGATATATATGCTTGATGAACAACTTATGATCAGGCTCAATAAAAAGCTCATATAGGCGAGTTTGACTAATCAAATGAGCCAAGTTTGAACAAAATTTTCGGTTTGATCAGTGAATGACTCAAGCTTGAACATAAGTATGCTCATCTCATTTAGGTCTGTTGACAGGCTTGTCTTAGACTTGATTATATTTTGTTAATCAACTTATCTAAACTTCATTTATTTTCTATTTAATTTTTCAATTAATATGTGTGTACGTATGTACACTGGACGGATATATTTTTTAATTTAATTTAATTTGTTTAATAGTTCTAACAAGTTGGTAAATGTTAAGTCAGTTAATATCAATTTCAAGGAGCTCTAATTGGACTTGATTAAGATTTGATTATTAATTCAGCAAATAGAGCTTGGCTTGTCTATTATCCAGCCAACTTGAGCTCAATATAAACTCGGCTTGATAATAAGGGAAGTTATCTTCAACAATGCAAAGCTCAGCCCTACTCGGTTCATTTGCACACCCATGACTGTACTTCTTATTGACAGTATAACAATCTTATTTTGCTGAGCTTGAAGTGCCACAAAGAGAATCAAAGCAGCTGCCAGTGTTTGTTCATTGCTCAATAGATTTCTGCTTTTCTGAAGCAGAAAGGTCTATGATTTCAGTGATTGACATTGTTCTGAACTACGACATGCAAAGTGGAAATAATATGGGTTCTTCTGTACGTGTCTATGGAAGCTGGGATGACTTTGAGGTATTTGGTGGGGTTTGTTTCTCATCTTATCTAGATGTAACTTAGTCCTGCAAGATGTCACGATTGAGACACAATAGGTATATGACTATATTCAGCAATTGTTGCAATGATAACTGTAGAGGTCTAAGAAGGGGGCTCAAAAGATCCCATATTGGAAACTACAAAGATGGGCATGTGCTTATAAGAAAGACCAAGTCTTCTCCTTTGAGAGCCCTTACCAGCAAAAAAAACACAAAACCCTAGCTGCCCCCGGGCGTAACGGAGACAATACGTCAAAGGAGACACCCCAAATTTGTACGTCTTCAACAACTTATAGTAATGATATTTTATTTTCTTTTCCTCCTTTCCCTCTGTATATTTCATGTGTATTGACAGGTGCTTTGTTGACTTCTTGATTTGGTCAAAAGGGATCACAGTTCCTACTGTTGCACATGAAAAATAATATTTTTTTTCGTTAGGTACCTTTTTTTAAAAAAGAAAGGGGAGGGGATAACTGGGTTCAAACCTGAGACCTCCCCCAAATGGAGGAGGGGAAAAATAATATTTGTACACTCAGAATGCTGCAGTTCTTACTTAATGTCATGTTATCATCAAAATAGGAAGGTGAAGGGAAGAAAACCTAATAAATGAAGCTTATAATAAATATACCAACATCACATTGGTCAAAGTCATGTAGATGCCATTCAGAATGCTAACAACATGAATCTTGCTAGATTTCGGAAGCTTCTGTCAACAGAAACCGAAGCACAATCATTGTCCCTGCAGGGAGTGCCACGAGCGATGGTTGGGTGGCATTCAGGGACATTCTGGCCCAAATGAATGATGAATTGTATAGAATGGTAAGTATGATCTCTACAGTTTGGTAAGCAACAGTGTCATTCAATGTCTTCTGTTCCTTATGCCCATTATTTTTTGTGTTTTTCCCTGAATAGCAAAATTCTGCACCTTCAGAGCATCTCCCGGGCCTAGCAGATGATGTAGGTGCTGGGTTTATACCAGGTCATAATGCAGATTCTGCTTCTAGAGCCGACTTAAATGTCGGCAGAACAGCGGAACTCCTGCCACAGGAAGAGGTTGGAGGCCTGGGAGCTTACAACGTTGTTAGAGCTGACCAGAAGAGGTTTTTCTTTGATTTAGGGAGCAATAACAGGGGACATTTCCTGAGGATATCAGAGGTATTATTCACGCCTGATTTTATTGTCTCAATTCTGCAAGCCATCATCCCCGATTCAGCTTGTTCTTAAACTGGGAATGTAGGTGGCTGGAGCAGATCGTTCTTCGATCATCCTCCCACTATCTGGTTTGAGGCAATTTTATGAAGCGGTTGGCTATTTTGTGGAAATAACCAAAGATCAGCTTGAAGGAATGACCGGTGCAAATGTCCGGACAATCGACCCTCCACAGAGATGATAGGATCTTCCTGATCCACGATTACTTTATCGTTTGCTGCCTATTTATATGTTTGTTTGTGGAGCATGCTCTACATGTTTTTCTTTTCCTCTTCATTCCTTTTTTTAAGCGTGTTAGATAATAATCCTATTTCTCTAATTGATGCATGGAGAAACAGGTGTCGTTTCCCAAATGTTTCTTCCTAGGAATAAAACTGTAAACTTCCTTATTCGATTGGTAAAAGGCGGGTGGCTCTATTTCTTGCTAATTCTCTGCTTTACTCGGATGAGTCACATCAGTTCCCAACTGCCCGCCGAAGGCATAGGAGCGGGGCTTTCTTATCGTGTTGCCAACAGTTGAAGTGTGAACCCCCACAGGTTTGGTCTATGCGAATCTATAGCCTGAATGGATACACGGCTCGGACCTCTCATGCCTAGCCGGTCATTCAGTTCAATTTAGAAGCAATTGCTATTGCAAAATGGAGGTATTTGCTGGTATATCCCTTCTCTCTCACACTCTATCAATCTTCCCCCTGTTCTTCCCCATGTCAATCCAAATGAGTTAAAAGATTATTTGCTGCGTCAAACACACACCGGCACATATCAAGTGTGGGATTATGAATGGACTAGTTGTTAGAATAGGTATGGGGTTTATGCTTTTCTTCACCCCCCCCCCCCTTTATTTCGATGTCATGCCTATCCCATGTGAATCAATGAGAGGAGAACAACCCAATACTTATGTTAGAGGCAATTGGGCCATCGTATTGCCAGGATTCATATGTTCGTCTGCCCTCGAATCTTCCACCCTACTCAGTCACTGTAAGTTCATCTATGAAATGCATTGAAGCAACTATTTGATATTTCACTTCTCTTCAACCCCCCCCCCCCCAACCACACACGCACACACACACGAGATTTATAAGTCCGTCCTCCCAATATAGAGTATAATTTCCGAGTATTCTTGAGTATCTGTTTTTAAGCAAGATTTTTTGGGGGGGGATTTTGTAAATAAATTATTGTTAAATATGAATGTGTAAAAAATATGTTTAAAAATATATTAGTAGACATATCAGTGTGTAAAATTATATTGTGTAAATATATCATTTTTACTTGTTGGTATATCACTCTTTTTGTGTGAAAAATTTGTAAAAAAATCACGTTTCGTAGTATTTATGTACTATTTGATTTTATGCAGTAATATGGCATGTATATTAATATATTTTTAAGAATATTTTTTTTCTTACAAAGTTATTTATAATAATGATTTATTTGTAAAAAATTCAATTTTTTTCACCGTCACGGCAAATCTGCTTTGTTCGGACAGGCTATTCCAAATCTGGAGATCTCACCATAAGACTAGTATCCTCCCAGTGGCATGTGTAAAGTGTTAGGGCATAGGTGCCCTTGAATTGGTGGGGTCTTTAAGCAACTGACGACGAATTAGTGAAGATTGGAATGTAATTATTTACGACGTCCCATGAGGTCGACGTACTGGCATAGTGCTGGTCTCCCTCCAACTCAGGCATGCCTACGTTTGCTCAAGTGACTGTCGTCTGATCACTCGCAAGTAATTCGCCTGAAGGATGCATCGCCTAATAAAACAAGCTCATCTGATGGCAGGTAACGTAGCTTTTACAATGATGAATTATAGCTTATATTTCTTGGCGTACGTAATCAGAGACTTAATTAGCTGTTTAATGTCGACGTGGGTGGGGCTTCACCTTCTATTTCAAGAATAATTAATTCAGTAGGCTCCGGTACCGAATGATTCCACCAGGCAACAACCGTAAGGCAGATAGATAAGCATGGGGTCACCAAGCCGATGCCATCACACTCAGGGATGATGATCATGATAGCTCACCTTCTACTCTTTGATTTGAAATGACATCAAGAACACGGCGCTCAATAGCTTGCCTCCTACCGTTTGAGGCGACAACAATAGGTACCTAACCTAAAGTTTGCTATTAAACAAATTAACTTGGTTAGTAGACATGTTTTAATTTTGTTTTGTATCGGAGGTAAAGAGAACACTAAGCCCATTCGTGTTGGGTCGGTCGGCTGACGAAGATCGAGTCCAATTTTGAAGGTCTATGATTCGTAAATTTTATATAGCATATAACCTATATTTGTAGGTATTGCTAAGTATACATATGATAATGAAAGAGAATTTTGTTCATGTAGAGGGGCATTTTATATATAAGAGCGATTTTTAATTTTCAACTCCTATAATTTTTCATATTTCTAGATAAATTACCTCTCTAATCTAGATATTCATTTTTAAACGTCCACAATTACACATTTATTTGATAAACATATTTTTCCGGGCTTTTCAATAAACAGTTGAGGGGTTTATCCGTGACTCTGTGAAGTGTTTTACTAAATAACTTGTGAGGAGGGTAAAATCTGCCAGGCCGAGTGCGGCCCATTAGCACCAGATCTGCGACGGCTCGACCCAGTTAGGCTCAAGGTAGGCCGTTTGATATCTTGCGGCCCAGGCCAAGCGGCCCGACTGAAGCCCACGAAGAATTCGTCAGCCCACGGGAAGTATCGACGTGGGTATCTTGGGCGCCGATAAACTCTCCAGCAACCGAATGTTGTCGTTGCCATTATAGGTCCTTTTGCGGCAGGGACGAGGTCACGCCCACGGCGTCGAAATTCTCGCCCCGAGGCCGCTCTTCCCGAATAAGCAGGTGCATAATGGGAAATTCCTCTCACGATCAAGGAGACATTATTCCACGACCTATGCATTTTCCCGTTAAGGAACGAACTCTCACTGCCAGGACGACCTATGTAAATAGGTCTCCGATCATATGCTAGGACACACGCAGATAGAGAAACAGAAAGGCAAAAGAGCAGAAACACATAGAGAGAAATGAGATGTACCATTCCAAGCACTCCCAAGACTCTCCAAACACGTCTTGTGTCCCGGGAGCACTCTCTGAGCACTCGTTAGACGCGGCGAGCACTTCAGGAGAATCGATTCCAACATCTAGACTCATCCATTCCATTCTCACGTTCTCTCTCTCTCTTCCTCTTCTTCCTACTGTTTTCTTCTCAGTGTGACCTTAATTTAAGTATCGGAGGGTTGTCCCCTAGGATAATGCACAGGACTCTTTCTGACACTGTCTTCCTAGTGTTTATAGATTTTCACGGATGGTTGGACAATCTTCTCCAACAAATAAATCATAAAAGTATAATACGAGATCTAATGACTATTTTCCCACTTCTACGACTTGACATTTAAAGTAATATTTATAAATAAATATTTAGATCGGAGAGGTTAATATGTAAATATAAAATATTATAGGGGGTTAAAATTAATAATCAAATTCATAATATATATATATATATATATATATATATATATACTATCTCACTTTTACTGTCACCGAATCTCTTTATTATTGAGTTTATAATCTTCGGGAGGGTTCCAAACTTCCGTACGTACTAAAACGTCACAAATTTGTAACATATGTGCGATTTCTGAGGAGTTCTACGCGAAACCATGTAAATGACAAGGGGGAAAAGAAGCACAATCAAACCCCACACCATGTAATATATGAGTTTCTAACGTACATTATACGATCCCGGTAGTGTCCGGGCAGCATTGTCCACTGCGTCTGGCGTGGCTGGAGAAGGGGGGACCTGCCCGGAGGGGAGAGAAAGGGGTGGGGAGATGGGTGGCAGTAGTCTCCTATTGGAGACTGCCCGAGAGTCTGGTCCACTCAGATTTTGCATGCACAGTCGTATTGTATCACATTTAATTGAGATTGAGACAATTAACTCGGTTAAAGATAACCCAGTTTTTTTCTAATCAAATTTAAATCTTTACGAGTAAAATTATATCGTGTTATATCTGAACTAAATAGAGTCGATATATGAATTGCCGAAACTGTTGAGAATCTTGCTTCGATGTAATATGCATGGGACTAGATCAGAGAGGACGGTATATAGAAAAGAACGATCAACTTAAACATGATTCTTTCAGTGAGAGAGCAAGCCCCACCCAGCCCCATCATGGACGCAACTCTCCTGTGGCTGTACGTACGTACATGTGCTTGGCATTTGTCGATTCTCTAGAAGGTACCACCTTCTCTTTTCTCCTAGTGAGTGCATACGTACGTACCCCCTCAGCAGTACTGGTGTAATTAAAATCAGGTTAAAAGAACACCACGGACGGGAGTTGCGTGGTGCACGCGTGATTATCCCTCCGATAATAATGCGCCCGCGCCCGTGTGCATGGCCCCAATTCAATTCCGTCCCAGACGAACACCAAAGAGTACTCATTTTTTTATAATCCCAGGATGACAGATAGATAATGATCCGCTAAACTGTGGACCACTGTACGTTTTGAGTCTCAGGAGATGACCATTGGAGAATGATTAATGTAGGTAGCCAATGGTCACAGACGAATGCAGGGAAATTATGCTAGTTGTAACTTCCACATTGATCCTTAATTAATTATCTCGATCGGCGTGGGATTGATCACGAATTAATCAAGGGACGTCATGTCGATCCTAATTGACAAAAACATGTTATATATATATATATATATATATATATATATATTACGCATGCCGTGGGGTAGGTTTGCATGGAGTTTAAGTCATTCGTTCGGATTTGATTTATCAATATTAAAATTTAAATCCGTTTTAGATCAGAATTTTATCGGGTCTGATTTTGATATTATTAAAAAATTATAAAATCTGATTAAAATTCGATCCGACTTGATAATTTAAATAAAAAATAAATATAAATATATTTAATAATGTAAAATTTATAATCTTATTAAATTAAATAAAAATTTGATATTAATTATATAATTTGCATAAAAATAGAGTTTTATATTTTTAAATTAAGTAAATAATATAATTTTAATTAAATAATTTTTAAAATTTAAAAGAAGGAAAAAAAAGAGAACGGATCGGACCGATCCGCGGGTCAAACTTAAAGTCCGAACCCGACCCGTGAGTTTAATCGGGCCGAACTTTTAGACCCTGTTAAGAGTCCACGGATCAAAAAAGATCTTACAGTCCGACCCAAAATTAGATCAGATCTACGGATCTGTTGGACCGACCTGACCTATTGACAACCCTACACTGAAAGAGGTGGCAGAAGAGCAGCGCGGATGCATGGGGCTGATAAATCGTGTGTGTGTGTGGGAAACTTGCAGTTAATAAGGTGCGCGCGATATATATATATATATATATAGATGGTGGCAGCCGGCGATCGAGGAACAGCCACCACCCCCTCTCGATCCTCACCGGCCGGGTCTCGATAATGAGTGTGGGCCGGTCGCGTTCCTCTCCACATGCCCCTCACGGCAGCCTCCGCGCAGGACATCCGTTGATCAGCCATGATATATATATAAATAGTTATTATTATTATTATTTAAAGTTCCTAATTTGTGCTGATCAATATAATGACATGGATACGATCTTGACTACGTGATGCTTCCAGGAGGAGAACTCCTTTTGTTAATTATATTTAATATAATAATAATAATAATAACAATAATAATAATAATAATAATAACGCTAGCCGTACTTCCACCATACATTCACGTACGTTAGCTTGACACCATTGCACTTGTGGACGTCTTCGCGTGTGCACGCCCACGATGAGTTGGGCAGAGAAATCCGGCGAAGAACCGCTCAAAGATTGGCCAAGCTAGCTGTTCCTGTAGTCATGCCCATCTGGTGACGTCGACTTTTGCTTCAAGCTTATAATATAACAAGGCAAACTTTGGACGACTACTCGTCGAACTTCGTTTGGCTTCTAACCGCTGACGTTACCAGCGTTGGGCCGGGTAACATTTGGAAGGATTAATTAATTTATTAATTAATTAAAGTTTCCCAAAAGCAATCGCGGAAAAGCCAACTTCTCTACGCGGGGCCGGGCTTCTCTCGTCAAAGAACGGCTCCTCGGGATCAGTTAGCGAGTTCTCGCCTCCCTCGACCAGTACCCACCGTTGATTAATTAATGAAAATTAGGCATAAAAGTTATAAGTTCTGTTATGACCGACTACTCCAACTACTTATTAATTAACAGCTGCATGCAGACAAACACAGACAAAGGGATATTTATCCTAACTAATTAACTAACCCACACGCACGTACAATTTCTAACTCTCGAACATGAGATATATATATATATATATATGCATTATATAATAATAGACTTATGACGAGTTGAATTAAAAATATAAGAGAGGCTAGGCTAGCATGAGCAAACGAAAACAAAATGTGAACGGGATGGTCGATCGGATTCAGAAAGCCTTTCCTCTCCAACCTAAAAATTTAAATTCAAACTTCGAACACGTACCGATGAACATCCCGACAACGATTTTGGACGGAGGTGGGTAACCGTCTTCACCCTCCCGGCGGTGGTACACCTACTATTTAGTGGTTTAATTGCTCGTCGGAAGGCTGGAATATAATATAAAAAAAGATGGGGATGGATGCTGCATGGGGAAGATTGGAGGTGAAAAGGTGAGAAAAAAAATAGGCAGTTCATTCGTTCATGTCACTCTCCGACAAATATTTATAACCGACGATCATGATTATCATTTACTTGCCCTCCCAGGCCACGCCTTCCTGTTTCTTCCTCCCTCCCTCCTTGGGGGAAGAATCTCTAATAATTGTTCGAAGGTGAAATTAATTAAATAGAGTGAGTTACACATCTCACTTACTTCACCTAGTTTTCATAATTTAGCGGTTTGCAAAGTTGTAAAACTATGACGACTCACTACTTACCATAAAAGATCTCAACAGCAGCCAAAGTGCCCCCTCAAAATAAGGTGTGGATGATGATGGTTTCATAAAACCAACATCCTTCTATTTAATATGAAGCACCACCATCTTAGTAACCACATATATTATACTCAAACAATTGCACGCAACCGAAGAGGCAGAAATGAGTTTGTAAAGGTGCCTTACATATATAGCCGAAGTGCTACAATTTGAACCCACTTGCAGGTAAGCTCACTTTCATGAACTCAAACCTTCCAGGGTAAGAGAGACATTTACATTAAACCAAAAGCACCCTGGAATCCATAAGAAAAGCAGAGCAGATAATCCCCAAGACTGGAAGATACGCAGTTCGACTCCGATGAGACCAATCCAGGGGAGACACATGAACGAAGCCCCCTTTTATTCCTCAACCACAAATACGAGTGGCTTCCGATTCCCAGATGAAAAAGATCTGGTCTCCCAGCTCTCCCCCTCCTCACCTCATGAACAGAGTTGTGGGGGGGGGGGGGGGGATGGAGAGGGGTTCCCCCATAGTCGTATACAAACCAACAACCTTAGAAAGCAAACGCAGGCTGAGCAACAACCCCCCCTCCCCCAAAAAAAAAGAAAGAAAGAAAAAAGCCGGTAGCCTGCAGTAACTGGACACACAAGACGGAAATGCACAAAGGGGAGGCCTTTAAAAAAGCGCCATCACTACCCCTCAACTGCTCGATCGGCCATTGCAAAGAGTGTACTACGAAGAAAAGCTGTACAGAGATGCAGGCCTGGCCCAGATGATGGAAGGCAGGCCGCACAGACGGCGTGGCCTTCCTGCCACTTGTTATCTACCAGCGCCGACGACGGCCTTCTCCTCGGAGCCTTGAGCGGCTTTTGGCACAGGTGACAAGGGGAGAGTGGGGATTGGATGATGGACGGGTTCAGCAACAGGCTCTGGCTGCTTCGTGTAGGTGAAGGCCAGGTCCTTGTTTGCGGCCAGGGCCATGAGCTCTGACTCTTCAAGCCCCTTGGGAGGCCCCAGGCTGCATCTGTCCGTGTTGTGCTTGGCCAATGCATCCTTAAATTTCTTGATCTGATGAAGGATAAAGATTACGTCTTGCGTCAGAACACAGATACAGAAACAGATAATTTTCGAAGAATAAAAAAATTCATAGATGCACATCTCTCATCCCTCAAGGAAGGATGTTGCTCTAGAAACGCTCTTGAAACTGAAGTTGGGCAGAACAAGTATTTCGTTTAATATCACAAGACCCTCTAAATTCCGCATTGATCACATATTGGTTACCCATAGAGAAATTCTGTCATCCGGGAGAACAGATTTATCTGACATATCATGATGTTATTTAGAAAGTTGGGTTTGTCTGAACATGGGTAGAGTTTTATGTCCACGGAAAGCAGGGCCCTGAAATGGTCCAATAACCCCCAAAAGAGCACCTCTACATGCAAGTGATAACAATACAGGAAACATATCAGATAACGGTGGAGAAGCTTACAGTGGCATTGGTGCAGCTGAAGCTGCAGACGCGCCCCTGCGCTCCCCTGTAGAACCTAAAGAAGGGAAGGACATGGACGTTCAGGCTGTAGCACATGGACTTGTGTTCCTCGTAGTTTATTTGGAGGAACAACACATCTGGGTTCGTCTCTGCAAACTGGCAGATCTGCAAAGAACAGAAGAACAAAACACACAATACATGTCAAAATCTACCCATACCCATATGTGCATAAGCCAGGGAGATCCTGAACTATATAACATCTGTTATTCAACACCACATACCTTGGGATGGAGGGCTCTGCAGCCACCACACCCAGGGGAGAAGAAATCTACTATCACAAGCTTGTCCCCAGCGTTCAACAAGGAATCGACGAGATCTTGCGCAGACTGGACCTCCTTCATGTTGGGCTGGAGGCCCTTCTCCCACCACTTCATGCCCCTCCCTATCCTAAGGGTCATCTGCAAAAGATAATACAAACAGAAACAGAATTAGACACCCCGATCGGAAAAGGAGACATAGAGCAACAATGATTTGGAATTTTAGAATTCACACTTGGGATTCCTAAATGTTTGCGTTGAAAAGGGAACTTTCTTCCAAAATATTATCAAATTAGGCAACAGAAAGTGGGGAGAAACACCTAGGGCAGCCAAAATACCTGCGCGGTCACGGCCTTCGGAACCGTCGTGGGCTTCCGCCTCTCCTCGCAACCCACCACCTTCCTCCCACGAAAATCGCTCCGTAAGGAAGACCTCAGAGGCCTCACCGCCGGCGGCGACGACCGGACGGAGCAGAACCGAGCACCGGAAACCTTCCCGGCGTCTCTCCTGGGGGTCACGCGGACGGAGAACTGATGCCCGCACGACGAAAACACGCTACTCTTGCTCAGCACATCCGCCATCCCTACCCTCGAAGAATCAAAGATCAGACCTTTTCCTTTCCCCTATCAGATCGGAAACCTCACAAAACTCCCAAAAATCAAAAAGCACCCAAATCACAGCCGATCGCCAACGACCTTCAGAGCTCTACAGAAGCAACCAGCGAGAGAGAGAGAGAGAGAGAGAGAGAGAGGTGGGTGGGGGGGGGGGGAGCTTCCTTTCTCCGTTGCTTGTGGTGGAGGGGAAGAATGGAAGCTTTCCCCACCGAAAGCTCCGAGCTTTGCCCTTTAACGGCTCCACCATATCTACCCCGCTTCTCGTTTCCGTTTTAAGACAGGTTAATGGATTTCTGTTGCTTTTTTTTCTCCTTATCCATCTTACTTGTTTTCCCTGTGCCTTATCCTCTTCCGGGTTTATCTCTGACCGTGAGATGGACGGTCGTGGAAGCCGCGGGCCGGCGTGGACGGCGGATCCATTGGAGACGTGGCCCTGGTACCCGCCTGCGAAACTTCCTGTGGCCCTCCCACCGTCCTCGGACTTTTGGACAAGTGGATAAGATGTGGATGAGACGAAACCGCCGGAAGAGGGCACGTGGCGGTGTCCGAGGGGAAGTAGTTTTTGTCGAGGTTGTTTACGCGTGTTCTTGCAATGGCCGTCGGGTAACTTTAGGGCCTCAGGAATTGGCGGAGTTTGGTAAATCTGGGCCTCGGTTTTGTTTCCCAAATTTCCATGGTTTTTTGTTCAACGGCCCAAGAGCTGACAGGCCATTACACCATGTAAAATGCGGGGTGGAGCGTGTAGAAATCCAGGAGCGATTTAATTTATGGATTCGAGATGATTTATGTTCACCTGCTCTCCACATCTGGCGGGGTTTCGTAGAAAATTGATCCCCCGTGGTAGAACTTTTTGATTTGGAAGTCTAATTTGTTGGGATTATCATCTACACAGGCACGATCATCGTAACCGCGCGGCAACATTTTTACTTAAATAATAATACTTTTTTTAACTATACCTCTATAAAACTTCACGTGCATACATATCTACCCCTTCTTTTATCATATTACCACGTATATCCTTGATATACTCTATTTTATTACAGTTACACTCTCGTAGTAACCATTATTTATTTAACCCGAGAGATGTGTGAGTTAAGAGAGATATTTATTAACCCGCTCTCGTATTAGCACAAAGAGAGAGAGAGAGAGAGAGACAAAAGAGGTTCCCAAGAGAGGGGGGTGTTGACATAGGGGTGAGAGAAGGGAGAGGGGGTATTAACAGAGGAGGGACTGTCGTCAAAGGTGTGAGGAGAGGGAGGGAGTCGAGGGCAGGGGTGAGAGAGAGAGAGAGATGGATTGGGGGGGACGGTCTCGAGAGAGGGGGGGTTATGGCTGAGGGGTGGTGGAAGAGTGAGGAGAGGGTGCCCGGGGCATCGATGGCTATCTTGTTGTCGTCGTCGTTGATGGAAAGGCTGAAGAGGGCCTTGGCAATGTGGTCCTAGGCGTCGTGGGCGACGTCGTTAAGGACATTGACGTGGGCCAGGTTGATACCGACGTGGACGACACAGGCACAGTTGGATGGATGGAGGGAGAGGTTGAGGAGGGAGGTGACAGCATGTGATTGAAGGAATGAGTTGAGGAAGGTGAGTATGGCCGTCATCGACATCCTGGGTGTCCTCCCACAAAGGAACTCCGCGAGGCGAGGGCCTAAGATGATGCGTGAGGTGGGATAATGGGCGGCCCTACGGGTGCCATCGGAAGAAGAAGAAGAAGAAGGAGGAGGAGGAGGAGGAGGAGGAGGAGATGGGAGGAGGGGGGCTACTGCGGGGGGGGGGGGGGTTACTCGTCAGAGGAGCTCACCACTGTTGTGTAGGGTCAGGGTTAATATCTCTCTCCCTCTAGGATCAGGGTTAATATCTCTCTCCCTCTCATACAAGGGCATTCTTGATATTTCATATGCCCGAACGATTTCGATGGCATTTTCTTCAGAATATTCGTCTCACTCTGGTTTAGAACCGTAACAATACAGGATATATCAAGGAGGTACGTGTGAATATGCAAAAAAAAAATAGGGGAGATATATAAATATAGACTTTTACGGGGTATAGTTGTAAAATTCTCGAAAAAATATACGCACGGTGGCTCAAAATTTTTAAATACCTTATAAAAATGTAGAAAATGTGTTAGGTGAACGTAACTGAGTGAGCAATAGCTTTCTTCCATGAATAATATCTGCTACATATTCAGTGTGCAGTAACTTAGTATACATCTTATTTCAATCGATATTTATGTGGACATACAGTACTTGGAAGAGAGGGAAAAGAATTTGGGGCCTCCAAACCTTATCAACACCCTGTAGATCAGTGAAAATAAGGTGTGCGCTTTTCATGTGAAATAAGTATCACCATGCCACATAGCCAGATTATATAGTTTACATTGTGAAGGTGTCTATACATTGTGAAGGTGTCTATACATTGTGAAAAGGAATATGTAGTCGGTGATTAATTATTAAATAAAATAGTTGGTGATTAATAGTAGTGTCATGCTCATGGTGAGGGAAAATTGCCCTCTTCGTATGTGACGGTGTTCATTAGTTTACATTGTGAAGGTGTCTGTCACTCACCTTCATCTTTAACTCTACCTACGAGGATGCATGGGACACTCACTAATTAATCATCATTGAAGTCAATGTTTAATTGACTTCTAAAATCTCATGTTTCCCCACCCCCCTCCCCCCCCCCCCGCCCCCACAAAAAAGAAAAAAAGAAATCCAACAGTTTTGATCCTATGCTTGACGTCATTCCGACGTTAGATAGATAGGCAGGGGATAAGGACCAAAAAAAAAAATGTGTATTTACATTTTGTTTCCAAAACTTCAAATCAGATGCGAAAGAGGAAATGATTCCCATCATGAAACCGGTGGCAAATGACGAATCCGATGGCTCCCATACGTTCCTTCTGAAAGAAGTAATCTTTTTTGATTCGCACAACGTCTATATCTCCCCTACTCTGTCCTTGTACTCTTTTTGAGGGTACAATGTTATCCCTAACTCCCAATCTTATCAAGTCTATCATGAACAATTTTACAATTTTAAATTGTCGCCTAAGGTTTCATATTTGCAAAATTGTTTTTCTAAGAAATGATATGATCCCATGTTCGACATTTCTCGGCCTATACACAGGATGGAAGATGGAAATGGAGACGTGCCCCATTTTTTTGGTTCCAACGCTCAAAATCGGAAGCGTGAGTGGCTATGTTTCTGTTGTGAAATCAAGAACGAATGCAGAATCTGATAATTCATCCTTAAAAAAACATCATGATTTTTTTTATTTACACTCTTAGGATTATTGATTCTTTTCCCACGCTTGCACGTGAGAGGTTGATCTCCATGGATCCTGGCCATTAGCCCAAAAAGACGAATGCCCCCTTAACATGAGAGAGCAATACTTGCTACACAGCCAATTTTATTATACACATTGGTGGGTTGCTGTAAGTTTTTTTGATTATTTATTTTTTTAAAAAAATATATGTCGATCTCACTCATCATGCACGTGTGTAGAAGATGTATCAAGATAAATTCAAACTCTATGTCCATGCATGTTTGCAGAATAGGGACGTCGGGTTAACTTGGATATCCCATCCTTGCAGGGTGTTTGGGAGTAACTTTTTCAAAAAAATTATTTCTCTCTTTAAAATTATTCGATGTCAATTTTTAACTAAATTCTTAGAAATAGTGTAAACACCTCGTTCCTTGTTTCCGAAAAATAACATAAAATTTAAAAATTGAATATAATTGTTTGGTATGTAGACGCGCATGACAATCTCCAGGGGGGAGGGGGGGGAGGCATCTCCTTCTTCTCCCCTGCCACCCTCCGCCGTCTTCCCATCTCCCTCCCTATTCTTTTTCCCATCCACGCCCTTCTTCTCTCCCTCGGCCCCTCCCTCTGCTTTCTTCTTCGTCGCATCTTGTTTCTTCTTCTCCTCCTCCTTCTTGCACTCTGCCACCACCTTTTTCTCCTCCTCCCTCCGCCTTCTTCTCCTCTGGAGGTTCTCGTACTCGGGAGACTTGTACGCCATCATGTGCTGGACGGCGACTGATGGGGCGATCAGGGTGGTGAGGCCATAGTCAAAGACGAGCACTGTCTCATTCTCGCCTAGGAGGACGATGGTGACCTAAGGTTCCCGTGAGGAACCACGTCTAATTCCTCGCAGCGCCAGTGTAGGTATTTCATGCTTTGGAGGCAACATGGTGCGATGAGGTGGCAGCGACGAGTCCTTCTAATGGGGTGGATGATGGGAGGAAAGAGAGATGACTAAAGGAGACATGAGTTCCTCTCAAAAAAAAATGGCAAGACCTGTTTTTATTTTGAGGAAAGTTATAACTGAACTAGATTTTATTCTAAAAAATTAAAGAGGTCTTACCAAAAATACTTAAAGGAGTTATCTATTCTAATTTTTATTTTGATAAAAAAAGAGATAAAAAATTACAACCAAACATCCTATTATCCATCTTAGTCGGTTTGATTACGCGGATTTGGTGGAGGAGAGAGTGAAGCTGGACTGGAGGAAGGTGGAGAGGCTTGGAAGAGAGGGCAGCCATGGTTAAGGGATTTGGAGGAGGGTCGGCCAAAAAAGGACTAAGCTGCTAAAGGGTCGACTGGTTTAGCGGGTTCGACCGGATGGGTCGACCCATGCATGGGTGGTTAGCCGTCCCCTGTTCTGGGTTGACCTGACTGCCAAGGTTCAGATTTTCAACTGAATTTAAAGAGTTTCCGAGAAAAATTTTGAAGAACAAGAGGATCAATGGATGAGGCATTGATGGGGGGGGTTCCTCTAGATCCTTTCAATCTAAAAGGCACAATGCTAGACCATTTTAATGTGTGAGAATTCCAATGCAATTCTAAATATACAAATGCAATCATGATCTAAAGACTAGATTGATGTGACACGATCCCTCGGACCTAGATTCACAAGCAAGCAATCGATCGACGAACCCACTCTAGCGGACTCACCCGTGTAGCGCACACTCGGATCCGTAGACGGACCGATGATAGTGGAGAGGGTCCGAGGAAGGACCTCGCCTTTCTGAGGATTTGACTAGCTTGGGATGAACCCCTAAGGGCCTGGGATTCCCAATTCCCTGGGCGGCCAGTATGCCAAGGGCGTGGGTTGTAGGGTCGCACTTTCAACTCACTCCGCGGTGGTCACACAATTCAATGGAGTTTGAGATCGGGCGCTCACCTCATCGCCGACGGGCAACTAGAAACGATACTAAGACAAGCAAAAGTAAAACCAACAGAGGAAGTGACCAGAAGCTCACCTGATCGGCGTGAGGACGCCGATCCCGGCCGGAGACGAGGGCGAGCGGGGAAGCGTGGGCTACCCGCACGCCGCGCCGATGACGCTTCGGCCGCTTACCTGCTAGTACAATCACTACGCCCTCACAGAGGGGGTGGACTACGGGTGGGGATGATTAATTACAATCAAAACTACCTCCATGCAGGGAGGGGCGGTCAGCCGGCCAGGCAAGATCGGACGGAGAGCTAAAGGAGTCGCCGAAAGAGGACTTCGCCGATTCTGCCAGCTTCTGGAACTGCCTGATAGGTACTCGCTGTTGGCGCTGCCACGGGTTCTCCCGAACTTGGAATTCGTCGAAACTAGCGCTCAATCTTCACTGACTGATCCGGGAGGGCTGCTGAATTTTCTTGTGGGTTCGAGTCGTCGTTGACGGCCGGGGCAGATGCTGGACCGGTGCTGCTCTGTTCTGGCTCTGACAGGTCCCAGGACGCTGCAGCAGGTTGACAAACTAGCCACGAACTCCCTCGAGATCCGAATGATGCGGGACCAGAACGGACGCGAGCGTGAACGAGTCTTCTTCGATCTGCAACCAAGAAGAGAACCAGAGGAGGTCGGAGTCGAGAGAACCAGCCTGAAGAGTGGGGGGGTATCAGGACTGTCTCTGACTGGCCAGACCTACGTACCTGAGGGAAAATAATTGGAACGGGGTACTCCGAACTCAAAACGAGGCTCCGCTTGTTTTTATGGATAGGGGACTGGTAGAGGTTCGTCCCGGTCAAATGTTGGGCCAAGGAGAGCCAGGGTGTGGTTGCAGCAGTTTCTGAACTGAGGCTCTGGTCTCTGATCAGGTGCCGGATGCGCAGTCGGGCAAGAACGGACGTCGCGGATGGCTCCAACCTCGGAATGAGGCGGGATCACCTCGCCTGCGAAGCCGACTGGAAGAGCTTTCCGACAATATATGATACACCTCCAGAGGATGCACGGTGAAGATGTGGCTGCCTCTGCAACTCGACCCTTGACTGCTGCCTGCGAACTGAGATGAACCGGGAGGTGATAGGTGATGGGAAACGGGGTAGATGGGATGGGAGATGGGGTGGATGGGTGTGGGGGCGACCCCGGGCTGTGTGGGGGTCTGGTAGAGGGTGATCCAAGGTGTGGGAGGGGCAGAATGGGGGCTGAAAGATGGTCTAGCAGGTGGAGGAAGGGGGAGCTGCGAATTTGGGTTGGGAAGGAGAGAGGGAAGGAGAGATCTCTCCCAAGGTTGGAATGTGACTTAATGGGGGTTGTTAATGGGGGTCTTGGGGATGGGAAGGGGTGTGTTGGGAGATGGAGAGGTGTGTTGGGGAAGGGAAGGGGTGACTTGGGGAAAGGAATGGTTGCTTGGGGAAGAGGAAGGGTTGCTTGGGAGAATGGAGAGGTGCCTAGGAGAGGGGAATTCCACCTAGGGGTTGGAGGGGAATTGAATGAGTGTATGGGGAAGGGGGAGGGGTCTTAATGAGAGGTGAATGGGGAGGAGAGAGAGAGAATTTCAAAATTGGGGGTGGGGAGGAGAGAGAATGGGGTTCGCCCCCTTTAGAGAGAGAGAGAAGAGCGGAATCCACCCCTTAGAGAAAGAGAGAGAGATTCTCACAATTGTAGTGAAATTTTAAATTTTCTTTCAATCATTCGTTAGTTCCAAATGGTGGGATTGGGGTCCTATTTATAGGAATCCCACAATTTAACATAAGACCCTGAGTTTTAGACTAATGACAACAAACCAAGGGAGACGGGGGGGGGGGGGGGGGGGGCGCCCATGGGTCTAGCCCACTTAATTGGGCCCAACTGACTCATTAACCACTCTAATGCCAATTAACCTAGGGAATTGACTCAAATAAAAAGAAAATTACATAATAAGAAAATGAAAAATACATCATGTGACTCAGAATAAAGTGGCGAACAAGATGTAGCACTGCTGGCGATCATCAGGAGCCCCAAAAAATGTGGAGTGGTCGGAGATGTCCCCATCATACCCCCGGGGTGCGGAGAACTTGACTCTGTCGAGTAAATGGTCCTCTAAAGCAGCTCGGGGTGAACCTCGACCTCCAAACTCAACCCTGCGTCCGTAAGCAGGGGACGGTCCTTCATCCTCTCACGGTGGCTTGGGCACACCCTCTTGCTGGCGATGGTACCATGCTTGCCCAGTATTGCCTCCGTGTGCGCACGTCGGACTCTCAGGCTGATATGTGGAGGCTCTCCGAGGGTATTGTGAGCGACGTCACGCGGTTTGAGAAACGAAAATGCGGAGCGCGCGGGCTCGTTTTGTTTGCTGCAACACAAAAATAAGAGAAAAGAGAAGAGAGAAGGGGCCACCACGGGAGATTGCTCCAGCGGGGCGAGCGGGACAAATGCAATATGATAAAAATAAGAGGAGAGAGAAGGGGCCACCATGGGAGATTACTCCGGCAGGGCGTGCGGGACAAATGTAATATAGCAAGATATGGGGGATGGTAACGGTGCGAAAATTAAATAATAGAAATTGAAACAGTCATTGCGGGAAGTGACTCACCGCGGCCTCGAGAGTATAGCAGATATAGAAGCAATCCAAGATATTCAAAAAGAAAGGACAAAATTCAAACGGCCATTGCGGGAAGTAACTCACCGCGATCTCGAGAATATGAGCAGATAAGAATATAACGGAATATAAAGAGAATATAAAGAATGGGGATTTAAACAGCCATTGGGGAAGTGACTCGCCGCGGCCTCGAGAATATGAGCAGATAAGAATATAACGAAATATAAAGGGAACGTAAAGAATGAGGATTTAAACGGCCATTGGGGAAGTGACTCGCCGCGGCCTCGAGAATATAGCAGATATAAGAGGCAGATATGAGAACAATGCAGAGTATAAGTAAAAGAAATTTAAACGGCCATTGCGGGAGGTAACTCGCCGCAGCCTCGAGAATAGAACAGTATAAGAGACAGATATGAGAACAATGCAGAATATAAGTAACAGAAATTTAAATGGCCATTGCGGGAAGTAACTCGCCGCGGCCTCGAGAATATAATGTGATCGCCATGGGCCAGAAACCCCAAAATAAAGAAAGTGATCGCACCTACCTCAAGAGCGGAAGATGGCGGGTTGCTTCTTCCTCCCCCTTCGGCCGGCCGACGGAGAGGGCTTTCCTTGGGTACCCTTGCAAAACAACGACAAACAAGTAACGAGTGGATTAGAAAGATGAAGGTGTACTATTCAAATCCTTACGATAAAAGTAACGAAATGATGGCAAGACACACACCTGGTTGGTGTTGTCTTTTAAACCCCTCTCGGACACGAGTAGGAGGAAAATGCTTATGAAGAATTGCGATTATGCCGACGTAGGAATAGAAAAAAGACTCCCTTATAAGGGGGATGGAGGATGCGATATGATGAATGCAAGATAACTATGAAAGAAAAGGAGAGAGTGGCTTATTGGATGGCCGATAGTGAGATCCGGTAGAGCTTCGGTAGTGTAGGGACGACGTGGAAGCACGGTGGCGAGGACAACCTTCCTCCTGCGAGCGCGGGCACCCGGGAAGCCTGCAGAACCTCCTCCTGAAAGGAACTTAAGGGTTAGAAAAGGATCCAGCACTCTCGAGATTCCGGCAGCCTGTCGGACCTCTCAAAACGCTCCCCCTTCGGACTGAGGGGGGTCTGCTATTTATAGAGTCCCGGACGATGGAGGCGTCCAGGGGCTTGGACGCCTCCTTTTGGGGGTGTCCAGGACCCATGACGCCTTCATCAAGGCCTTAGAAAATTTTTATTAATTTTTATTTTTTTATTTTGAATATTTTAATGGAGGCGTCCAGGCAACTGGACGCCTCCATAACAGCCCACCGGAATCCGCCGAAAGCCGCACACGGTTTGGCAAAACACGTGGTTTTTGACCGGCGCCCGTGACTCACAAGTGGGCGCGTCTGACTGGCAGGACGCCCTTATATTCTGGACTTTTCTGAGACGTCAAATTGAGCGGCGCGTCGGGCTTGTCCGGATGTGGTGAAATGAAGGCGTCCAGTCTCCCGGACACCTCCACGTTTTGGATTTTTCCGATTAGTCAAACCGACCGGCGTGTCGGGATTGTCCGTATATGGAGTATGGGCGCGTCAGGCACCTGTACGCCTTCACATTTTAGATTTTTCTTACACGTCAACTCCGATCGACAAATCGACGGAGCCCGGGGGGCCAGAGAATGGAGGCGTCCTTGCATCGGACGCCTCAAAAGGAGGCGTCCAGTGCCTTGGACGCTTTCAGGAAAATGCGGTTTTTATTTATCATTTTTATTTTTTTATTATTTTTGTCATTGATGGAGGCGTCCAGGCAATTGGACGCCTTCATGATTTTTCACGAAAAAATTCAAAAAAATATAAAAAAATGCATAAAAATAGGAAATCACCAGAGTAATTAAAAATGTGAAGGCCGCCTTGGGGTATCATAGTGTAATATGAGATTTACTCACGGTGATGTCAAGAATGGCGTGTCTACAGCTGCCCCGCCTTGGCGTCTGCATTGTAAGGGAGTGACACGTAGTAGAATGGTATTGAAGTGAAGTGGAATGGAGTGAGAATGGACTAAAAATTAGATGCCAAGGTGTGATGAGACACACTTTCAATATCATGATTTTTGGGAATGTTTCCAGAGTTTTCAACGAGACGACCTTGAAGAAGGTCTTCCGAGTTCAACAATTGCTTGGACGGAAATCAAACATGGAAGGGGAAAATGTGCACTCAGGCACGAGTAAAAAAGGGACCAACTTCTCTGTTTGGAAGTACCTGGGTCGTAAACCTATAAGTTTCACCTTGGGGAGCGGTTACCAGCCAATGTGGAAGTGTTGTGGCCAAGATGGGTCAAATGGAGTAAAAGTAAAGGAATATTTGAGGATCAATCCAAACAAGGGACTCTTTTGGAAGAACAGCGCGGGGCTGTCTGAAGGAAACTCAGTACTTCATTCGGAATGGAATATCTAATATCATAAGAATTTAAGCACAGCGGCCTTCAAAATCGAATTACTTTGAATGATTTTCCGTAATGGAATCAAAGTCCTACATGAATGCATGCTGGGTTTAAAAGGAAACTTAAAATAAATTAAAATAGAAAATAACCAAGGATAATATTGTCAAGTTGTTAAGAATGGGTCGGGATACCGATCCAATGAGCTGATATTGAGCTGGGGCTCGTTTATCCACCCACCAACTCACTGAATGGAACTGTCGTCCCCACGCTATCATAAATTAACGGCCTATCCGTACAACTGAACTTATTCTGGAATCATCACTGTTTTTGTTGAAGGGGAACTCAAACCCCAGAGTCGTTCGGGTCGCAAGGTCCTCGACATGTTCTAATAGCGTAGATATCATATAGTATGATGCATGACATGGTGGGACCAATCACCGAAAGGTGGGACAGGAGATGGGACAAAGACGTCTGTTAGTAAAACCTGCACAGACCAGCATGGATTAATAGCGTCAGAAAGCAACAGAATCACAATAGAATCACACCACAGTTCAAAGGAGATCCAGACAAAATACTGACGACTGACCACTGATGTGACATGTTTCGTCCTGTAGCGCCTCTATCTTCCTATAAGTACCCCCCTTAGGCTAGTTCATTCAAATATACCAAGGAGAGTTTTGAAAGCTCAGGAGGAGAAGGGGAGGAGAATCCAGGGATTTCAGGATGGAAGGAGAGTCTTCCCGTCTTGTGAAAAGGAGCAGGCCTAGCAGTGAGATCAGACGACTTTCCGACCTCGAAGGTCATCTGAGTGAGATGATCCAGTCGCATATGGTAAGTTGATTTATTTCAGATTCTCCGTGTAAACTCTTTTTTCACTTATTTTCCTTCCTTGTCCTTCTTCTTCTTCTTCTTCTTTCCAGCCGTATCCACTCTTCCCAGGCCCGAGGAAGTTTTCCAAACTGTCGTGGCTCTCAAAGTTAACTTCCAACATCTCCATTGGCATGAGGGCCATACTCTCGAGGTGGCATCTTCAGGGGCTCCTTATTCATGCCAAGCATTATGAGATGATTCACATGGACTAGGCGGCTATGGGCGCACTAGTGGAGATCTGGCATCCCCAGACCCACACTTTCATCTTCCCGACCTTCGAGGCGACCATCCTCCTCGAGGAGGTGGAACTTCTGCTCGGATTGAAGAAATTCAAGAGTGACGGGAAGGTGAAGGCTATGCGGATGCTGACAAGGGGAACTTCCGAGAGCGTCCTTGGAAGCTTCATGCCGCCCGATGCAGCCAGAAAGGTCCGTACTCAACAGGGAATTGATTTGCAAAGGCTCGCGGAATGGGTCATGAACGCCCTGAGAGGGTCACCAGACGATGACTATTTGGAATGAATCATGAAAGGGTTCACTATTTGTCTGGCGGGTGCTCTCTTGTTTCCTTATACCGACAACATAGTGGAGGAGGACCTACTGAGTGCTATCCGCGGGATTTGGAGTGGAAAGAGGGTAGGACCCGCCGTCATTGCCTACCTTTACAGTGGCCTTACTGCCTCAAGCATGGGTAAGCCTCCTTTCGGTTGCGCACTTGTTCTGAATTACTGGATTGATTTGCACTTCAAATTTGACCACCGTGAGGGGATGCCGACTGCTTCGAAGCTCTTCCAACAAAGTCCCCTTTATTACATAGCCGATGTGTTAGGCTTCGGTGGCACCGTGGGGAACCGTATTCCGTGGCTGAAGAAACGGGAAGACTGGCGGTCTCACTTTTGAATCATGACACAAAGCTTTTTCACTTGCGCACCGGCATGTCTATTCTCACTTGAACTCCTTATGAGTGTAGACACGTCAAAATTGACGTTACTGTGAGTACATCTCATATTACCTTGTAATGCCCCAATTTGACCCACAAATTAACTTTATTTGAGTGATTTTTCCCACTTTTCTTGGATTTCTCCTTTTTTTCTCCATTTTCTTATTTTTTCCTATTTTTTTGAATTTTCTGAGTATTTTTCTCCATTTTTTTAGATTTTTCAGAATTAACGACGTGAGGGGGGATGTCATTTGTTTTTAAGAAAATTTAATAAAATAAAAATAAAAATAACGACTATGAATAGAGGCGTCCATTCTTTCATTTTTCCCATTTTTCTGAATTTTTCTTGGAATTTTTTGAATTTTTTTAGAATTAACGACTTAGCATAGGGCGTTGTTTGATTTTTAAATAGAATAAAAAATGAAAAAAAATTGAATTCACGACATTTGGCAGGGCGTCAATTTCAAATTTGATTATTTTAATATTATATTTGGCTCTCTTTCAGGGGTGATTTGGCGACCTTCCGGGTGTCAGAAAAATATGAAAAAATAGTAATTGGAATAAGCATAGTTAGATGCACCTCCACCTAAAAAATCAGAAAATAATATTGAGAAATGAAAAATGGCCCTGTTTTACATATTTTGAAATAACGACCCTAAATCGGACGTCAATTTAATTGACGCCCGAATTCCCGGTCGTCCATTCCTTTTGACTTTTTATTATTTTGATTGACGACGCTGTGCAAGTCGTCATTTTCAATTGACGACCCTAGACAGGTCGTCATTTCCATTGCTATATATTGAGAGCTTAAATCCGCCTAAAATTCGTATTAAATTCTAAATAACGCCCCTCTACAAGTCGTCAATTCTTAAAATGACGTTTCCTCCGCAGGCGTCATTTTAAGAAGCGACCGTCTCCTGGTCGTCAATTCGTGTTGAATTCTGAATTTTCCTAGAAACCTATTCTTTCCTCATTTTGAGCCCATTTTCACTTCGGAAAGGACCCCGATGGCTTTCTATGATTGGGAGGACCCCTTCCAATATTTGTCTCATGCTAAAATTAATTTTCCTAATCTTTATCGGATTAAAACCCATCTAATCTCCCCTATAAATAGAGCTTCTTGTGGCTCTGTCGAGGGGGCCAATTTTTACACACGAAGGGGAGGTGTTGCCCTTTTCTTGGCTGGAGGAGGGAGCTTCTTTGCATCAAAGGCTTCATTCACCAAGAACTCTCTCCCACACGTCGATCCAAGGTCAAGGGGGAAAAACTGCCCAGGCTCCTCTTACCTCTTTTTTCTGTTTCTCTGTTCTCTATTTTCCTTTTCTTTTATCTGCATTAATTACATGCATTCATCTTAGTCATTGTTCTGTTATTAAGCTTCTTTCTCAATCACGTTGAGACTCCCACAGTGTAACACTTGCACACTTATTATTCTTAGCATTCATCATATATTTTTATCCCACCCTTTGCATAGGGGTTTAAGGGCAACACCCAACAAGGTGTGTTCTTATACATGATTTTCATGCTCATCTTTATTATAAATTTGATGCTACACTCACCTTGGTTCTAATCCATATTCTTTTATTGGTTGTTATCTTTGATCTTTGCAAGGGTAATCAACAAGAGGAACTCTCTTCATCGGCCGGCCGATCGGAAGAGAAAGGTGCACTCACAATCTCCCCCGCATTTGAGGTATTTATATTCGCGATCCCTCCCTTTTATTATTGATTATATCATTTGAGCCTCGCGTCTCTGGCGATCACACATTCTCCATTAGCATCCTCGCAGGCTCCCCTTTTCTCCTATCTTTCCCCTTGTTCTTTTATCATATCCCCTTGTTCTTTTTCCCTTTTTTGTTTAATTGTTCTAAGTGGATTTCTTAGAATCTACAAATTGGCGATCACGGTGGGACCCCTTTTGTTTTTCTTTTGATTACCCTTTCCCCTTGGGCACCCACGTGTGTCATCTCCCCTTTTGCACCCACGGTGCGCCTCCCTTTGTGCTCCACGTAGCACTCTCCCTAAGTGATTGGTTAGTTTGATAGATTTTTAGAAATTCCATTTATCCATCTCTAAAAAAAATGATGAGCATGTTATATCCCATTTCATGTTATTGATTTCCATGATTCTTATACTGTGATTGTGAGTGTTATCCTGTCGGTATTTTCCACTGTTTGAGCTCTGTGGCCGTTGAAGCATTGAAGGAATTAACGCCCCTCTCAGAGGCGTCATTTTGAAGTATAACGCCTCACACCAAGGCGTCATTTGTTTGCCATTACATTCTGACGCCCCTGTCAGAGGCATCTTTCACTCGTACAGCGCCTTACTGGAAGGCGTCATTTTGATTATCATTGTTTATTCATCTTGATTACTGATATTTGACGCCCCTGCTCACGGGCGTCCATTTTATAGAAAGCGCCTCACCTTAAGGCGCTATTTTACTCTGCCTGCACTTTTCACAGTGATTAGCGACTGACATTCATGTGCTGCTTTATGATATAGCGACCCTTCCCAGGTCGTCATTTGTTTTTGTTCTGTGATGATGCTCATACTGTCTGCTTGATATCACCTGCTTGCATTCATCCATTTGCATTGGTTTGGGAGACCTCCTCTCCCCACATTGTTAGGAGATCTTACACCCCTCTTGGTGAAGGAAGGACCCTCCATTGAGCATTCCGTCTCATTAGACCAGAAATTCCTAAACCAAGCCTCCGTAAGTCCCCGCACCCGTGGATTCCCTCACGGACGCTGGGCAGGTTGTACCTTTGAAGTCTCGGGTTTAGTTGGCCTATGCACGGTGAGAGAGTGTTCCTAGTTGGCATCGAAGTGAATTTACATTGAAACTAGGTCCCTCCCTTGTGTGAATCACTCCAAAGTTTGTTAAAAATCATTAATTCACCAAGGTTCAAATAAATAAAAATCAACGGTAACCATTCCAACTTGTGTGCTTCTTTGCAAATTATTTTGCTTGAACTTTGATTGCATAATGGCTTACCTTGATAGACAAAATGAAATGTTTAATCTTAATTATGTTCACGAGGATGCACAACCTAGCATTCATATAATCCTCAATTCCATAATTCTCACCACAATCATTCTAAGGGACCACGCCCTCATTCCTATGGTATTGTCCAACCGATGGGCAATGTCCAATCCCATGGTCCCTCGCCTCAATCGCGAGCCACTATTCCCTCGGGACCGTCTCCTTCCAATGATGAGAAGCTCTCTCAATTCATCCGTGCATTGGATCATCTCACCCCTCAACAACTCCAAGCCCTTAATGCTATTGTCGAGGGTACATCTTATTCCCCTCATCCTCCTTCCAATCCCACACGGGAGACCCATCACCCGCCTCCCTCCACAAGTATTCCTATTCGGGTGGCCCATCACCCGCCTCCTTCTATTCCTCCTTGGGTGGCCCATCACCCGCCTTCTTCATCCACACATATTCCTCCTCGGGTGGCCCATCACCCGCCTTCTTCATCCACACATATTCCTCCTCGGGTGGCCCATCACCCGCCTTCTTCATCCACACATCTTCCTCCTCGGATGGCCCATCACCCGCCTTCTTCATCCACACATACTCCCATTTGGATGGCCCATCACCCATCTCCGTCATCCACGCACCCGCCTTCTTCATCCACACATACTCCCATTCGGATGGCCCATCACCCATCTCCGTCATCCACGCCTACTCCTATTCGGGTGGCCCATCACCCGCCTCCTTCTATTTCTCATCCTTCACGGCCCCAAGGCCCATTTATTCCTTGCAACCCGGCCCATCCGGGTCCTTCTATGGGTCGGCCTATTAACCCTCCTCCACGGCCGTCATATCAAGCCACCCCTCCAAGGCAATCTTGCCAACCTTCTGTTGCTCATGTTACACCATTCCAGCAAAGCCTCTTTGATAGACTTGCTTCCATGGAGGAACAACTTAAGAGGCTCACCAGCTCGCAGCCCGCTCCTCCTCCTTCTCAAGTCAATCCTCTTCATGATCTCATGAATAACATCGCTAAGATAGATAAAAATTGGAAGGAGATAAGGGAGAATGGCATCAACGATATATGTGAGCGAGAAGATGTTACAAGTTCTGTGGACGCCGTCCGCCCTCCACTCATCCGCACTGTGCATTTACATGGCTCTCCGCCTCCATACACATATTCGCCTCCTCAAAATTCCCCACAACACCATACTCCACCACTTATCATTTCACCTCCACCACGGCATCCGCTGAATTTCTTTAATGATGAAGAGTTGGAGATGGTACAAGAATTTGAAGCTCCTCGGGATGCACCCTTTCCGAGTTTCTTTCGCCGTCCTCTTCCTCCACTGCCAGAAGACCCCTATGCTCAAGACTATGCCACAGTCCCCGATCCAACCCCCATTTATGAGACCTCTTGGTGTTACGATGATGGGTCGATACTCCAATCACCCATATCACCACACCATAAGTCTCGTCCTATCCCTAACACCTCTCGCCCCATCCGGCATTTTCAACGCACTAAACCTTCACCTCCCGTAACCACACCAATAGCCTCCATTCCATCGGCCTCCGTCGAGCCTCCATCACCCTCCACTACATCGATCTCTACCGAGCCTTCTATTACCCCTCCTCTTTGTTCGCCACCTCAGCCGTCCACTATACTTGTAACGCCAAAACCAGCTTTGCCAGTCCCTTCCCCTATTCCACCACTTAACCTATCACCCTTACCAGTGACTAATCCTGAGCAGGATCCATCCCTTTTTACACTCGAGCCAACCCCGACTGCTTCCGAGCAAAGGGGGAAGTTCGACGTGTTTGAACCTCCACTTCCACTCATCCTTTCTCCAACACTTTCCATTACACCATCATCATCTATGGAGCCTTCCGCCTCTGCTTCACCCCCCTTTACTACTTGGAACGGGCGTCCTTCTGTAAATACTTGTGCCGAAGATGATCAAGAGCCGGGAAAGAAAGATTTGGCCACGGCCATGCTGTTCAAAATGCAAGAGTTTATGCCAATCCGGGTTGTTGTGCCAAGCATAGTCGAAGAGGCCAAGTCCCCGCCACTGCTCACTAAGAGAAAATGTCAAACTTTGATGCCGTGTAAGTTTGTGCCCAAGGGCCGGGCAGGGCACCCCTTGTTTCAACTTTCAAATCTTGAACCTTTTCTTCCATACAAGGGGCGAATGACCATTTTGTTCAACACTCCCTATACGCCACAACCCCTGGGCAACACAATGCTTCCTATCCCAACTTTTCAACTCTCTCACACTATTACTTTTCACTCTTCAAGGGAGTTGTCATTTACCATTGAAGCTTCGTCACGGGCTCTTGCTTTATCCATTGGGCCAATTGGCTATACACTTTCACTGCCATGGAGGCCGGTTATCTTGGTGCTAAGGGGCCTTCTACTATTTTATCCACCTTCTATTCAATGCCATCCATATTCTTGTCTATCACATTTTCTTCATGGGCCACTCCGGGGCTAAGGAGGAGGATCTCATCCCCTCGCCCTTCATGTTCTTCATATTCTTTGCATCTCATGCATTCTGTTGCATCCATGCATTCATCGCATCCATTCTATTGCATCCACATGCACTTCTTTCTTCCCGGGTTTCCAAACCTGTGTCTTACCCGCCTTCCTGAACCTCCGGATCCCCCACGTTTCCTTTATCTTCCGCCTCTATCTCCAGGTCCCCTTACACTTCCCGGGCATTGTGCCCCCTCCGATCTTCCCTCAGGGCACCGCGCCCCTTTCTGACTATTGCATCCGCACTCCCCGAATTTCTCTCGTCCTCTTGGGGCATCACGTCCCATGGTGTCTTATTCCTCCGGAACCTCCGGATCCTTCATCCTCTTCTAATCCACTCTCCCCGGGGCATCGCGTCCCCTTTCCTGCTATTTCCCTGGAACCTCCAGGTGTTTTATCCCTCCTTTTAGGGCATGACGCCCTTTCTGATTCCACTCTTCCGGAACCTCCGGATCTTTCTCTTCTCCCCGGGCATCGCGTCCCTCGGTATTTTCCTCCTCCGGGACCTCCGGATCTTTCTCTTCCCCTTGGGCATCACGCCCCTTGGTATCTTCCACCTCCGGAACCTCCGGATCTTGCTCTTTGGGCATCGTGCCCCTGCACACCCTCACGTCCGGATCTTATGGATTTCTTATCTCCCCTCCTAGGGCGTCGCATCCCTTCTTTCGCTATCCCTCCGGAACCTCCGGACCTCCCTTTTAGGGCATTGCGCCCCTCTACACCTCCATATCCAGATCCTCCGGGTTTCTCTCCCGTCCTCCCCGGGCATCGCGTCCTATGGTGCCTTACTCCTCCGGATCCTCTGGATTTCTTATCTCCCCTCCTAGGGCGTCGCGTCCCTTCTTTCGCTATCCCTCCGGAACCTCCGGACCCTCCTGACCCTTTTCATCCACTCTTCCCAGGGCGTCGCGTCCCTTCCCATCTCATTCCTCCGGAACCTCCGGACTCTCCATCTTTCTTCCGATTCATTTTTCTGCTCCTCCGAGACATCACATCCTTCATTTTCTTATTCCTTTTCCATCATCTTTTTCCCTATTTCTTCTAAGGGCACCGCGTCCCTCGATGTTTTATCCCTCCGGAGCCTCCGGATTCTTCTTCCCCTCATGATTCTCCTCCTCTGCCTCCAGACCCTCCGGATCCGCCTCTTTCCATCTATCAATTTCTTCTTCTAATTCCTCCTGATCTTAGGTCCGACCCAACTTCTTCCACGTCCACTGCCTTGGGCATCTGCCCTTTCTCCCACTGCTTCCGAGGCTTTAGTCCTCAGTCCTCCTTCTAATTCTCCTCTCCTTCTGTAGACTGTTCCATGTGATCAGGGTCTCCGCGCCTTAGTGAGGGAGTTCTAGCCCTCGCCTCTCTTCCTTTTCTCCTTATTCATCTGAGTCTGGTCTGAGCACCACTCCTTCTTGTTAAGCCACTTCCAAATCCTTTGCTTCTAATCATTTTATCTGCCTAAGAGGACTATTGTAATACCCCGGATTTTTTGGATCCTCGTTCGTGGGTCCTGGATCTGGTTTCTCGGAGCGTCCGACTCCGTTGTGTCTGAAATTTCGTTTCGGACATCTTTCGTGTTCGGATCGGCGCGATCCGGAGTCGTTTCGGAGGCCCGGAGGCGTTCCGCGTGTATTTTCCGATTCCCGGCGTGGGTTTCGGCTTTCCCTTCGGAACCTCGTTGCGGGTGAACCGGGCCGTTCACCTAGGCGAGTGTGGTACCATTACGATCGGTGCGTTCCGAGGATCACGAGGGTGTGATTTTCTATTTTTCAGGATTTTTCTGATTTTCTGGATTTTCCTATATATACCCCCCACCCTCTCTCTTCCTCTCATTTCTCACTCTCACCCTCTCTCTCTTCCCCCACTCTCTCCTCTCACTCTCTCCTCTCCGACGGCCGACGGACCGAGGCGGGGGCGATGCGGGCGAGGAGGACGGCGAGGATGGGTCGAGGATCGAGGCTCGAGGGCGCGGTGAAGCTCGGCCGTGAGTTCGCGGAGCGGCGAGGCTTCAATGGCGTTTTCTTCGTGGATCGGCGTCCACGGTGCGCGAAATCTTCTGTGAAGGTAGGGTGATGGACCCCCAGCTCGTGCACTTCCTTTCCCGCAAGTTTCGTAGGCTACGGTGAGCCGAGCGGGCCAAACGGGGTGATTTGGGCAAAATCCATGTTTTAGGGCTTGTGGGCCGATCTCCCGTTTCATTGCGTTTATGGCCGATCCGAGGCCGTAGATGCATGCTAGGGGTTATTTGGGGGCTTCCCCTATGTTTTTCCCCTCATCCGTGGATGTTTGGGGGCGTGGCGTGGATTTTTGGGATTTTCCCGCCGTTCTCGGTTTTCCGAAATGGTCGCGGTCCACCAGAAACCGTGTTCATTGGTCGCGGTCTTGGGAGAACCGCGTTCATCCTTTGTGTTTTGGTCGAGGAGGCCTTCGAGCGTCGCGGTCGTGCGATAGACCGCTTTGGTCTAGTCGCGGTCATGGGATGACCGCTACTATCTGGTCGCGGTCCTCGGGCGACCGCTACCAGCGGGGTTGCGCGTGGCTAGTTGCGGTCGTGAGGTGACCGTGACAGCATGGTCGCGGTCTCCGGTCAACCGCTACCATCTGGTCGCGGTCCCCGGTCGACCACTATCTGGTCGCGGTCATCAGGTGACCACTACCACGTTCTGGTTCCTGTTTGCGCTATTTTGACCTCCGGTCGACCCGGTTGCGACCCAGTGGTTGACTTTAGGTCTCGTGAGTGTCTCGGACACCTCGTGGAGTTCCGTGACCGTGTCTTTGGGTGTCCAGAGGTTGTCCCACTTACCTCATTTTGCGTGCCGTGAGCTTAAGGGTCCAGGTGACCTTTTAGCGCTCCGATTGTGTTGTTTTGGTCTCCGGTCGACCCGGTTGTGACCCAGTGGTCGACCTCCGGCCTTGTGAGTATCCCGGACACCCCATGGGTTCTGTGTCTGTGTTTTTGGGGTGTCGGGAGGGACCGTGTTTCCTCGATTAGCGTGCCCGTAGGTGTGGTGGGTCTGGGTGACCTCATGTGTTCCGGGCTTTCGTGTTACGCTCAATCGAGTCACCGTGTATCGGTGTGCGTGCGGTGGGGTCTCCCCCGCATGTCGTGGGTTTCCTTTGGAAGGCGATTCCCATGTGGGCCATGTGCTTGGCCTTGGACTGCGAGTCCAGTTATCCGGCCTGGGGCTGGAGGTTTCCCGCTTGCTACAAGATGGGAAATCGTCGTGGTGGCTTGTGTGCTGCCCTGGGAATCGTGCTTCTGTGTTTTCCGTGTGGCCTGTGTGGGTGGCCTTGGTCCCTTGCGTTCCCTTCCCGAGGGAGTGGTCTTGGCGACTCGTGAGTTGTCTCGGTACTTGTGCTACCGTGGTTTTAGACCTAGAGATTGGACTAGATTGACGGCCTTATGCTGTTGCGTACAACGGTCTTGACCCCGAGTCTTGTGACTCAAGGACCGTTGGGTGTAGTGCGTCTGGAGGACTGTCCAGAGTCCAGTGGCTTAGCGCCACTTGAGTTTTCTCGACTCTAGCCCACGGTGCGTGCGTGGCCGTGGACTGTGAGTCCCGTTTCTTCTCCGACTGTGGTCACCGTGCGACGGGGCCGGTACATGGGGTGGTCCCCGTACGTCGTCGGATTCGGACGTTGTTTTCCGTTGAGTTGAGAGTCTACTCCTTCAGTGACCCTCCACTAGTCGTAGCCTACCAGTACGCGTGTGCTGGTCGCACCAGGGAGTGGTGTACGGGCTTACCCTGAGGGCGGTTTTAGACTGGTTTCCGTCGGGCCCCTCGTCGTAGCCAGAGTCCGGCTGCGGGGGAAAACCAGTCAGAGGGCCAGACCTAGGACGCGTGGTCTGTGTGTGCACACGTGGTTGGGGACAGTGGACGCACGTCAACGGGCGTGACCCCAGCTAGTCACTTGTTTGTGGTTACTTGTACGGTGTCTGCGCCTTTGGTAGGAGCTACCACGTCAGGCGGTTCACCTGCGGCGCGGTGTAAGACGTCAGGGGACGCTACCGGCTGTGCTTCTAGTGGGAGGTACTCCTGTCGAGTTGGGAGTGACAGACTGTCAATTTTCGTGTCTTTGACCTTCGGGTTTTCGGTCGTGTCGACCGTTGAGTTCAGTTGTTTCACCGTGGCGCGTGTGTCGGTTCTCGCGCCGTGAGACTAGTGCTAGTGGCTTTACCGAGGTGGCGTCTTGTTGTACGGTACCCGCGATCGGATGGTCGGGGTTGCACCTTGGACAGCGTGTCCAGGTCGGCTGTGTCCGGGGGACAGGCCTCTACGGCGTGGTTACCGTGTGTTTTTACTTTGGTAGGTGGTGCTAGCGTGGTTCGGTAGCTTCGACTGCGTGATCGAGGTGTGCCTTCTGGTACAGTAGGAGTAGCTGTAGTGCTGAGTTTTGACCGGCCACCGGTTTGCTATTCCTGCTGTAGTTGTAGCTTCCTTTCCGCTACCGCCGTTGTTTTCGGTTGGGGTTCCGCGGGATCCCTGCTGAGTCTCTATTTTGGAGACTCATTCCCTGCTTTTCAGGTGTGGCGGTTCTTCCTCGAGGTTCGAGGGTGCGGAGCGGAGGTTTTCAGTTGCCAACTTGCCGGGCCGAGTGTTCACTTGGCATGTGGTACACTTTACTGATTTAGACTGTACTTTCTGTTGGACTGGACTCTGTTGTAGTTGTTTATTTATTTCTGTTAATTGTTAAGTTGTCCTGCTTTATTTCCTATTTCTTTGTGCCTCCACACTCCTTTTAGCCCTTCCGAGCCCTCCCGGCTCGTGGGCGGCGGTGCGAGTCTCGGGTTATCGGGCCTTCCCGGTAATCGGATTCTTGGGTCGTTACAACTATCCCACGATGATCAACCCCGCCTCTCACGGCAGCTGCTTCAACAAAGAGCGCAAGGTAATATGTTGACGTAAGTAAGCATTTTTATGATATCATTGTCTCATTGCTTCACGCATGATTTTCAAAATGAAGTGCTTCTTAACATGATTAAGAGTGATATTTAAGCCTTTATCCTAGGAATTTATCTTTATTGAATTTCATCTTTAAAAAAAAAAACTGAAAAGAGTCTTTAGGCTTCCTATGCAGCACTTTGGTTATAAGAACCCCGCGCTGGGAATTCGACATTCTCTCCCTGCTTGTTAAGAGCAACCCTCAGCTGGACATTCCACACACTTCACGGCATCCTTAGCTGGCTCCTTTGGTTAAACGCCGTTGCTACTTTGACCATGCCATGAGTATATCTGAAAATCTTTTCTCTTCTTTACTCGGCTGAGTGCAGGGGCAAGAGGTTGACGGATGAGATAACCAACCTAAGTAATCCCCAATACGAGAGAAGTCTCAAATAGGGGCAGTCTTGACCCAAACTAAAATCAAATTTCATGATATACATCTAGCCAAAAGGGCTATTATGAAAATCAAGTCAAAATTTTGATAATTGTAAAATTATGAATTATGGCATGTCAAGAGAGGCAAAGTCCCCGCAGGGAAAACCCTAGTCGTATGCATGTCAAGGGTCTCAAAATCAAAGGCATAAAGCCCCGGCGTAACAGACTACATATTTGAGGAGAAATACCTTGGAAGGAATTCAAGTCTCGATATCTCCCATCCTGCATAAAGTTTATCTCCAATTGTTTTTCTCTTCTCCCTCAAAGACCGAATGTTTCTCAGGTATGGCCTTGGTAGGGGCACCGTTAACCATGGACAGTCGGCTGTAGGGCGCCACCTTTAAATGCACGCCCGGCTTTGGGTAATTTTTTAGCGAAAGGGGAAGGAACGATGACCCCTAGCCAGTGGTTTAAACATCCCTCCGATACTGTATTAGCAAAGTCTAAGTTAAAATTCAAACAAAAAAATCATATATTCCAAATTTCATAAAAATTGAAAACTTTCCAAAAACTCATAAAAATTCACATGGTTCATTTTTAAAAAAAAAACTATTTTCAAATAATGCACGCCCATTCGCATTTCTTCATCGTTGGCTCACACGCATTTCGATGCGTATTTGCATAAGTTTAAGCATCGTAGGTGCAAAGTGCAAAGTCTGTGCAACGCCAAAGTCTGTGCAAAAGTTCAAAGTCTGCGCACATCCCACATCCAGGCAATGTCTAAGCAATGTCCAAGTAACCCAAGTCCTAACATCCAACGTCTGTGCATTCCCCATGCATCTCCAAAGTCTGAGCATATCATCTCCCATTCCATAGCTTGTGCATCCATTCCATAAGTCCATACATTCCATGGTCTCTTCATCCAAGTCTATACATTCCATGGTCTCTTCATCCCAAGTCCATACATTCCCCAAGTCTATACATCCCAAGTCTATACATCACAAGCCTATACGTTCTAAGTCCAAGCATGCTTCATCTAAAGTCCATACACACTCCAAGGCTTGTGCATTCATTGCAACATCAGTGCATTCTAGTACAACATCTGTGCATTCATTTCCAAGTCGACCATCCCACGGTTGTCACCCAAAAAAAAAATTTCAAAAATTTTCAAACAAATCTAAAAAAAATTCAAAAATTCTCAAATAAATCTAAAAAAAAATTCAAAAAAATTCTCAAATAAATCCAAAAAAATCAAAAATTCTCAAATAAATCCATAAAAATTCAAATATTCTCAAAATTCTATAAAAAATTTAAAAATTTGAAATGCTTTTCAAACTCCTAAAAATTTGCATACTCCAAAAATCTAAAAAATGTATTATATTTTTCTAATGGTATTTTTTTTGCAGGGACAATTCTTTTGCAAAGACCAAGAACACGGGATGAGTACTCTTCATTCATTATTATCAATCTTTTGATTCTTCCCAATATTCTCATGATATGTCACCCTGGGCACTTCAATTATCATCTTTCCATCATTCTGAGCAATTCATGTCAATCTGATCATCCCTGTCACTTGGGGTATCACTCTGGTTATTCACGTTAATCTGATCATTCAAGAGCCAGCTTCTCTGACTATTCCTGCTAACTTTACTCAACCATTATGACATCATCCTGATCTTTTATGCATCAATCTTCTGATTTGCCAAGATTGTCATCCTCATCACAAACAACAAACAATGATGCTATGTTTTCAACTCATACTGTTGATACATGCTATGTTATTCAATGCTATTCATGCTTTCATGCTTGAATTCCATCCTTGCTATGTTTGCTATGCTTAAATGCCTAAATGCCTTATTCATTACTTGTTATCTTCCTTATATCTTGGCTAATGAACTTTTGAGCGCAGGAAGAAGTCCTTGGTCCCACCGTCTGGGCATCAACATTCAAGTCCCACGGTGACTGTATTATGTGCTGCATTTTCTCAGTTCCCATATGCTCATTGCTCCACCATCTTCCTGTATGCATTTTTACTATATGTTACATACGCTACTAGATTATATCAAGGACCTTGTGGCATTGGTAAATCTGAAATTTGAGTTCCCCTTCATCAAAAATAATGATGATTCCAGAGGAGTCTTAGTCACACGGATAGGCCGTTGAGCCGTCCAGGACTGGGGACGATGGTACCCTTTTGCGAGTTGGTGCGCGGATAAACGGGCTTCGGCTTAATATCAGCTCGTGAAATCGGTTTCTTGACCCAATCTTACCATTTTAACAATATTATCCTTGATTATCTTATATTTTCATTTGTTTTAATTTTTCCTTTTAAACTCAGCATGCATTCATATAGGACTTTGAATCAACGTTGGAAAATCATTCTGATAAGCTGATTTGGAGAGTCAAATTGATCTTAATCTTTCCAGATATGAGATATTCATTGCTGAATGGAATCCTCAGTTCATTTTCTCGAAAGCTCCTTGTTTAGATTTCTATCCTCTTATTTCAATCCTTTCCCTTGATCCACCTTGACTGTAGCACGTCCACATTGGCTGATAACCGCTCCCCAATGGTGAAACCTACAGGTTTGTGACCTGGGGTACTTCCACCGCGCTGGAAGTTGATCATTCTCCTTCGTGCCCGCGTGCACACTCCCTCTTTTATCCAAACATCGTTGATTTCATTAAATTTTTCGAGATTGCTTCATCTCGAGCTTTTGATTTAATTCTCATCAAGTGATGTTGATTGCGTGTCTCATCACACCTTGGCATCTACTTTTCAGTTTACTCTGCTCCCTTACAAAGCAGACGTCAAGGCGGAGCAGCTGTAGACACGCCAAAATTGACGTTACTGTGAGTACATCTCATATTACCTTGTAATGCCCCAATTTGACCCTCAAATTAACTTTGTTTGAGTGATTTTTCTCACTTTTCCTGGATTTCTCATTTTTTCTCTATTTTCTTATTTTTTTTCCTATTTTTCTGGATTTTCTGGATATTTTTCTCCATTTTTTTAGATTTTTCAGAATTAACGACGTGAGGGGGGATGTCATTTGTTTTTAAGAAAATTTAATAAAATAAAAATAAAAATAACGACTATGAATAGAGGCGTCCATTCTTTCATTTTTCCCATTTTTCTGAATTTTTCTTGGAATTTTTTGAATTTTTTTAGAATTAACGACTTAGCATAGGGCGTTGTTTGATTTTTAAATAGAATAAAAAATGAAAAAAAATTGAATTCACGACATTTGGCAGGGCGTCAATTTCAAATTTGATTATTTTAATATTATATTTGGCTCTCTTTCAGGGGTGATTTGGCGACCTTCCGGGTGTCAGAAAAATATGAAAAAATAGTAATTGGAATAAGCATAGTTAGATGCACCTCCACCTAAAAAATCAGAAAATAATATTGAGAAATGAAAAATGGCCCTGTTTTACATATTTTGAAATAACGACCCTAAATCGGACGTCAATTTAATTGACGCCCGAATTCCCGGTCGTCCATTCCTTTTGACTTTTTATTATTTTGATTGACGACGCTGTACAAGTCGTAATTTTCAATTGACGACCCTAGACAGGTCGTCATTTCCATTGCTATATATTGAGAGCTTAAATCCGCCTAAAATTCGTATTAAATTCTAAATAACGCCCCTCTGCAAGTCGTCAATTCTTAAAATGACGTTTCCTCCGCAGGCGTCATTTTAAGAAGCGACCGTCTCCTGGTCGTCAATTCGTGTTGAATTCTGAATTTTCCTAGAAACCTATTCTTTCCTCATTTTGAGCCCATTTTCACTTCGGAAAGGACCCCGATGGCTTTCTATGATTGGGAGGACCCCTTCCAATATTTGTCTCATGCTAAAATTAATTTTCCTAATCTTTATCGGATTAAAACCCATCTAATCTCCCCTATAAATAGAGCTTCTTGTGGCTCTGTCGAGGGGGCCAATTTTTACACACGAAGGGGAGGTGTTGCCCTTTTCTTGGCTGGAGGAGGGAGCTTCTTTGCATCAAAGGCTTCATTCACCAAGAACTCTCTCCCACACGTCGATCCAAGGTCAAGGGGGAAAAACTGCCCAGGCTCCTCTTACCTCCTTTTTCTGTTTCTCTGTTCTCTATTTTCCTTTTCTTTTATCTGCATTAATTACATGCATTCATCTTAGTCATTGTTCTGTTATTAAGCTTCTTTCTCAATCACGTTGAGACTCCCACAGTGCAACACTTGCACACTTATTATTCTTAGCATTCATCATATGTTTTTATTCCACCCTTTGCATAGGGGTTTAAGGGCAACACCCAACAAGGTGTGGTCTTATACATGAATTTCATGCTCATCTTTTTTATGAATTTGATGCTACACTCACCTTGGTTCTAATCCATATTCTTTTATTGGTTGTTGTCTTTGATCTTTACAAGGGTAATCAACAAGAGGAACTCTCTTCATCGGCCGGCCGATCGGAAGAGAAAGGTGCACTCACAATCTCCCCCGCATTTGAGGTATTTATATTCGCGATCCCTCCCTTTTATTATTGATTATATCATTTGAGGCCCTCGCGTCTCTGGCGATCACACATTCTCCATTAGCATCCTCGCATGCTCCCCTTTTCTCCTATCTTTCCCCTTGTTCTTTTATCATATCCCCTTGTTCTTTTTCCCTTTTTTGTTTAATTGTTCTAAGTGGATTTCTTAGAATCTACAATGAGGTTTTCTCCCGAAGTTGAACTCCAACTGATCGGTGCGACTGAGTTCGTCCTTTACAACGCGCATCGGTGCTGCCTCCAGATCGGAATTCTACGCCACTCGTTCCCACTGTTAACCGGCATCGTTCCTTTGAAGAAGAGGGAGTTGGGTACGGAAGCGGATGCGAAGGAAACGAAGGCCATTAAAGCACCCTGGAAGACAAGTGTTGCGGGAAAGGCCTTAGCGCATGTGGGGGAAGAATGTGAGCTGTGGAGAGCTTATGCAACCGAACTGGAGAAGTTAAGGCTTAAAGCGCCTAAGCCCCTGATGTAGCTCAGTTTACTTTCTCATGGAATAAAATATGAAATTTGACGTTTTGGACCACTGTTCCCCTAATTATTATTTTTATGATTTTCTTTTTCTTTTTTCTTTTTTGTGTTTTCTCTCTTTTGTGTTCTTGTTTATTTACAATATGATCATATATATATATATATATATTCATACACATTTTTTTTATTTTTAATGGAGGCGTCCAGGGCCATGGACGCCCCTATGTTTTCTTTTTTCTTTTTATTTTATTTTTGATGTGGGAGCGTCCAGGGGCCTGGACGCCCCTATGTTTTCTTTTTTATTTTTGTTTATTTTTTTATGTGGGGGTGTCCAGGCGCCTGGACGCCCCTATATTTTTTTAATTTTTGAAAAAATAAAAAAGGCGGGGGCATCCAGGCGCCTTGACGCCCCAAAGATTGGTGATTTTCTATATATAGGGGGCCTCACCCCCTGTTCTCTTCTACTGTTCATTCTAACGACCCATTCTCAGTTCCCAATGGAGCAAGGAGGCCCGAGCCATGGTGGAGAGCGGCGGAAACGACGGGCTCGTCGTCCGAGGAGGTCGAGGGATCATGCCGAGGAGGCTGCCGTGGGAGAGGAGATTACCGCGGAAGAGGAGGCGCCTCATTTGGCCGTGGAGGGTCCTGCGGGTGCTGGCGACGCGGGAGAGGATGATCACGACCCGGTAAGCCCCTCAGAACTCCAATTTGTTGGTTTATTAGGCTAAATAGGCGGGCGGAAGACGGTGTGGAGAAGGCCGGGGAGTGAGGGAAGGAGGCGTCCAGGGGCCTGGACGCCTCCATCCTTTCTTTTTTGTTTTGTTTTGTTTTTATTATTTTTTTAGGTTATTACGTAAATAAAATAAAATCAAAATTAAGGAGGCGTCCATTGAGTTGGACGCCTTCATTGTAATATATATTATTTTTTATTTATTTTTCGTTTTGTTAAAATAAAATAAAGGAAATAAAAATAAGGCGTCCAGGGGGTTGGACACCTTTAAATATATATATATATATATATATTTAAAATAAATAAAAAAATAAGTAAATATTATGTACAGTGTTGTTGTTTATTAAAAATATTATATACTATATGTTACATACGCTACTAGATTATATCAAGGACCTTGTGGCTTTGGTAAATCTGGAATTTGAGTTCCCCTTCATCAAAAACAATGATGATTCCAGAGGAGTCTTATTCACACGGATAGGCCGTTGAGCCGTCCAGGAGTGGGGACGATGGTTCCCTTTTACGAGTTGGTGCGCGGATAAACGGGCTTCGGCTTAGTATCAGCTCGTGAAATCGGTTTCTTGACCCAATCTTGCGAGTTTAACAATATTATCCTTGATTATCTTATATTTTCATTTGTTTTAATTTTTCATTTTAAACCCAGCATGCATTCAAATAGGACTTTGAATCAACGTTGGAAAATCATTCTGATAAGCTGATTTGGAGAGTCAAATTGATCTTAATCTTTCCAGATATGAGATATTCATTGCTGAATGGAATCCTCAGTTCGTTTTGTCGCTGTTTTAGGTCATTTTCTCGAAAGTTCTTTGTTTGGATTTCTATCCTCTTATTTCAATCCTTTCCCTTGATCCACCTTGACTGTAGCACGTCCACATTGGCTGGTAACCGCTCCCCAATGGTGAAACCTACAGGTTTGTGACCTGGGGTACTTCCACCGCGCTGGAAGTTGATCATTCTCCTTCGTGCCCGCGTGCACACTCCCTATTTTATCCAAACATCGTTGATTTCATTAAATTTTTCGAGATTGCTTCATCTCGAGCTTTTGATTTAATTCTCATCAAGTGATGTTGATTGCGTGTCTCATCACACCTTTGCATCTACTTTTCAGTTTGCTCTGCTCCCTTACAAAGCAGACGCCAAGGCGGGACAGCTGTAGACACGCCAAAATTGACGTTACTGTGAGTACATCTCATATTACCTTGTAATGCCCCAATTTGACCCTCAAATTAACTTTGTTTGAGTGATTTTTCCCACTTTTCCTGGATTTCTCCTTTTTCTTATTTTTTTCCTATTTTTCTAGATTTTCTGGGTATTTTTCTCCTTTTTTTTAGATTTTTCAAAATTAACGACGTGAGGGGGAGCGTCATTTATTTTTAAGAAATTTAAGAAAATAAAAGGAAAAATGACAACTATGAATAGAGGCGTCCATTCTGTCATTTTTCCCATTTTACTAGATTTTTCTGAGAATTTTTCGAATTTTTTTAGAATTAACGACTTAGTATGGGACGTTGTTTGATTTTTAAATAAAATAAAAAATGAAAACAATTGAATTCACGACATTTGGCAGGGCGTCAATTTCAAATTTGATTATTTTAATATTATATTTGGCTCTCTTTCAAGGGTGATTTGGCGGCCTTCCGGGTGTCAGAAAAATACGAAAAAATAGTAATTGGAATCAGCAGAGTTAGATGCACCTCCACCTAAAAAATCAGAAAATAATATTGAGAAATGAAAAATACCCCTATTTTGCATATTTTGAAATAACGACCCTAAATCGGACGTCAATTTAATTGACGCCCGAATTCTCGGTCGTCCATTCCTTTTGACTTTTTATTATTTTGATTGACGACGCTGTGCAAGTCGTCATTTTCAATTGACGTCCCTAGACAGGTCGTCATTTCCATTGCTATATTTTGAGAGCTTAAATCCGCCCAAAATTCATATTAAATTCTAAATAACGCCCCTCTGCAAGTCGTCAATTCTTAAAATGACGTTTCCTCCGCGGGCGTCATTTTAAGAAGCGACCGTCTCCAGGTCGTCAATTTGTGTTGAATTCCGAATTTTCTTAGAAACCTATTCTTTCCTCATTTTGAGCCCATTTTCATTTCGGAAAGGACCCCGATGGCTTTCTATGATTGAGAGGACCCCTTCCAATATTTGTCTCATGCTAAAATTAATTTTCCTAATCTTTATTAGATTAAAACCCATCTAATCTCCCCTATAAATAAAGCTTCTTGTGGCTCTGTCGAGGGGGCCAATTTTTACACACGAAGGGGAGGTGTTGCCCTTTTCTTGGCTGGAGGAGGGAGCTTCTTTGCATCAAAGGCTTCATTCACCAAGAACTCTCTCCCACACGTCGATCCAAGGTCAAAGGGGAAAAACTGCCCAGGCTCCTCTTACCTCCTTTTTCTGTTTCTCTGTTCTCTATTTTCTTTTTCTTTTATCTGCATTAATTACATGCATTCATCTTAGTCATTATTCTGTTATTAAGCTTCTTTCTCAATCACATTGAGACTCCCACAGTGCAACACTTGCACACTTATTATTCTTAGCATTCATCATATGTTTTTATCCCACCCTTTACATAGAGGTTTAAGGGGAACACCCAACAAGGTGTGTTCTTATACATGATTTTCATGCTCATCTTTATTATGAATTTGATGCTACACTCACCTTGGTTCTAATCCATATTCTTTTATTGGTTGTTGTCTTTGATCTTTACAAGGGTAATCAACAAGAGGAACTCTCTTCATCGGCCGACCGATCGGAAGAGAAAGGTGCACTCACAATCTCCCCCGCATTTGAGGTATTTATATTCACGATCCCTCCCTTTTATTATTAATTATATCATTTGAGGCCCTCGCATCTCTGACGATCACACATTCTCCATTAGCATCCTCGCATGCTCCCCTTTTCTCCTATTTTTCCCCTTGTTCTTTTATCATATCCCCTTGTTCTTTTTCCCTTTTTTGTTTAATTGTTCTAAGTGGATTTCTTAGAATCTACAATGAGGTCTTCTCCCGAAGTTGAACTCCAACTGATCGGCGCGACTGAGTTCATCCTTTACAACGCGCATCGGCGCTGCCTCCAGATCGGCATTCCACGCCACTCGTTCCCACTGTTAACTGGCATCGTTCCTTTGAAGAAGAGGGAGTTGGGTACAGAAGCGGATGCGAAGGAAGCGAAGGTCATTAAAGCACCCTGGAAGACAAGTGTTGCGGGAAAGGCCTTAGCGCATGTGGGGGAAGAATGTGAGCTGTGGAGAGCTTATGCAATCGAACTAGAGAAGTTAAGGCCTAAGGCACCTAAGCCCCTGATGTAGCTCACTTTACTTTCTCATGGAATAAAATATGGAATTTGACGTTTTGGACCACTGTTCCCCTAATTATTATTTTTATGATTTTATTTTTCTTTTTTCTTTTTTGTGTTTTCTCTCTTTTGTGTTCTTGTTTATTTACAATATGATCATATATATATATATATATATATATATATATATATATATTCATACACATTTTTTTTATTTTTAATGGAGGCGTCCAGGGCCATGGACGCCCCTATGTTTTCTTTTTTATTTTTATTTTATTTTTGATGTGGGGGCGTCTAGGGGCCTGGACGCCCCTATGTTTTCTTTTTTATTTTTGTTTATTTTTTATGTGGGGGCGTCCAGGCGTCTGGGTGCCCCTATATTTTTTTAATTTTTGAAAAAATAAAAAAGGTGGGGGCGTCCAGGCGCCTAGACGACCCAAAGATTGGTGATTTTCTATATATAGGGGGTCTCACCCCCTGTTCTCTTCTACTGTTCATTCTAACGACCCATTCTCAGTTCCCAATGGAGCGAGGAGGCCCGAGCCAGGGTGGAGAGCGGCGGAAACGACGGGCTCGTCGTCCGAGGAGGTCGAGGGATCATGCCGAGGAGGCTGCCGTGGGAGAGGAGATTACCGCGGAAGAGGAGGCGCCTCATTTGGCCGTGGAGGGTCCTGTGGGTGCTGGCGACGCGGGAGAGGATGAGCACGACCCGGTAAGCCCCTCAGAACTCCAATTTGTTGGTTTATTAGGCTAAATAGGCTGGCGAAAGACGATGTGGAGAAGGCCGGGGAGTAAGGGAAGGAGGCGTCCAGGGGCCTGGACGTCTCCATCCTTCTTTTTTGTTTTGTTTTATTTTTATTATTTTTTTAGGTTATTACGTAAATAAAATAAAATCAAAATTAAGGAGGCGTCCATTGAGTTGGACGCCTTCATTATAATATATATTTTTTTATTTTTTATTTTTTATTTATTTTTTCGTTTTGTTAAAATAAAATAAAGGAAATAAAAATAAGGCGTCCAGGGGGTTGGACACCTTTATATATATATATATATATATATATATATATTTAAAATAAATAAAAAAATAAGTAAATATTATGTACAGTGTTGTTGTTTATTATTATCCATGATGCTGATGTGTTCCTTTTTGTTTATTTTTGTGGTGTGCAGGGCGTGATGAAGAGCCGGATCAGCTGGTCTCTGGTGGTGGCAGCGTACCGTGGGCTGCCGGACTTTCAGAAGGCGCGGATGGACGCCATGGGTTTTGGAGCTTTTCTCAGGATCGAGCCCTTCCGGCTTGACCTTCCTCTTATTCAGGCGTTGAGGGAGCGGTGGCACGCGCCGAGCCGGGCGTTTCTGATGCCCTGGGGGCACATGGTGCCAACACTGGAGGACGTGGCTCGGATCACCGGGCTACGAGTTGACGGAGATGCAGTCAGCGGGGTCACTCACCCCGATTACCGAGAGAGTGCCTTGGACCTGTTGTGGCTAGAGACGAGTGCGACTGACAGAGACAGCAGGGTAGTCGGTCGAGTGGAGATTATGGAGGCGCTCGGTTTTGGTGATCCGCGCCAGCGGGTCAGCGAGACTGGAGCGGAGTTTCTGGCACGACTGGAGGGAGACGCTCGTGCAGCTTTTACCTAGGACCCGAGCGAGCGGGAGCTGGTGGATCTAGACCTCCGGAGGTTCCTCTTCTTCTTCATGGGCCGCCTTCTGCTGGGGACGAAGGGTGACTACTGCCGCTTCCTCGGGATCCTGGCGAATCTGGACAGAGTGGGGAACAATGCGTGGGGAGCGGCTCTGCTTGCCCATTTGATCGTCGATCTCTCCCAAACTTCAGAGAGGGAGACGACAGTCAGCGACTTCGCACCTTTTCTCCAGGTAAATATTTTATTTATGTATTTTACCGTAGTTAAATATGCAATTAGTCATGCTAATGATGTATGATGGATGCAGGTGTGGATCTATTACTACTTCCCGATGGGAAGAGCCAGATAGAGGAACAGGAGAGCCGTGCCTCTGGCGAGACAGTGGAGGCCGGTCATGGTCGCGGCACCCCACGGCTACCAGCTGGTGGTGCTAAGGCGGGAGATACAGGAGTTCCTTGCAGTAATGGTGAGATTTTTTTATTTTTTTGGAATTCTTTTCACTTTATTTTTGCTTTTTGGTTTTGACTAACTAAACGGGTATGTACAACCTAACCTAGGTAAACTGGAGACCCTACTCTGACATGGTCGACGTCGACCAACCATGGGTTCTAACAAGTCGTGCCCGGTTCGGACGGGAACTGTGGATGCACTGCCTGAATGAAATCGAGCCGCTCCGGCTACGATTGATTATGAGGACTCTAGGACTGGCTCAGGAATGGGTGGATACGGCTGCGCCACCTCGTGTCGGGAGAAAGACGCGGGGACCGGCAACCTGCATTGATTGGCGTGTGTGGTTCCCCGAACAGTATGAAGATTGGCAACGGGGTGGCACAATCGTGGAATCACATGCACATGATAGTGAAGACTATCTGCGTCTGTATAAGACAATGTACGCAGAGCGGATCCAACCCCGGAGACTTGTGGAGGTAGGTCTCCCCTTTTCTCTTCTTTCCCTCCTTTGATTTTATTCATAGAAATGCTGACTCCTATGGCTGCAGGATGTCCGTGACACTATGATAGCGAACTTGTGATCTCGCCTGGCAGAGAGGGAGCAACAATTGGGTGACACACGTGAAGCCCTGAGTGCCTCGGTAGGTGTACAGTGCACACTCCGAATCAAGACTTTAGTTTCATGGTGTCCGGCCACTAACTATCACATGTGTGATCATAGCGCGCCCAGATTGACGCCGCTTCCTTAGCGATGGGAGTGGGTGGCGTCTCTAGCTTATGGATCCCTGCCTCAGAACTTGATTTGCTTCACGAGCAACTCGCTCATGCCACACAGCGTGCCGCGGAGGCGGAAGGAATGCTCTCTATACAGGTAAGAGTCTCAGTATTGAATTCTCCTTGTTTACGTCTTGCCGTATATCTGAGATGGTACATCTGACAGGAAAAGGAGACGCAGGAGTCACTTGTCCATGCTGCACAGAGGGAGGCCATAATAGTAGAGCTGGAGGAGGAACTGCGGCGTCGTCCAGATGACGACTCTTGTAGAGATGCCATGGAGCTGAGGATCACTCTCCAGTTGGAGAGGGAAAACCGTGAGAGAGAACGGGTAGAGAGAGAAAGAGACACAGAGAGAGAAAGAGCCGACAGATTGGTTGATAGGGAGGAACAAAAGGCCATGGAGGCCCAGCTGTTCGAACTCTGAACCAGCCTTGGTCTTGCTGAACAGTGGTTGAGAGATGGTGAGGAGCGCTACCGAAGAGCACGAGAGCGTGGCTTTCGTGTTAGTAGCTTTCTTGTTGCCCCCACGGATCAACGTTGGGGTGTAGGAAGAGGAGGAGGAGTACAGAGCGGTAGGAGTACCGCTTTTCGTAGCTGGGTAGCACCCTTGAGGGTATTTTGTCCGGAGAGTAGCGGGACGAGTAATGCAGATAGAGAGGGCCGAACTTGATGTAATTTTTTTATTTTTGGAATAAAATACAAGGTTCGGCTTGTTTGGTTTTCACCTTTACTTTTGTCGCCTCGAATCCCTGCACACATCACTGAGACAAACAAATCAGAATTTCTGCTCTGACTTGGCCCCTTGCTCAATAAGCAAATGGTCACTTTGACTGTCCTTGATAACTGGTCAAGGGGCCAAGTCTTTATTTAACGAAGGCAAGGAAAAGATGTGGTGATGATGAATGCAGCGGACAAGCACACGAATGCAAGCGATATTAAAAGATGAAATGCTGCATACAAACGTAATCACGCAAAAATGATTTATTTTTCTTTTATATTTGGCATTTTTTGATGTTGTTTTGTTATAAATTTTTTTTATTTGTAAATATGTACATTTTCTCTTTTTCCATTTTTTATTATTTTTATCATTTCATTTTTTTATTGCTAACGCCTGACAAGCACCCAAATGGCACCTAACCTATATGAGAACAGGGGTTTCTTACTAACCTCCCAGGTATCCTAAGTGCACATCTAGGTTGATTTGGGCCTCTAGACCCCTCGAATGATGATCCCGCCGGCTAAGACTTACCCTGATGACAATACCGTCATGCCATGCTTAGGCTCCCAGTCGCTTCCGACCACAGGGATTCACCCAAAAGGTGTTTGAGGTAAATGATTTGCCCGATCCGGGTCTATTTCCTCACAACTCTAGATGGTATATGATGGAACACCCTGGAACCCTAACGACCAACCGCGCGACGCTGACCCAGAATCAGACGTCGTCGCATCCAGAGGTGACGCGCTTGCATTGGCCTAAGCCCAAGGTTAAACAAGAAGACATCAAGATGGTAAACAGGGGTCTTGACCAGCCAAAAATACAAAGACTCCTTCGCAGTGACAGCTTCTACTTTTCAAAGTAGGCAACCATATGTTTGTATTAAAATAAGGTCGCGAACCTTGGCGGGTTTCGCCCTTCAGACATTCCGTCGAGCTTTCACCTTTAAAGGAAGAAGGAAGAGCGTAGGGGATAAACCTCCTGAGAGGATCGGTAAAACCGTTAACCCGACGAGCCAATAAGGGCCCATTTAACTCTTTCCTTTCGGACAACTTCGGACCAAATCCCGAGCATTTACATTCCATGGCCCTTTTGTGGATTCAGACTTTTACTTTGAGAGGTTTTATTTATCGCATCAGGCACGGTCACGACCAGGCTTTTCTCTTGATTTTGATTTTGTGTTTCTTTTTGCGAGGGAGATATAGTCGTTTGACGTTTGTGAGCTCCCTTTCGTATGCCTGCGGGGACACTGCCCACTTCTTGTGCTCTGATCGATGCTCGAGGAAATGGATCCTACTCTTGCCCTTGGGGTTTGAGTTTTGGTTTCTCATGCTCAACGTTTTAAGGGCGTCGACTGTCTCATTTGGTCGAAGAGAAAAGAATAAAGATTATAGCTTCTGGAGATCTTCCGGATGAGGCCTCACCGTAGGTGATGCTACCAACTTTTTTTGGATAAAATACATAAGTGAGTACATGTTGGCTTCCTTCGAGCGAGCATAGGCCGATGTGGCCGGATAGGGATCTCCACGGTTCTGGCAAACCAAGACCCGGTGCCTACCAAGTCTTAATGGGCCCTATCGTAACATGAAGGTTGGATGCAGGGACTTAACTACATGGTGACCACCAGACATCGGTATTTTGAATTTTCCATATTTTTAGTGATTTTTAATATTTTTTGTTTTTGATGTTTTCTTTCTTTTCATCATTTTTTATTTTTTTACACTAAGCTAAGGGTAGTACTTTTTAAGATAAAGCCCGTTCCAAGGGTGGGATAACTCGGTCCCTTCGGCGTTGACTAGCTTGTAGGCGTTGCCAGGGTACACGGCTTGAATTACAAATGGTCCTTCCCAATTGGGTTGGAGCTTAGATCGCGGCCCTCCAGGTTTGACAAAAATTCGTTTTATGACCATCTCACCGACTTTGAATTTTCTCTCAACGACTTTCTTTTGGTAAAAGCGAGCGAGTCTATTTTGATACACACGCGCATGCTCGGCAGCGGCCAGCCGCTTCTCGTCTAAGAGTTCCAACTGGACAAGGAGTGAATTGCGACGTTCGTCGAGGGGAAATTCCTCATCCAATTGTACTCTGAGAGAAGAGATCAGAGTCTCGTACGGGACTACCGCTTCCGTCCCATAAGTAAGGGCAAACAGAGTCTGCCCGGTGGGGGTACGGATTGAAGTGCAATAGGCCCATAGAGCTTCGATAAGCTTTTCTGGCCAGTCTGAAAACTTACTGGACTCGCAGATTTTCTTGATGATTTTGATCAATGTTTTATTGGTGGCCTCCGCTTGGCCATTACCTTGTGGGTAATAAGGTGATGAATGATGCAACGTAATTGCGTACCTTTTGCAGAGGTCTTGAAGGTCCTGAGAAATGAACTGTGGCCCATTATCAGTGACGATTGTGCTTGGGACGCCAAACCTGGCGAGGATGTTCTTCATGATGAACTTGCAGACTGTTGACGCCTTGATTTCCGCGTAAGCTTCGGCTTCGGCCCATTTGGTGAAGTATTCCGTCGCAGTAAGGATGAAAGATTTCTGCTTGGTGAGGGAATTGGGATCACCAAGGGGACCGGTGATGTCGAATGCCCACATGGAGAAAGGCCATGGGAAAGATATTGGGTGAAGTGAGGAAGAGGGTGAATGTATTTTATCGGCGTGAAGTTGACACTTGACACACCTACGGACATAGACGGCACAATCCTCTTCCATAGTGGGCCAGTAAAAGTCTTGCCTAATGATCTTCTTGGCGAGCATCTGGCTATTCACATGGCCACCGCACACACCCGAGTGTGTCTCCTCTACGCATTTTCAAACCTCATCGTCATCAAGACATCTTAACAGAACGCCAGTAAGGCTCCTCCTATAGAGTAGACCTCCAACCAATGTGTATTTCTGAGCCACCTTTCTTATGACTTTCTTATCTTCTGTGGTGGCTCCTTCAGGATAAGATTGATCTTTGCAGTACTTGATGATTTCATAGAACCATGGTTTCTCCTCATCAGCCAGCTCTTCTTCGACTTTTGCCAACATGATCTCCCTCTTCTCAAGAATTTCTTCCTGTAGAACCTTCCTTGCTATCCTGTCTTTGATATTTACGTAGGAAGCGTCATCGATTGCAGGGGCATGCCGCTTGTAGATGGAAATGGAATCAAACCATCTCCCTAGAGGGAAACTTAAAGACGATGCCAACGAGGCGAGGGCATCGGCCAGAATATTCTGATGACGAGGGACATGGACAAAGATCAGTTTGGTGAACAGTTTGGCAAAGGCAGCAGTGAGTTCTTGGTATGGCTTGAGTTTAGGATCGCGAGTGCGATATTTAGTGAGCACCTGGCGAAGAATGAGTTGACTATCACCTACGACTCGTAATTCGGTGATACGAAAGGAATGAGCGAGTTCCAGGCCAGCTAGAAGAGCGTCATATTCGGCTATATTGTTGGTAACTGGGAATTTGAGCTGGTATACCAGTGGGAATGTGAGGCCTTCAGGTGACAAGAGGGCAATGCCGATTCCTTTCCCTTGAGAATTCAGAGCTCCAGCAAAATATAACGTCCACATTGGCTCATCAAATTGGGTGACGAACATTAGTTCCTCATCTGGAAACTCTGATTGGACAGGATCGAACTTGGGAAGAGGCGAGATGCTTGGCTATGGCATAGCCTTTAATCGCCTTTTGCTGGATGTAGGTGATGTCGAACTGAGAGAGAAAACTTTGCCAGCGTGCTAACCTATCCGTAAGGACGGATTTCTCCAGAAGGAACTTGATAGGATTCATGCGAGCAATCAAATGGACCTATGAGCCAGGAAGTAGTGCTTCAATTTCTGCACTACCCAAACGAGGGCAGCACAGATTTTCTCCATGACTGTGTACTTCTGGTCACAGGGATTGAGAAGTTTGGACAAGTAATAGGTTACCCGCTCCTTACCTTCTTTATCAGCTTGTGTGAGGACGGCTCCCACGGAGTCATCCAAGACTGAGATGTAAAGGATCAGAGATTTTTCTGGTTTGGGTGGAATGAGAACGGGTGGACTAGACAGATATTCCTTTAACCCTTCAAAAGCTTTTTGACATTTAGAATCCCAGTGGAATTCTACTCCTGGCTTGGTCAACTCATAGAGAGGTCTACACCTTTGTGAGTGTTGGGACACAAACCGACGAATAAACTGCAACCTCTCGATTAAACCTCGGACTTCCCTCAAATTCTTGGGAGGCGGCATATCCCTGATGGCCTTAGCTTTGTCGGGATCTATCTTGATCCCTCTTTTACTCACAATGAAATCCAATAATTTACCCGATGACACACCAAACACACACTTCTTCGAGTTCATTTTCAATTGAAACTCCCTTGATCTCTGCAAGACCTTAGCCAAAACTTCTGGATGTTCCACCATGGTCCTTGATTTCACCAATAAATCATCCACATACACCTCAAAATATATGTGCATCATGTCGTAAAATATGGCCATCATAGCTCTTTGGTAAGTAGCTCCAGCATTCTTTAACCCAAACGGCATGACCACGTAACAATATGTTTCCCAAGGTGTAGTGAATGATATCTTCTCTTGATCCTCTTCTGCCAAACGAATTTGATTATATCCTAAAAATCCATCCATGAATGAGAGGGTCTCATATCCTGCTGTGTTATCGATCAACACATCAATGTGAGACAAGGGAAAATTATCCTTCGGACACGCGCGGTTAAGGTCCCGGAAGTCGATGCAAATCCTGACTTTCCCGTCTTTCTTCATGACCGGGACAATGTTTACCACCCATTGAGGATAAAGAACGACTCTAATGAACCTGGCTTTATGGAGCTTATCGACCTCTTCTTTCATTTTCAAAGCCATCTGAGGGTGAAAACGCCTTAACCTTTATTTTACCGAAATAGACGCTGGTTTTAGGCGGTGTTCGACCAGGGTTGAATCCAGACCCGGCATATCTTCGTAGCTCCATGCAAATGTGTCCTTATATTCCTTGAGAACTTCAATTAATACCTCTTCTTCAGAGGGTGGTAGGTTATTACTTATGAGGATGATCCTAGGGTCTTCCTCAGTTCCCAAGTTGACTTCTTTGGTGGACTCTTCTACGGCGGTTGACGGCTCGTCAAATCTCCTTATTCCACTAGCATATGCGCTAGCCGCATCCTCATATTCCTCACCCTCATCTTCAGTAGGGTATTCTTCACCCGTGATCTCTTAGACTCCATACCCCTCATCAATTGCACAGTTGCCCTCACATTCTATTTCCGGTAGCTGGATGGGATTTTCTAGCAACTGAGGGATGGCAAGAAGGGCCTGACACCTGGCGGCTAAGTCCAGAAGGAACCGACGAGGGATCTGCCTACCCTTGGATTACTTCCTAGGTACTACCTTTGACTTATTATTCCTAGATTTACTGACATTATTTACAGAAGAAGAAAAAGATGAAGAGGATGGTGAAGAATGTACAGGGGAAGACCCCTCAGAGGAGGGGTAGAAAAGGTCGCTCATCGAACTTTGGACGGGTGGTCCGCAGGGTGGGACGCACCCGTGGGAGATGTAGGAGGTTTCCTCAACGAAGATGTGTTGTTGAGGAGTTTGAAAATTGACGTTTTTTTTTCGTTTTCATTTTTGATGACAAAACAGTGAAAAGAGATCGGAGGAGAGAGAAAAGTGGTTATGGCTAGAGGATTGGGAGGCTCGTAGAGCAGATCATGATTGAAGACCTGGCGCGGGTTAAGAAACCCGCATAGGTATGTAAGTAGAGAGGGGGATCTGGGAAGATCATCAGACAACTGTCTGGCCCAGGAAGATGACAGCAACAAAGACTGTGACGAGTGAATGGAGAAGATGACGGCTAATGAGTCGTCGGTGGTGATGGTGATGGCGGATGAAGATCCGCTGGTGACAGGGTCCTTCTGGCGAGGACGATGATAGTTTGGAACCTTGACAATAGTAATGATATTTTCTGACATTCCGGAGATCAATGGCGGTCTTTCAAGCCGTGGAGGCGAGAACATCATTTCCAGTGCAACGGAAATATCCCGTATATCAAACCACTTGTCCCATTCGCATTCTGGATCTTTGATCTTGCCTCTTTTGGTGACCCCCAGATATTTTTCAGCCGAATATACAGCATGTGGTCCCCCATGTGCTTCTTGCGGGTAATCTCCCATCTGAACAACGGGCCCTTTGTTGAAGTGGTTTGATAGGGTCCATGTGAGGGGCTTCCAATCCGTCTTAAATGGTCCTTTGAAGCCTAGGCCAAACCTGCGGTTCGGCCTAATCTCCTTTGGTGGTTTCAGCCTACCTTGTAGCTGTGCACCCAGACCTTTGCCCTGTTGATAGCCGATGTTCCTCATGATCTCCCATCGTTTGGAGTGAAAAGGGGGATATGGCGTTGTTACCTTCATCGGCTTCTTTGGTGCTAGCGGAATGTGAGATGAATCACACACGTCCAGCAATGACAATATGGGCCGATGAGACGGCCAAACAGAGGGCAGAGAGGTGTTGATAGCATCCACCGTGTGAAGGACAGGTGTGCTGACTACTTTAATAATTCTTCCATTGTAAGGAAACTTCAAGCACTGATGGTTGGTGGAAGGCACAGCATCCATGGCTTCAATGTAGGGGCGGCCCAGTATGGCCTTGAATGTGGGGTCCATGTCGAGGACATGGAATTCCGCGGGGACTGACATAGGACCTAGCTCTGCCCTCAGAATAATCATCCTTTGCGGCGGCCTTTTGCTATTGTCAAAAGCCGTGACTGTGATTGAAGAAGGTCTTATCTGTTCTTGTTCGACCCCACACCACTGAAGGGTGCTCATAGAGATCACATTTATGGACGCACCCGTGTCTACAAGGCATGGGTTTATGGATACCCCATTAATTTTTATTGAAACACACAATGCATATTTCCGAGCTTCCGTGGGAGCGAGCTCGTAGTTGTGGAACATGATGGCCGGTTGCGTGTCCGTTGGGGTCAGAACGGCATAAATCTTTTCTACAGGGAGGTCCTCATTCACCATGACCCTTTGAAGATACTCCATTAAGGCTGCCTGATGGGATGTGGATCTCTGAAGCAGCTCTAGGATGGAGATCCGAACAGGCATCTTGTCCAAGTGTTTCAACAGATCATACTGTGTTCCATGGATAGATCTTTCCGGTTGTTCTCCATCGTCCCTCTCTGGTTGAGGCTACTCAGGATTCTGACTGTTCTGGGGTAAAACCCTGTGGAAAATCCTTCCACTCCGGAGCACCATTGCCTGCGACTTTTGTACCTCTATAGGGGTAGCAGTGGGTTTTAACAGAGGTTTGAGGGGTAGTGGTGGAGGGATGGTTGATGAAGCAGGGGTGATGATGGGAGCAGGGATTCTGATGAGGGGTTTGTTAGGTGGAGGCATGGTGGAAGTAGATGGGATATCGCACCGGTTATGAAGGATAAGGGGTCTGGAAGGTGGAGGTGGAGGCAAAGTGGAAGTGGGTAAGGTTTGGCGCGGGTAATGGTTTTGAGACGGATGGTGGGTGATGAGTGGTTTTGAAGGCATTGGCGGTGGTATGGTGGAGACAGGCGGGGTTACGTATGGTTGACGGATGATAAGGGGTTTAGAAGGCATAGGGGCAAATGTGGTAGAGGTGGATGGTAAAGCGGGGGAGTGAGAGAAGATGAGAGGGTGTGAAGGCGTAATGAAGGGTGTTGGCTGATAGGTCATTGGGGTGCGAATGAGAGGGCGTGATGGCAGTGGAAATGGTGAAGGCGGTACTAACGCGGGTTGATGAGAGAGAGGTGCTACCCTGGTAAGGCGAGGGGGTTGCATGATGATAGGGTTGGTGGTAGAAAGAATAGGGGTACTTTCTGGGTGCCACACCTGCTCTCTCCCGACTTCCGGGAAGGAGGAGATGGGGTTGACCTGGTGATTGGGCTATTGGTGCTCCGGTAATAGATTCTGGATTATGCCCATGTTGGGCATTTGTGGTTGGGCTTGCTGAGGCTGTTGTTGTTGTTGTGGTTGTTGCTGTGGCTGCTGTTGTAACTGCTGCTGTTGTTGCTGGAACTGTGGCCTAGGAGGAGGTCTCCTAGCATTGAGAGTGGCGACGTATCGCCTCATTTCATCCCAGTCAATCCCGCCTTCATCATTCGTATTGTGGATGTAATCTTTAAACTGAAAGCAGTTGTCCACTGTGTGTCCTGGCTGCCTGTGATAGACGCAGTATCTGGAGGTATCAACATTCGGGGGCCACACGGGCCTTTCCCTGGGTAGGATGAGTGTGTTTGAGGCCATGAGGGCATTGAAAATATCCGCCAGAGTTTCTGGCAATGGTGGGTAATAGGCTCTCTTGGGACCAATCGGCCTCCTTTGTTGCTGTGGGGGACCGTAATTTCCTGGGGGCGGAACTTGATTGTACTGAAGTGGTGGTTGTTGTTGCTGGGGTCGAGGTTGTTGCTGGGGTTGAAGTAATTGAGGCATGTTGTTCTGAGGTGGATCGTTTTGGGGTGGAGGACGAGAGGGGAAAGGACCTGGTTGGAGGGGAAGTCGGGGCATTTGTGGAAGCCTTGGGTTAGCTGCATAGTTGGCGTTGTTGACCGCACTTACTTGCTCATTTGTTACAACCCCTTCTGTTGCTCCGCCTGGGACACCATCGCCTGTCTTTCTGACCACCTTGGGCTTCGGCGGCTCAAACATGTTCATAATGGGGGAGTCTTTTAACTGGGTCTGGATGTACCGGGCTCTTTCATAGAGCTCTTCCATGGTGGTGAGCTTGTTCATGGCCAAGACATGCCTGAACTGTGGGGTGGCATTGGATACAATCATCTTCACTTGTTCAGGCTCTGAGAGGGTATCTCTTATTCTTTCTGCCAGGGACCTCCATCTATCAGCATAGCGGACAAAATCTTCGTCGGGCTTCATTTTCTCGGCCACTAGGTCGGTGATGGGAAGAGAGGGACCGACCCTATCCCGATACTTTTGCAAGAACCTTCTCTGGACTATTTCAAAATTCTCGGCCTCGCGGGGCTCCAAAGAATAGAACCACTCTAGCGCAGGACCGTCCAATGATCTCCGAAAGAGGTATGCCAGGGATCTCTGGTCATTTTGCCAATAGGAGGACTCATACATGAAATCCTTGAGGTGAATGAAGGGGTTGCCAGTGCCATTGTACCTGCGGTACGTGGGCATTTCGGAGGGAGGAAGATGGATGGCCAGAAGGATTGGTAAAGTAACCTCCGGGGTGGATTTCATGTCCACCATTTTCTTCAAATTTTGAAACTGTTCATCCATTCTATTGAACCGGTTGAGGAGCGATTGGGCGAGCTCCTCGGGAGGTGAAGGTGGCAAGTGCCATTGGGGAGGAAAATGTCTCCCGGAGACTTGAGGGGGGAACCCCGAATGAGAGGGAGCTGCCGGGTCGCCGACAGTTGGCCCCGGCTGGAGTGGTACGTGGGAGACAACGGGGGTTTGAGATTGCGAAGGGAACTGGAACGAGGGTGGTTGTTGGCTTGCTTGCCCTTGAAGCGAGGGAGATTGCATGGCTTGCGCCAGTGAAGGAGATGAGATGGCCTGCACCGACTCTTGGAGTGGTGCGATGGCTGGAGTTGATTCCTGGGGAGTGGGGGAAACAGATTTCCCCTTCAGAATGGCCTGTAGGGCCCGGAGCTATTCAGAGGTAAGCTCCGTGTTGGGGAGGACGCCCAGCAAAGAGGAGATGTCCTGTGGTGAGGACGTGTCCCCTGTAATAACCTGCACCTCATGCGAGGGCTCATAAGAAGGACCCGCGTCCATAGCATGGACTCGCGGCTCGACTGACTCACCACGACCAGGATGGTTTTCCTCAAAAGACTCGTGAGCCATGCTCACAGTTTTTCTGGAACGCAAAAACATACACTAGCAAGTAAATAACAGAGATTATCAAACAAGTGGATGCCTTTACGCCCTTTTTTATGTTTTGATTTTGATGATTTTTTTGTGTTTTTAACCAGATCCGAAGTTCACACAAAATAGGGACCCTAGTTTGTTTTTGTTTCACCACCGTGTCAGCTAGGGGCTCTCGTCTCACCACGAATGGGTCGACTAACTCCGGAGAACTTCAATGGTACAACTAGCCCAGTGAACGAAGAGGAGATTCTTCGATGTCGGGGACTTACGGAGGTCCCAGTGGAGGAGATTCTAGTCCGTCGAGAGGAATTCCCGAACGGAGAGTCCTTCCTTCACCGAGAGAGGGTGATCCTTAGAAAAAAATAAAAAAGAATAGAAAAGAGGGATGGATGTATGTAATGGAATGCTGACTGAGATAAGGGACATGAAAGAACAAGAAAGCAACCAAGGCATAACAACACACAAGAGATAGTAAAGTAAACCACAAGAAATTGCAAGGGTAACTAAAAGAAAGCAACTGAAGTCCCACCGTGATCGCCAATCTGTGAGCGACGTCACACGGTTTTGTTTGCTGCAACACAGAAATAGGACAAAAGAGGAGAGAAGGGGCCACCACGGGAGATTGCTCCGGCGGGGCGAGCGGGACAAATGTAATATGATAAAAATAAGAGGAGAGATAAGGGGCCACCACGGGAGATTACTCCGGCGGGGCGTGCGAGACAAATGCAATATAGCAAGATATGGGGGATGGTAACGGTGCGGAAATTAAATAATAGAAATTGAAACAGCCATTGCGGGAAGTGACTCGCCGCGACCTCGAGAGTATAGCAGATATAGAAGCAATCCAAGATATTCAAAAAGAAAGGACAGAATTCAAACGACCATTGCGGGAAGTAACTCGCCGCGACCTCGAGAATATGAGCAGATAAGAATATAACAAAATATAAAGAGAATATAAAGAATGGGGATTTAAACGGCCATTGGGGAAGTGACTCGCCGCGGCCTCGAGAATATGAGCAGATAAGAATATAACGAAATATAAAGAGAACGTAAAGAATGAGGATTTAAACGGCCATTGGGGAAGTGACTCGCCGCGGCCTCGAGAATATAGCAGATATAAGAGGCAGATATGAGAACAATGCAGAGTATAAGTAATAGAAATTTAAACGGCCATTGCGGGAGGTAACTCGCCACAGCCTCGAGAATAGAACAGTATAAGAGACAGGTATGAGAACAATGCAGAATATAAGTAACAGAAATTTAAACGGCCATTGCGGTAAGTAACTCGCCGCGGCCTCGAGAATATAATGTGATCGCCAGGAGTCAGAAACCCCAAAATAAAGAAAGTGATCGCGCCTACCACAAGAGCGGGAGATGGCGGGTTGCTTCTTCCTCCCCCTTCGGTCGGCCGACGGAGAGGGCTTTCCTTGGGTACCCTTGCAAAACAACGACAAACAAGTAACGAGTGAATTAGAAAGATGAAGGTGTAGTATTCAAATCCTTGCGATAAAAGTAACGAAATGATGGCAAGACACACACCTGGTTGGTGTTGTCTTTTAAACCCCTCTCGGACACGAGTAGGAGGAAAATGCTTATGATGAATGGCGATTATGCCGACGTAGGAATAGAAAAAAGACTCCCTTATAAGGGGGATGGAGGATGTGATATGATGAATGTAAGATAACTATGAAAGAAAAGGAGAGAGTGGCTTATTGGATTGCCGATAGTGAGATCTGGCGGAGCTTCGGTAGCGTAGGGACGACGTGGAAGCACGGTGGACGAGGACAGCCTTCCTCCTGCGAGCGCGGGCACCTGGAAAGCCGACAGAACCTCCTCTTGAAAGGAGCCTAAGGGTTAGAAAAGGATCCGGCAGCCTCGGGATTTCGGCAGCCTGTCGGACCTCTCAAAACGCTCCCCCTTTGGACTGAGGGGGGTCTGCTATTTATAGAGTCCCGGACGATGGAGGCGTCCAGGGGCCTGGACGCCTCCTTTTGGGGGTGTCCAGGACCCAGGACGCCTTCATCAAGGCCTTAGAAAAGTATTATTAATTTTTATTTTTTATTTTGAATATTTTAATAGAGGCGTCCAGGCAACTGGACGCCTCCATAACAGCCCTCCGGAATCCGCCGAAAGCTGCACGCGTTTTGGCAAAGCACGTTGTTTTTGACCGGCGCCCGTGACTCACAAGTGGGCGCGTCTGGCTGACAAGACGCCCTTATATTCTGGACTTTTGTGAGATGTCAAATTGAGCGGCGCGTCGGGCTTGTCCGGATGTGGTGAAATGAAGGCGTCCAGTCTCTCGGACACCTCCACGTTTTGGATTTTTCCGATTAGTCAAACCGACCGGCGTGTCGGGATTGTCCGTATATGGAGTATGGGTGCGTCAAGGCACCTGGATGCCTTCACATTTTGGATTTTTCTTACACGTCAACTCCGATCGACAAATCGACGGAGCCCGGGGGGCCAGAGAATGGAGGCGTCTAGGCATCTGGACGCCTCAAAAGGAGGCGTCCAGTGCCTTGGACGCTTTCAAGAAAATGCGGTTTTTATTTATCATTTTTATTTTTTTATTATTTTTGTCATTGATGGAGGCGTCCAGACAATTGGACGCCTCCATGATTTTTCACGGAAAAATTCAAAAAAATGTAAAAAAATTCATAAAAATAGAAAATCACCAGAGTAATTAAAAATGTGAAGGCCGTCTTGGGGTATCATAGTGTAATATGAGATTTACTCGCGGTGATGTCAAGAATGGCGTGTCTACAGGTATCACTCACAAAGGTGGGGGTAGGCTCAAGGTGCTCACTGGGTTCCACCGCGGTGCCCATATAGGGTGCCAGATCCGCCGCGCCAAAAGTTGGGTGTATCCCAAAACCCATTAGTAAGTCCAACCCATAAACCGGGTTGCCAAAGTCACTCGGAACTTGGCAAGGTCCAAGTCCTCGTGCCCTCAAGTTGGAGGTGACTCTAGGGTAGAGCCACTCCAATGCCACCATCGATAGGTTGCATACTTGGAATTCCAAGTGGCGCTCGTGAGCCTTTTCCCGCTCTTTGTGAACATCACCGCTCGTTGCAATTTACTTGCGTGTATGCTCATGCCATGCATTATGATGAGTGAGTGGTTGTGAAAGTGGGTAGTGTGCAAAGGTGGACTGGGGCAACCATAAATTGACCTATCATGCTTTGATGCCATGTGGACCTTGATGAACTTAGGTGGACCGGGGCAACCATAAATTGACCTATCATGCTTTGATGCCATGTGGAACTTGATGAACTTAGGTGGACCGGGGCAGCCACAAGTGGCCCTATCATGCATGGACTTCATAACAATGGTTGGAGGGCCGGGGCATCCGTAGGGGAATCTATTGCGTATGGGTATAGCAAATGCCGGGGGTCCCAGACATCCGTGAATGCTCCTACTATGCTTAAGACCCATGATGAATGAAGGTGGACCATCACATCCAAATATGGACCACTTATGCTTCCTACTTGGCATGTGGGTGATATGAATGAATGGACCCAACATAGTGTTCATGCCGAGTGGTGTTGTATGCCAAGACTTATGCACTTTTGTACCAAAGATGTCTCCTATGTGTGGGCTTTTGGACTTCCATTGGAATGGATCAAAGGGGTCTAGGAAGGTGGATATCATGAAGTGGGGCACTTCCTCGATCCCTAAGTGTATATTGCCCAAAGTCATGGCTCCCATGGTGTAACCTGAGTCTTGGGAGAGATGGGCTTGGTCCAACATAGCGGGTGAGGGTAGGAAAAGGTGGGTGATAAGTGATGTGGGTGGACCACATGGGTTCCCGGGTTCCCATTGGGAGGGGGCAAAAGGATCGACATAAGTGTACCCGGGGGAAAGGAGCTCTATGTTTATCTCAACATCCTCAAGGTCCTTACAATATGGTGGTGGATCCTCCTCCTCTAGTAGAATGATTGGGCCAAAGTTTTTGGTGGGCGGGTTTAGGAAGGGATCGTAGGGGTCATAGTAAGGGTCACCTAGGGAGAGTAACTCTAGGTCCTCATTGTCCTCACATAGTGGTGAGTCATCCTCATGGTCCTCACAGTATGGTGGTGGATCCTCCTCCTCTAGTAGAATGATTGGGCCAAAGTTTTTGGGAGATGGGTTGAGGATGTCCTCTATGGTGGGAGGTGGATCCGGATTGGCATCCATCTCCACTTGGGTATGTGTGTGGGCCACAACTTCCAAGGATAATGGGGTAGGAAAGTCTATGGTGGGTGGAGTGATAATGGTCGGTGCATGGTACTCTCGGGGTGGTGAACATGGGTGGACATGGGTTGGACTTGGTCGGGGAAGTTCTTGGGTTGGAGTTGGGGTCGGGGGTGGAAGATCGGTTGGTTGAAGAGGTTTGGATTGTGTTGCGTAGATCTTTCTAAGATCGACCCTCATTTCATCCCAAGATTCAATGGGTGCTTCCCCTTTGGCTTCTCTCAAACCTACAATGTTCTCCCATTCTTTCCTAGCTTGGCGCCAGAGTAAACTCTTCGCATAGTTGACTTGGATAGGCCCTGACAGGATAAACCTCCCAAAGTGTCGGTCTATGGACTTCTCCCATTCTAGATATTTGCTAGGGCGGGATCCATCAAACACAAAGGCTTCTAATGGGCCTAAGAGTGGCGAATATGCCAAGTATGAGGTAGTCATGATGGTGGACAAGGGTGATGCATGCAGTGGCCCTAGGACAAGACTTAGTAGAGACAAGTCTAGAACTTGCTCTGATACCAAATTGATGTGACACGATCCCTCGGACCTAGATTCGCAAGCAAGCAATCGATCGACGAACCCACTCTAGCGGACTCACCCGTGTAGCGCACACTCGGATCCGTAGACGGACCGGCGATAGTGGAGAGGGTCTGAGGAGGGACCTCGCCTTTCTGGGGATTTGACTAGCTTGGGATGAACCCCTAAGGACCTGTGATTCCCAATTCCGTGGGCGGCCAGTATGCCAAGGGCGTGGGTTGTAGGGTCGCACTTTCAACTCACTCCGCGGTGGTCACACAATTCAATTGAGTTTGAGATCGGGCGCTCACCTCACCGCCGACGGGCAACTAGAAACGATACTAAGACAAGCAAAAGTAAAACCAGCAGAGGAAGTGACCAGAAGATCACCTGATCGGCGTGAGGACGCCGATCCCGGCCGGAGACGAGGGCGAGCGGGGAAGCGTGGGCTACCCACACGCTACGCCGATGACGCTTCAGTCGCTTACCTACTAGTACAATCACTACGCCCTTACAGAGGGGGTAGACTAGGGGTGGGGATGATTAATTATAATCAAAACTACCTCCACGCAGGGAGGGGCGGTCAGCCGGCCAGGCAAGATCGGACGGAGAGCTAAAGGAGTCGCCGAAAGAGGACTTCGCCGATTCTGCCCGCTTCTGGAACTGCCTGATAGGTACTTGCTGTTGGCGCTGCCACGGGTTCTCCCGAACTTGGAATTCGTCGAAACCAGCGCTCAATCATCACTGACTGATCCGGGAGGGCTTCTGAATTTTCTTGTGGGTTTGAGTCATCGTTAACGGCCGGGGCAGGTGCTGGACCGGTGCTGCTCTGTTCTGGCTCTGACTGGTCCCAGGACGCTGCAGCAGGTTGACAAACTCGCCACGAACTCCCCCGAGATCCGAATGATGCGGGACCTGAACGGACGCGAGCGTGAACGAGTCTTCTTCGATCCACAACCAAGAAGAGCACCAGAGGAGGTCGGAGTCAAGAGAACCAGTCCAAAGAGTGGGGGGTATCAGGACTGTCTCTGACTGGCCAGACCTGCGTACCTGAGGGAAAATAATTGGAACGGGGTACTCCGAACTCCAAACGAGGCTCCGCTTGTTTTGATGGATAGGGGACTGGTAGAGGTTCGTCCCGGTCAAATGGTGCACCAAGTGGAACAGGGGTGTGGTTGCAGCAGCTTCTGAACTGAGGCTCTGATCTCTGCTCAGGTGCCGGATGCGCAGTCGGGCAAGAACGGAAGTCGGGGATGGCTCCAACCTCGGAATGAGGCGGGATCACCTCGCCTGCGAAGCCGACTGGAAGAGCTTTCCGGAAATATATGATACACCTCCAGAAGATGTGCGGTGAAGATGTGGCTGCCTCTGCACCTTGACCCTTGACTGCTGCCTGCGAACTGAGATGAACCGGGAGGTGATAGGTGATGGGAAACGGGGTAGATGGGATGGGAGATGGGGTGGATGGGTGTGGGGGCGACCCCGGGCTGTGTGGGGGTCTGGTAGAGGGTGATCCAAGGTGTGGGAGGGGCAGAATGGGGGCTGGAAGATGGTCTAGCAGGTGGAGGAAGGGGGAGCTATGAATTTGGGTTGGGAAGGAGAGATCTCTCCCAAGGTTGGAATGTGACTTAATGGGGGTTATTAATGGGGGTCTGTGGACACCAAAAATTACACATCCAGATATCCTACTCGGCCCAGCACCAGCAAACGGCACCAAGTGAAGAAGCCCCGGAGAGACTGGTCATCCGGACTCCCCAAATATGTAAACTGCCGCGATGCCGTCCCCGGAGTCACGACAGCCAAGAGCAACCAACCCCCGGGAAGCTCACAATCTGTGGCCCCCGAAGGAAATCAAACGAACCATAACTCGTGCTCAAAGCTCAAGTCAGCCCCAGCGGCACACCCCCAGGGTGTCTCCAGCGGCACACCCCCTGGGGAGCCCCAGCGGCACACCCACATGGTGCCTCCAGCGGCACGCCCCCTGGGGAGCCCCAGCGGCACACCCCCAGGGGTTTGTTCTGTTCCACTAGGAATTCCATTTTGTTGGGTTGTAAGTGTTCTAAGTGAATTAATCAAAAAAATTTTGAAATACAAAAGGGTAGTGCCTAGTATCTAGTATATAGTAGTATATAGCTTTGTATAATTTTTTACTCAACATTTTCCCCCCCGGGGAGCCCCAACGGCACACCCCCAGGGTGTCTCCAGCGGCACACCCCCTGGGGTGCCCCCAGCGTCACACCCCCAGGGTGCCTCCAGCGGCACGCCCCCCCAGGCGCCCAGCGGCACGCCCCCCAGGCCGCCTAGCGGCACACCCATCTGGGCCATTAGTGGCACGCCCATTGGGTGCTCTCACGGCACGCCCTTTTGGCCCTCCCGCGGCACACTTCTTGAGCCCGCCAGCGGCACAGCGTTAAGGCATTTCAACGACCGAACGACGTGATGCCCATGCCCTACGGATTCTTGGCGCGCAGTGATCTGTCCGAGGTGTCAACCAGAGGTTGGGCCACGCAGGCTACTCCCCTGACAGCCAGGGCGAGGGAAGTCAAACCCCATCATGACCAGCCGCTTCCCGCCTCCGACTGCCATGCTCGAGGGCTCCCGCTGCTGGGAGTATAAAACCACTCCCATTCTGACGAGGAGGAGGAGAGGCATACACACACAGACGGACACACACAGAAGAGAAGAAGAGATGAGAAGAAGAGAAGAAGAGAAGAGGGAGGAGAAGATAAGAAGAGAGGAAGAGAGGGGGGGGGGGGAGTTCGCCGTTCCACCCACCGCCGCCGTCCGTGCGAAGAGAGAAGAGAAGAAGAGAAGGGGAGGCTCTGGCTCCCCCCTGTAGACACGCCATTCCTGACGTCTCCTGAGAAAGTCTCATATTACTATACAACGCCCCGCAACGGCTTACGCATTTTGAATCACTTGAGTGCTTCCTTTTCTTGAGTCTTCTTCCGCCCTTTTCGGCATCCGGAATCGTCTCGTCACGGCATTCGGACAGCATCAACACCAGTCAGACGCATCAGGAGGTTCCGGAACCAAGAAGGGTGTCTGCCGGGCGGCCGCCAACGGCTGAACTGAGGACCCGGGTGGGTCTTTATGGGGGCGTCCAGGCCCCTGGACGCCCCCATTCTTTTAATTTATTTTTCAAGCCGAAAACTAAATAAAAAATAATATATTAATGGAGGCGTCCAGGCCCCTCGACGCCTCCATAAAAACAAATATAAAAAATTAAAATGCCAGCTTTGGCATAAGAACAAACAAAATAAAAAATAATATATTAATGGAGGAGTCCAGGCCCCTGGACGCCTCCATAAAAAGAAATATAAAATATATATGCCAGTTGGCATAAAAAGACAAAACAAAAAAATAAAAAATAATATATTTTTGGAGGCGTCCAGGACCCTGGACGCCTCCATCAACTCCCTCACGGGCGCCGCCCACCGAACGACGGTTTGTCGTGTATGAAAAAATCCAAATTGTGAAGACGTCCAGCCAGCTAGACGTGCCCATTTCAGCTGGACGCGCCCATTTCTAAATCACGGGTCGCCACTCACAAAACCACACGTTGTGCCAAATCGCGTGCGGCCGTCGGCGGGGTTCGGTGGACCTGTTTGAGGCGTCCGGGGCCCTGGACGCCTCCACAAAAATATTCGAAAAAAATAAATAAAAATAGAATAAAATATTAGTTCGGCCCTGATGGAGGTGTCCAGGGTCCTGGACGCCTCCACCTTCCGGAGCCCTATAAATAGAGGCCCACCCCCTCAGTTCTGGAGGAGCTTCTAAGAGATCCGATAGGCTGCCGGAGCCTAGAGGCTACCGGAGTCATTTTCTAACCCGTGGGGTCTTTTGTAGGTGGAGGTTCTGCCGACTTCTCGGGTGCCCACGCTCGCGAGAGGAAGGTCGTCTTCATCCACCGCGCTTCCACGTCATCCCCACGCTGCCGGAGCTCCGCCGGATCTCACCCTCGGCTCCTCCAATAAACCTTTTCTTCCCCTTTTTCTCCATAGTCCTTTACATTCATCATACTGCATCCTCTATCTCCCTACATAAGGGCGCCGTCTCTTGCATACTTCTTGCATTCATCATCACATTTTCCTCCTACTCGAGTCCGAGAGGGGTTTAAAACCACACCAACCAGGTGTGTGTCAGGTCACGATCTCGTTACTTTTATTGCAAGGAATTGTTACTACACTGCCATTTTCTAATTCCGTTCGTTTATTGTCTACTGTTTTGCAAGGGTAACCAAGGAAAGCCCTCTCCGTCGGCTGGCCGAAGGGGGAGGAAGAAGCAACCCGCCATCTCCCGCTCTTGAGGTAGGCACGATCACTTTCTTTATTTGGGGTCTTTTGGCCCCTGGCGATCACATCTTGTTCTCGAGGCCGCGGCGAGTCACTTCCCCAATGGCCGTTTAAATTCCCATTCTTATATTCTCTTCATATTCTGTTGTATTCTGCTCATATTCTCGAGGCCGCGGTGAGTCACTTCCCCAATGGCCGTTTAAATTCCCGTTCTTATATGTTATATTCTTATCTATTCATATTCTCGAGGCCGCGGCGAGTCACTTCCCCAATGGCCGTTTAAATTCCCGTTCTTATATATTATATTCTTATCTATTCATGTTCTCGAGGCCGCGGCGAGTCACTTCCCCAATGGCCGTTTAAATTTCCGCTCTTTATATTCTCCTTATATTCTGTTATATTCTTATCTGCTCATATTCTCGAGGCCGCGGCGAGTCACTTCCCCAATGGCCGTTTCAATTCTTGCTATTTAATTTCTGCACCATTCCCGTCCCCCCGAGGTCGCGGCGAGTCACTTCCCGCTATGGCTGTTTAACCCCCATATCTTGCTATATTACATTTGTCCCACTCGCCCCGCCGGAGCAATCTCCCGTGGTGGCCCCTTCTCTCTTCTCTTATTTCTGTGTTGCAGCAAACAAAAGAAGGAGCCCGCGCGCTCCGCATCCTCTTCGCACCCCGAACCGCGTGACGTCGCTCACAGATTGGCGATCACGGTGGGACCTCTACTGCTTCCTTTCGGCTACCCTTGCAAGTTCGGCACCATCCGTGCCTCTCCACCTTGGCGCCCGCGCGCGCCCCCGTTGTGCTCCCGGCAGCACTGTCAGTTGTGATTGGTTATTTGTTTATTATATGTCTGTTATTTCTGTTATTTTCCCACTCCATATCTCTGTCAGCATTTCATTGCATGCATCCATCCCTCTTTTCTATCATTTTTTCATTTTTTTGAGGATCACCCTTTCCCGGTGAAGGAAGGACTCTCCGTTTGGGAATTCCTCTCAACGGACTAGAATCTCCTACACTGGGACCTCCGTAAGTCCCCGACATCGAAGAATCTCCTCTTCGTTCACTGGGCTGGTTGTACCATTGAAGTTCTCCGGAGTTAGTCATTTCATTCGTGGTGAGACGAGAGACCCTAGCTGACACGGCGGTGAAACAAAAATAAACTAGGGTCCCTATTTTGTGTGAACTTCGGATCTCGCTAAAAACACCAAAAAATCATCAGAATCAAAACACAAAAAAAGGCGTAAAGGCATCCACTTGTTTGATAATCTCTGCTACCTGCTTGCTAGTGTATGTTTTTGCGTTCTGGGAAAACTGTGAGCATGGCTCACGAGTCTTTTGAGGAGAACCACCCTAGTCGTGGTTTGTCAGCCGACCCGCGAGTCTATGCTATGGACTCGGGTCCTTCTCATGAGCCCTCGCATGAGATGCAGGTTATTGCCGGGGACACGTCCCCACCACAGGATATCTCTTCCTTACTGGGCGTCCTCGCCAACACGGAGCTTACCTCTGAACAGCTCCGGGCCTTCCAGGCCATTCTGAAGGGGAAATCCGTTTCCCCCACGCCCCAGGAATCAAGTCCGGCCATCGCACCTCTCCAAGAGTCCGTGCAGGCCATTCCATCTCCTTCATTGGCGCAAGCCATCCAGTCTCCCTCGCTTCAAGGACAAGCGAGCCAACAACCACCCTCATTCCAGTTCCCGTCACAATCTCAAACTCCCGTTGTTCCCCACATACCGCTTCAGCCAGGGCCAACTGTCGGCGGTCCGATAGCTCCCTCTCATTCGGGGTTCCCCCCTCAAGTCTCCGGGAGACAATTTCTCCCCTAGTGGCAAGTGCCACCTTCACCTCCAGAGGAGCTTGCTCAATCACTCCTCAATAGGTTCAATCGTATGGACGAGCAGTTTCAAAATATGAGAAGAATGGTGGACGTGAAAGCCACCCCGGAGGTTGCTTTGCCAATCCTTCCCGTCATTCATCTTCCTCCCTCCGAAATGCCCACGTACCGCAGATACAATGGTACCGGCAACCCCTTCATTCACCTCAAGGATTTTATGTATGAATCCTCCTATTGGCAAAACGATCAGAGGTCCCTGGCATACCTCTTTCGGAGATCATTGGATGGTCCCGCGCTAGAGTGGTTCTATTCTTTGGAGCCCCGCGAGGCCGAGAATTTTGAAATAGTCGAGAGAAGGTTCTTGCAGAAATATAGGGATAGGGTCGGTCTCTCACTCTCCATTACAGACCTAGTGGCCGAAAAGATGAAACCCGACGAGGATTTTGTCCGCTATGCTGATAGATGGAGGTCTCTGGCGGAAAGAATAAGGGACACCCTCTCCGAGCCCGAACAAGTGAAGATGATTGTGTCTAATGCAACCCCACAGTTCAGACACGTCCTGGCCATGAATAAACTTACTACAATGGAGGAACTCTATGAAAGGGCCCGGTACATCCAAACTCAGTTAAAAGACTCCCCCATTATGAACATGTTTGAGTCACCGAAGCCCAAAGTGGTCAGAAAGACAGGCGCTGGTGTCCCGGGCGGAGCCACAGAAGGGGTTGTGACAAATGAGCAAGTGGGTGTGGTCAACAATGCCAATTATGCAGTCAACCCAAGGCCTCCACAAATGCCCCGACTTCCCCTCCAACCAGGTCCTTTCCCTCTTCGTCCTCCACCCCAAAATAATCCACCATAGGATAATATGCCTCCATTACGTCAACCCCAGCAACAACAACCACAACCTCAGCAACAACAACCGCCACTTCAGTACAACCAAGTTCCACCCCCGAGGAACTATGGTCCCCAACAGCAACAAAGGAGGCCGGTCGGTCCCAAGAGAGCCTACTATCCACCATTGCCAGAAACCTTAGCAGACATTTTTAATGCCCTCATGGCATCAAACCAACTCGCCCTACCCAGAGAAAGGCTCGTGTGGCCCCCGAATGTTGATACCTCCAAATACTGCGTCTACCACAGGCAGCCAGGACACACAGTAGATTACTGCTTCCATTTCAAAGATTACATCCATGATATGAATGATGAACATCAAATAGATTGTGATGAAATGAGACGATACGTCGCCGCTCTCAAGGCTAGGAGACCTCCTCATAGGCCACAACAGCAGTTACAACAGCAGCAGCAGCAGCAGCAGCAGCAGCAACCACAACAACAACAGCAGCCTCAGCAGGCCCCACAACAACAGCCCGACATGGGCATAATCCAGAATCCATTACCGGAGCACCAACAGCCCAATCATCAGGTTAACCCCATCTCCTCCTTCCCGGAAGTCAGGAGAGAGCAGGTGTGGCACCAGGAAAGTACCTCCATTATTTCTACCGCCAATCCTATCATCACGCAACACCCTTGCCTTGCCCGGGTAGCACCTTTCTCTCATCAACCCGCGTCAGTATCGCCTTCACCATTTCCACTACCATTACGCCCTCTCATCCGTACCCCGATCCCCTATCAACCGACACTCTCCACTACGCCTTCACACCCTCTCATCTTCTCCCACTCCCCCACTTTATCATCCACCTCTACCACATTTACCCCTACGCCTTCTAAACCCCTTATCATCCGTCAACCATACATAACCCCATCTTTCTCCACCGTGTCACCACTAATGCCTTCAAAACCACTCATTAACCATCACCCACCTCAAAATCATTGCTCGCTTCAAGCCCTACCCACTTCTACTTCGTCTCCACCTCCACCTTCCAGACCCCTTATCCTTCACAATCCGCGTGATACCCCCTCTACCTCCACCATGCCTCCACCTAACAAACCCCTCATCAGAATCCCTGCTCCCGTCATCACCCCTGCTTCATCGACCATTCCTCCACCACTACCCCTCAAACCTCTGTTAAAACCCACTGCTACCCCCACAGAGGTACAAAAGCCGCAAGCAATGGTGCTCCGGAGTGGAAGAATTTTTCACAGGGTTTTCCCCCACAACAGTCAGAATCTTGAGCAATCTCAGCCATAGAAGGATGATGGAGAACAACCAGAAAGAGCTGTCCCTGGAACACAGTATGATCTATTAAAATATTTGGACAAGACGCCTGCTCGGATCTCCATCCTGGAGCTTCTTCAAAGATCCACATCCCACCAGGCAGCCTTAATTGAGTACCTTCAAAGGGTCATGGTGAATGAGGACCTCCCTGTAGAAAAGATCTCTACCGTCCTGACCCCAACGGACACACAACCGGCCATCATGTTCCACAACTACGAGCTCGCTCCCAAGGAGGCTCGAAAATATGCACTGTGCATTTCAATAAAAATTAATGGGGTGTCCATAAACCCGTGTCTTGTGGACATGGGTGCGTCCATAAATGTGATCTCCATGAACACCCTTCAGTTGTGTGCGGTCAACGAGGAACAAATAAGACCTTCCTCGATCACGGTCACGGCTTATGACAATAGCAAAAGGCCGCCGCAGGGGATGATTATTCTGAAGGCAGAACTAGGCCCCATGTCAATTCCCACGGAATTCCATGTTCTCGACATGGACCCCACATTCAAGGCTATACTGGGTCGCCCTTACATCGAAGCCATGGAGGCTGTGCCTTCCACCAACCATCAGTGCATGAAGTTTCCTTACAATGGGAGAATTATTAAAGTGGTCAGTACACCTGTCCTTCACACAGTGGATGCTATCAACACCTCTCTGCCCTCTGTTTGGCCGTCTCATTGACCCATATGTCACTACTGGACGTACGTGATTCATCTCACGTTCCACTAGCACCAAAGGAGCCGGTCAGGACAACCGCAACACCATATCTCCCTTTTCACTCCAAAGGGTGGGAGATTATGAGGAACATCGGCTACCAACAGGGTAAAGGTCTGGGCGCACAGTTACAGGGTAGGCTCAAATCGCCAAAGGAAATTAGGCCGAACCGCAGGTTTGGCCTCGGCTTCAAAGGACCGTTCAAGGCGGATTGGGAGCCCCTCACATGGACTCTATCAAACCACTTCAACAGAGGGCCCGTTGTTCAGATGGGAGATCACCGACGAGAAGCATATGGGGGATCACATGCTGTATATTTGGCTGAAAAATGTCCGAGGATCACCAAAAGAGGCAAGATCAAAGATCCAGAATGCGAGTGGAACAAATGGTTCGATATACGGGACATTTTCGTTGCACTGGAAAGGATGTTCTCATCTCCGCAGCTTGAAGGACCACCATTGATCTCCGAAATACCAGAGAATATTACCACTCTTGCCAAGGTTCCAAACTATTCTCGTCCTCGCCAGAAGGACCCTGTCATCGACGGATCTTCATCCGTCCTCAACATTGCCGTCGACGGCTCATTAGCCGACATCTTCTCCATCCACTCATCTCAGCCTTTGCTGATATCTTCTTCCTGGGCCAGACAGTTGTCTGATGATCTTCCCAGGTCCCCTTCTTTGCTTACATACCTACGCGGGGTTTTCAACCCGCGCCAGGTCTTCAACCATGATCTGCTCTATGAGCCTCACAATCCTCTAGCCATAACCACTTTCCTCTCTCCTCCAATCTCTTTTCACTGCTTTGTCATAAAAAATGAAAACGAAAAAAAAACGTCAATTTTCTAACTCCCCAACAACATATCTTCGTTGAGGAAACCTCCTACATCTCCCACGGGTGCGTACCGCCCTGCGGACCACCCGTCCAAGGTCCGATGAGCGACCTTTTCTACCCCTCGTCTGAGGGGTCTTCTTCTGTACATTCTACACCATCCTCTTCGTCTTCCTCTTCTTCTGTAAATAATGTCAGTCAATCTAGGAATGATAGGTCAAGGGTAGTACCTAGGAAGAAATCTGAGGGTAGGTAGATCCCTCGTCGATTCCTTCTGGATTTAGCCTCCAGGTGTCAAGCCCTCCTTGCCATCCCCCAGTTGCTAGAAAATCCCATCCAGCTACAGGAAATAGAATGTGAGGGCGACTGTGCATTTGATGAAGGGTATGGAGTCTACGAGATCACGGATGAAGAATGCCCCACTGAAGATGAGGGTGAAGAATATGACGATGCGGCAGGCGCATACGCTAGTGGAATGAGGAGATTCGACGAGCCGTCAACCGCCGTAGAAGAATCCACCAAAGAAGTCAACTTGGGAACTGAGGAAGACCCTAGGATCATCCTCATAAGTGACAACCTATCACCCTCTGAAGAAGAGGCATTAATTGAGGTTCTCAAGGAATATAAGGACACGTTTGCATGGAGCTACGAGGATATGCCGGGTCTGGATTCAACCTTGGTCGAACACCGTTTAACCCTAAAACCAGGGTCCGTCTCGGTAAAACAAAGGTTAAGGCGTTTCCACCCTCAAATGGCTTTGAAAATGAAAGAAGAGGTCGATAAGCTCCACAAAACCAGGTTCATTAGAGTCGTTCTTTATCCTTAATGGGTGGCAAACATTGTAATGCCCCGGATTTTTCGGATATTTTTCGGATCATTGTAGTGGGTCTCGGAGTGTATTTTGTGCTTTACACGTGTTTTTTTCCCTGATGTGCCTTCGGAACTCTTTGCAGGGCAAACCGTGGCGTTCTACGACTCCGGGACAGTACCACTGCGTTGTGTTCCTTCCGAGGATCGCGGAGGTAATTTTTCGTAATTTTCTGAATTTATCGAATTTTCGGGTTTTCCTATATATACTAACCCTTTTCTCTCTCCCCCTCTCATTTCTCTCTTCCCTCCCTCTCTCTTCTCTCACGCCCTCTTTCTCCCCTCTCTTCTCCGGCGGCCGACGGAGCGAGGCGGGGGCGAGGTGGAGGTGGCGCGGGCGAGGATGCGGGCGAGGATGGATGAGGATCGAGGCGGTGGAGGCGCGTGGAAGCTCGGCCGTGAGTTCGTGGAACGGCGAGGCTTCAACGGCGTTTTCTTCGTGGATCGGCGTCCACGGTGCGCGTAATCTTCGGTGGAGGTAGGGTGATGGACCCTCAGCCCGTGTACTTCCTTTCCCGCGAGTTTCGTAGGCCGTGGTGAGCCGAGCGGGCTAAACGGGACGTTTTGGGCAAAATGTATGTTTTTGGGGTGTGAGCCGGATCTCTCGTTTTATGGTGTTTTTGGGCGATCCAGGGGTTTAGATGCATGCCTAGGGGCTTGGGGAAGGTTTCCCCTTTTGTTTCCCCTTCACCTGGGGGTGAACGGGGCGTGGCATGGCTTTTCCCGCGGTTTCTACCGTCTTCCGCCGCGGACTGAGAACGCGCTATACTCCAGTAGCGCGTTCTTGTTCGTCGCGCTGCCCCGATAGGGCGTGTTCATCGGAGAAGATGAACAGTAAGGCGGTTCTTGTCGCGCTATGGGTTCTAGCGCGTTCTGCCCTGTTGCGCTAGGGGTCCCTAGCGCGTTCTGCCTTGTCGCGCTCGGTGATCCTAGCGCGATCTGTGCAGTCGCGCTATAGGGATATAGCGCGATCTGTCGTGTCGCGCTATAGGTGCATAGCGCGTTCTGCTTGAACGCGCTATGGACCTACAGCGCGTTCTTGGAGGTGACCAGCCGGGCTGCCCGGGGCGGGCGGTCTGCGGCTGATCGTGCTCCTCGTGGGCCGTGTGTGCCTTGGACACCCAGTGGAGTTCCGTGACCGTGTTTTGGGGTGTCTGGAGGTTCCGCTTACCTCGTTTTACGTGCCCGTGCGCTTAAGGGTCCGGGTGACCTTTTAGCGTCCGTTCGCATTGTGTTGGTCTCGGTCGACCCGGTTGGGACCCAGTGGTCGACCTCCGGCCTTGTGAGTATCCTGGACACCCCATGGGTTCTGTGTCCTTGTTTTGGGGTGTCAGGAGGGACCGTGTTACCTCGATTAGCGTGCCCATAGGTGTGGTGGGTCCGGGTGACCCCACGTGTTCCGGGCTCTTGTGTTACGCTTGATCGAGTCACCGTGTGTCGGTGTGTGTGCGGTGGGGTCTCCCCCGCATATCGTGGGTTCCTTTGGAAGGCGATTCCCGTGTGGGCCATGTGTTTGGCCTTGGACTGTGAGTCCAGTTGTCCGGCCTGGGGCTGGAGGTTTCCCGCTTGCTTCAAGATGGGAAATCGTCGTGGCGGCTTGTGTGCTGCCTTGGGAATCGTGCTTCTGTGTTTTTCCGTGTGGCCCGTGTGAGTGGCCTTTGTCCCTTGCGTTCCCTTCCCAAGGGAATGGTCTTGGCAACTCGTGTGTTGTCTCGGTATTCGTGATATCGTGGTTTTGGACCTAGAGATTGGGCTAGATTGACGGCCTTGTGCTGTTGCGTGCAACGGTCTTGACCCCGAGTCTTGTGACTCAAGGACCGTTGGCTGTAGTGTGTCTAGAGGACTGTCCAGAGTCCAGTGGCTTAGCGCCACTTGAGTTTTCTCGACTCTAGTGCACGGTGCGTGCGTGGCCGTGGACTGTGAGTCCTGTTTCTTCTCCGACTGTGGTCACCGTGCGACGGGGCCGGTACGCGGGGTTGTCCCCGTACGTCGTCGGATTCGGACGTTGTTTTCCGTTGAGTTGAGAGTCTACTCCTTCAGTGACCCTCCACTAGTCGTAGCCCACCAGTACGAGGTGCTGGTCTCACCTGGGAGTGGTGTACGGGCACCCACCTTTCGAGACGGTTTGTGGACCGGTTACCGTAGGCCCCTCGTCGGTAGCCAGAGTCCGGCTACGGGGGAAAACCGGTCAGAGGACCAGACCTAGTGACGCAAGGTCTGTGTGTGCACACGTGGTTGGGGGCGGTTGGACCCACGTCGACGGGCGTGACCCCAGCTAGTTACTTGTTTGTGGTTACTTGTACGGTGTTCGCGCCTCGGGTAGGACCTACCACGTCAGGCGGTTCACCTGCGGTGCGGTGTAAGACGTCAGGGGACGCTACCGGCTGTGCTTCTAGTGGGTGGTACTCCTGTCGAGTACGGAGTGACAGACTGTCAGTCTCTGTGTCTTTGACCTTCGGGTTTTGGTCGTGTTGACCGGTGAGTTCGGTTGTTTCATCTTGGCGCGTGTGTCGGTTCTTGCGCCGTGAGATTAGTGCTAGTGGCTTTACCGAGGTTGGGTCTTGTTGTGCGGTACCCGCGATCGGATGGTCGGGGTTGCACCTTGGACAGCGTGTCCAGGTCGGCTGTGTCCGGGGGACAGGCCTCTACGGCGTGGTTGCCGTGTGTTCTTACTTCGGTAGGTGGTACTAGCGTGGTTCGGTAGCTTCGACTGCGTGATCGAGGTCTGCCTTCTGGCAGTAGGAGTAGCTGTAGTGCCGAGTTTTGACCGGCCACCGGTTCGCTGTTCCTGCTGTAGTTGTAGCTCTCCTTTCCGCTACCGCCGTTGTTTCCGGTTGGGGTTCCGCGGGATCCCTGCTGAGTCTCTGTTTTGGAGACTCATTCCCTGCTTTTCAGGTGTGGCGGTTCTTCCTCGAGGTTCGAGGGTGCGGAGCGGAGGTTCTCAGTTGCCAGCTTGCCGGGCCGAGTGTTCACTTGGCATGTGGTACGTTTTACTGCTTTAGACTGTACTTTCTGTTGGACTGGACTCTGTTGTAGCTGTAGTTGTTCTTTCTTTCAGCTTGTTGTTGTTGGTTGTCCTGCTTTATTTCCTATTTCTTTGTGCCTCCACACTCCTTTTAGCCCTTCCGAGCCCTCCCGGCTCGTGGGCGGCGGTGCGAGTCTCGGGTTATCGGGCCTTCCCGGTAATCGGATTCTCGGGTCGTTACAGCTGGTATCAGAGCGGTGGTTGTGGACGTACATAGGAATTCGAAATATTGCAGTGATCAGAGTCCATAAGGTCCAGTACAGTCGGCAGCTGGCTTAGGGTTTTGTGCTTGTTTTCCGCCTTGTTTCTCGCTTGAGAGCTTGAGTGCGCTGTGCGGCGCTGTGAAGGTGGTTGCTGTCCGCGGCTTTCGTGCCAGCATGGGGTCTAAGGATCGAGGTTGAGAGTCTTCTCCCTCATCGGTGGTGGCCCTGGTTGTGCTGCGTTGGGCAGAGGTTGCTGGCAGGCGTGAGCTCGCGGTGCTGCGTTCGAGGAACTTGCAGCGTGGTCAGGTGTCTGGTGCGGACTGTTCGTGGTTAAGTGGCCGTGAGCGTGCTTCGAGGGAGCTGCTGTCGATTTTGGCCACTCCAGCTTGAGGTTTGTCCAGCTCCTGAGTCGTTCTGATCGAGAAGTGTGCTCGGGTGAGCGGAGGATCTTCTCGGTGGGCTGCTGTTTCGTCGAGCCTGATGTTCTTGTCGCGCTCTGTGGCGTCAGAAATGACGTGTCGGTCCTGATCGTTCTGCTGATTTCGAGGCAGGATTTGGCAGAGATGTCCCGTTAAGTCTTGCTCCTGCGCTCTTGTAGTGCGATGGGTTGTGTTCGCTCTGGAGTTGGCTTGAGATGTGAAGGCTCCATGGCGAGTTCGGGACTCGAGGATGAGCGTCGGCGGTTGTCGTTATGGCTCGTGTTGCGGCTCTTGGCATGCCGTGTTGCAGTTCGAGGAATTGCAGCGGTGGTGCATCGAGAGATGCTGTGATTGTGGTCCGACGTGACACTCGTCGAGTGTGTCGGAGGCGCTGACCTGATGGAAGCGATGGTTTTCCTTGGTGCTGGATGGTGCTGTTTCCAGCGTGCGCGAGGTTCGAGGTCAGGTCGAGCGTGGAGTTCTTCCGTTGGTCGAAGTGCGCTGGTTTCTCCTTTGGTTGGAGAGATTGTGTTGGGCTAAGGTTCGTCGTCTTGCATTGTGTGTTCGGATTGGTTGGCCTTGTGTGCCATGAAATCCGTGCGAGACGTGCTCCTTGTCCTGGCAAGGTGGTTGCCTGTGAGAAGTCGTGCCCATTCCCTTGTCGTGTGAGGGTGCTGGCGCTGTTCCGGAAGGACGAGTGCTGGTTGGGCGATGTTTGCTTTCTCGGCTGTGCGCGCGGATTTGAGTGCGCAGCGGAAGCGTGGTGGGCCATAACCCACTAGTTCAGGATCGTAGCGTTGGTTGCTACGGGCGGATTCCTGAGTTCGCGTTGAGCATCGGAGGATTGGTTCCTCGTGTGAAACGTGTTGTTGCCGTGCCGTTGCTCGAGGTATTATGGTTGTTGGCACTGGCAGGATGGAGTGTTGGGAAAAGTGCTGGCTAGTGCGCCGCATGAGTACCCTGTTCCTGTGTTGGAAGCCGTGTCAGGCGTCGGTGTTGGACCTGGATGGGGTTGTTGAGAATGTCGCCTGACGGTGGTCGAGGACGTGTTGGTCAGAGTCGGTGGCTTGGCGCCCGACTTGTGTTCCCAGTCGTGTCCTCGGATGAGATCGTGCTTTGAGGAAGTGATCTCTGGCAGGCTGTGGGTTCCTGTTGGTTCTACGGTCTTGTCGGATTGTGACGGTGGAATGTTCGTTGCTTAGGGACCCGTGAGCACTGTTCAGGTGGTGTCCCGTGGCTCTGTGGTAAGGGCGGAATCGGGATTGGCAGGTGTCCACTTGCATTGATCGAAGGATTTGATGAGACCAGATGGAAGAGTGACGCCTTAGGGCGGAGGCCTCCTGTGAGATTGGCGTCGGATTGGTGGTCCTTGATAGGACATTGGTGTCGCAAGGTTATCCCTGGTTTGGTGACTAGCATGGGGTGGTTCCCTATAAGTCTGAGTCCCGTGAGGTGATGACTGAAGACGCCAGGTTCTGTCATTTGGTTTCGTCGTGCTCCCCGAGAGGGTCGAGTTGGCGAGCAGTTGGTGACCAGTGGATGGTCTTTTCAGAGACAGAAGATGCTGGTTGTTGGGGCTCGAGCGTGGCGAGAGCCGTGTGCCAGCGAGACCTTTGGTGGTCGTTTCTGTGATGTGCCTTTCCGGATGGGATCTGGGCTTTGTCGAAGTTTGTCTTCTGACAAGAGTTGGCACAGTGTTGTGTCCGGCTTTCGGCTTGCCATGTGTGGGGTGTTTCTTGGTGTTGAGCCGATGTGCTGGTTGCGGTCCGTTGAGATGGCTGCTTGAGCTGGTGGAGGCTCTGTTTTGGTTGCTCCCTTGAGGAGGGTGTGCGACCTGTCAGCTGGTTGCGAAGCTGTTGTGCGATTTGTCTGCTGACCATTGGATGGATCAGTAGCTGTTGCTCGTGTCGAGGGTTGTGATTCCTCGGTGAGCGAGATCGTGGCTGCGGCGCCATGGTGGATTCTCGCGTTGTCTGAGGTGATGCCGGACTGTGTCCTTTGCTATATGCCTGCTCTGATAGCCTGTGTGCTCGGCGCGAGGAGGGAGGTGTTGTTTGTAATTGTAAGTCTGGCTGTGTCCCTCAGGATCGGTGTTTTCGTGAGAATCGAGGTTTTCTGTGCTGGGGCTCTGACAGTGTGTCAGTTGGTTCAGTGTTCTTCCCCTGTGACTTCGTGCTTGGTCCTGAATTTCGAGGACGAAATTCCTTTAAGGGGGGAGGGCTGTAATGCCCCGGATTTTTCGGATATTTTTCGGATCATTTTAGTGGGTCTCGGAGTGTATTTTGTGCTTTACACGTGTTTTTCCCTGATGTGCCTTCGGAACTCTTTGCAGGGCAAACCGTGGCGTTCTACGACTCCGGGACAGTACCACTGCGTTGTGTTCCTTCCGAGGATCGCGGAGGTAATTTTTCGTAATTTTCTGAATTTATCGAATTTTCGGGTTTTCCTATATATACTAACCCTTTTCTCTCTCCCCCTCTCATTTCTCTCTTCCCTCCCTCTCTCTTCTCTCACGCCCTCTTTCTCCCCTCTCTTCTCCGGCGGCCGACGGAGCGAGGCGGGGGCGAGGTGGAGGTGGCGCGGGCGAGGATGCGGGCGAGGACTGGCTGAGGATCGAGGCGGTGGAGGCGCGTGGAAGCTCGGCCGTGAGTTCGTGGAACGGCGAGGCTTCAACGGCGTTTTCTTCGTGGATCGGCGTCCACGGTGCGCGAAATCTTCGGTGGAGGTAGGGTGATGGACCCTCAGCCCGTGTACTTCCTTTCCCGCGAGTTTCGTAGGCCGTGGTGAGCCGAGCGGGCTAAACGGGGCGTTTTGGGCAAAATGCATGTTTTTGGGGTGTGAGCCGGATCTCCCGTTTTATGGTGTTTTTGGGCGATCCAGGGGTTTAGATGCATGCCTAGGGGCTTGGGGAAGGTTTCCCCTTTTGTTTCCCCTTCACCTGGGGGTGAACGGGGCGTGGCATGGCTTTTCCCGCGGTTTCTACCGTTTTCCGCCGCGGACTGAGAACGCGCTATACTCCAGTAGCGCGTTCTTGAAGGTCGCGCTGCCCCGATAGGGCGTGTTCATCGGAGAAGATGAACAGTAAGGCGGTTCTTGTCGCGCTATGGGGTCCTAGCGCGTTCTGCCCTGTCGCGCTAGGGGTCCCTAGCGCGTTCTGCCTTGTCGCGCTAGGTGATCCTAGCGCGATCTGTGCAGTCGCGCTATAGGGATATAGCGCGATCTGTCGTGTCGCGCTATAGGTGCATAGCGCGTTCTGCTTGAACGCGCTATGGACCTACAGCGCGTTCTTGGAGGTGACCAGCCGGGCTGCCCGGGGCGGGCGGTCTGCGGCTGATCGTGCTCCTCGTGGGCCGTGTGTGCCTTGGACACCCAGTGGAGTTCCGTGACCGTGTTTTGGGGTGTCTGGAGGTTCCGTTTACCTCGTTTTACGTGCCCGTGCGCTTAAGGGTCCGGGTGACCTTTAGCGTCCGTTCGCATTGTGTTGGTCTCCGGTTGACCCGGTTGGGACCCAGTGGTCGACCTCCGGCCTTGTGAGTATCCTGGACACCCCATGGGTTCCGTGTCCTTGTTTTGGGGGTGTCAGGAGGGACCGTGTTACCTCGATTAGCGTGCCCATAGGTGTGGTGGGTCCGGGTGACCCCACGTGTTCCGGGCTCTTGTGTTACGCTTGATCGAGTCACCGTGTGTCGGTGTGTGTGCGGTGGGGTCTCCCCCGCATATCGTGGGTTCCTTTGGAAGGCGATTCCCGTGTGGGCCATGTGTTTGGCCTTGAACTGTGAGTCCAGTTGTCCGGCCTGGGGCTGGAGGTTTCCCGCTTGCTTCAAGATGGGAAATCGTCGTGGCGGCTTGTGTGCTGCCTTGGGAATCGTGCTTCTGTGTTTTTCGTGTGGCCCGTGTGAGTGGCCTTCGTCCCTTGCGTTCCCTTACCAAGGGAATGGTCTTGGCAACTCGTGTGTTGTCTCGGTATTCGTGATATCGTGGTTTTGGACCTAGAGATTGGGCTAGATTGATGGCCTTATGCTGTTGCGTGCAACGGTCTTGACCCCGAGTCTTGTGACTCAAGGACCGTTGGCTGTAGTGTGTCTAGAGGACTGTCCAGAGTCCAGTGGCTTAGCGCCACTTGAGTTTTCTCGACTCTAGTGCACGGTGCGTGCGTGGCCGTGGACTGTGAGTCCTGTTTCTTCTCCGACTGTGGTCACCGTGCGACGGGGCCGGTACGCGGGGTTGTCCCCGTACGTCGTCGGATTCGGACGTTGTTTTCCGTTGAGTTGAGAGTCTACTCCTTCAGTGACCCTCCACTAGTCGTAGCCCACCAGTACGAGGTGCTGGTCTCACCTGGGAGTGGTGTACGGGCACCCACCTTTCGAGACGGTTTGTGGACCGGTTACCGTAGGCCCCTCGTCGGTAGCCAGAGTCCGGCTACGGGGGAAAACCGGTCAGAGGACCAGACCTAGTGACGCAAGGTCTGTGTGTGCACACGTGGTTGGGGGCGGTTGGACCCACGTCGACGGGCGTGACCCCAGCTAGTTACTTGTTTGTGGTTACTTGTACGGTGTTCGCGCCTCGGGTAGGACCTACCACGTCAGGCGGTTCACCTGCGGTGCGGTGTAAGACGTCAGGGGACGCTACCGGCTGTGCTTCTAGTGGGTGGTACTCCTGTCGAGTACGGAGTGACAGACTGTCAGTCTCTGTGTCTTTGACCTTCGGGTTTTTGGTCGTGTTGACCGGTGAGTTCGGTTGTTTCATCTTGGCGCGTGTGTCGGTTCTTGCGCCGTGAGATTAGTGCTAGTGGCTTTACCGAGGTTGGGTCTTGTTGTGCGGTACCCGCGATCGGATGGTCGGGGTTGCACCTTGGACAGCGTGTCCAGGTCGGCTGTGTCCGGGGGACAGGCCTCTACGGCGTGGTTGCCGTGTGTTCTTACTTCGGTAGGTGGTACTAGCGTGGTTTGGTAGCTTCGACTGCGTGATCGAGGTCTGCCTTCTGGCAGTAGGAGTAGCTGTAGTGCCGAGTTTTGACCGGCCACCGGTTCGCTGTTCCTGCTGTAGTCGTAGCTCTCCTTTCCGCTACCGCCGTTGTTTCCGGTTGGGGTTCCGCGGGATCCCTGCTGAGTCTCTGTTTTGGAGACTCATTCCCTGCTTTTCAGGTGTAGCGGTTCTTCCTCGTGGTTCGAGGGTGCAGAGCGGAGGTTCTCAGTTGCCAGCTTGCCGGGCCGAGTGTTCACTTGGCATGTGGTACGTTTTACTGCTTTAGACTGTACTTTCTGTTGGACTGGACGCTGTTGTAGCTGTAATTGTTCTTTCTTTCAGCTTGTTGTTGTTGGTTGTCCTGCTTTATTTCCTATTTCTTTGTGCCTCCACACTCCTTTTAGCCCTTCCGAGCCCTCCCGGCTCGTGGGCAGCGGTGCGAGTCTCAGGTTATCGGGTCTTCCCGGTAATCGGATTCTCGGGTCGTTACAAACATTGTCCCGGTCATGAAGAAAGATGGAAAAGTCAGGATTTGCATCGACTTCCGGGACCTTAACTGCGCGTGTCCAAAGGATGATTTTCCCTTGCCTCACATTGATGTGTTGATTGATAACATGGCAGGCTATGAGACCCTCTCATTCATAGA